>OZ024744.1:62685535-62900535 GCA_964016885.1 Eledone cirrhosa | reverse complement strand
TTTAAAAATATATTTCTTGAAAATATCAGGGGCCCACGAAGGCACTAAGTGTCACAGTCACCAGTATCACTTGACCATTGCAAGGCAATGGAGGCGTCCCAGGTTGGGCAGTCTCAAAAGTTCACTCGAAAGTCGCGGGTGTGCATTCACACAGTTGAGCGGTGGGGTAATCACAAACCGGTTCACACCCGGGCAGGAGTCCAATGGTCAAACAGAGGTGCATCGAAGGAAGGTAGAAGAATTCACGTGCATTAGCAAGCGAGGTGCAGGCGGGTTAGCCAAAGCAAGCAGACACAGTTGGAGCGCATACAAAAGATATATAAAAAGACAGAAGATATATAAAAAATAGCTTCAAGAGCCATGAGGTCACCGCATTGGGACATCACAAGATTGTACACATCAATATGTTCAGCACGTATATGCACATATACACACCACATGCATATGCAGAGACGGTATACATATATATATATATATATTTTTATATACAGACATATACAACCACCTACACCCATACACATATAAATGTATACACGGACACACACGCACACACACACAGCGTAGGACACCCGGGTCAAAGCTGATATTAAACACCGAAATACCACATTAGGCCAGACCCACCACCACAGATAATACATTCAAAACAAATACATACGATGAGATGTAGTAAAATAAAGTTGAAATCCTACGAAGATAATCGTGTCCGCACGTGCCATTGCCCGATTCAAATGTACACAGACCGTTAGTAACTACGGAGGGCTATCGGGGCCAAAACGTTACTTTCGGGATCATAACAACGACCGTCAATATATGGAAGGCCGATCGTGCTAGAAAGACTACAACCCCGGGCAGGAGCTCCCGGAAGTCAGCCTGTAGATCTTAAACCACAGAATATGAGGGCAACACGTACATGCGCCACGTATCCACTGCTTACGGCGGGATGGCACAGGTCCGCCCACAGTTACAGGCTAAATTTCTATTAGTGCAGCCTAAATCACAGTACACGCTTTACATAAATACATTACATCACAACTCATGCGCATACAGAGGTACAGATCCACAAGATATACGTCAGGATAGACCCACCAATGCACCAATGGTAGGTAGGCGAGCGTGGATGGGTTACATCCGCTGTGCCAAACAGGGGTGCTTATTAACATACACACCCACTCCCCTGCACACCCCAATATCAAGATCAATATCCTCCCACAGGCATACGTATACATTCACCGACTCATATACATAGACGACCAACAATAGGAGAGTTACACACAATCAGAGACAGTTACACAAGACAGCCCAACTGGAGGAATAAGGAAGTGCTAGCTAACAGGTTTAAAGTAGAAGAAAGAGCTTAATATTCGGTGGGGGCAAGAGGAAAATATTTCAGACTTTCTATTTAGTAGAGGGCATTTAGCAAATATAATAGAGTGGGATTCGGCAAGGCATAGGTTACATACTCTATTATGAGGAGTATATGGATGGGATTTAGCAACCTGCCGCCAAGTAAGTGTGTAATGTGTTCGTGCATTTTTTAAATTATGGACGTACGCTGCCAAGGAGGTGGAGTTCCTCAGTTTATTATGTCTAAAAGTGCATTGATGAGAGTTAAACCTGGTCTTAAAGGGGGTGGAGGTTGATCCTATATAGGTCTTAGTGGACGCCGTAGTTACTACATCACACGCATAAACTATGTTTCTAACAAGGCAGAAACCATTCAGGGGGCAGCCTGAAGCCCTTCTACAGTTACAACCTCTGGTGATGCTATTCTCAGAATGATCACCACTTGTGTTTCTGCCCACTCTGTCCACTACCGTGTTTTCCCCTAGGCTTAGGTTGTCCAGGCCTTCCTTTATTTTCTTATTATTAGTAATGGCCAGATGAGAGGCCAGATTTTGGGTTGTAGAATACGAAAGTTTAACAACATTCTTATTGAGGATAGAGTGGTACCTATTACCAGGAGGGAAGTTCCTTTCTAACACAGAGAAGAAGGCCCTAGGAATATTTATAGCCACTTCAGAATTAAAAGGGGGGTTGAAGTATGTATTCAATCTTCTTCTATTCTTTTTATTCTTTCTATTTCCATCAGTATTATTAGCATTATTATTTCTACGGTTCCTATGCTCACCTAGTCTATGCGGGGAGCTGCGAGGCCTACCATTGTTATTACTTAGACTAATGGTGCCCTGCTGGTTCATTCCACCGGCATCTAGAAACCTCCCATTCGCGACACCTCTATTGCTATTACTTAGACTAATGGTGCCCTGCTGCTTCATTCCACCGGCATTTAGAACCCTCCCATTCGCGACACCTCCATTACCAATGGACATATTATGTGTTATAACAACACTGGTAGAGCTACTATTAGGACTATTATTTCCCTGGGTGTAATACAATTTGTCCCTAAAGCCGGATCTAGCTAAGGCATCATTATAGTAATCAGCCTGCGAGTCAAACGCCTCCTCACTATGTGAGAGTGAACTTATTCTGTTAGATACGCCCTTCAGTATACCGCTGATGACCGACCTAGGGTGGTTAGAGTTGGTATTCACGTAAGTCAGCAATTCATTAGGCTTATGGTACGGTGTGTACGTATGGTTATCCAAGTCCAATGTAACATCCAGGAAGTTCACAGTTCTATCATTTATATCCATAGTAATGGATAGGTTAAATGTTTTAAAAAAACTATGCAGCTTTTTCCTAATGCATATGTTTTTATATGTCTCTTGTGTTGAAAAGGAGGTCAAGTATGTTATAGATCACTAAATAGTTGCTCCGAAGAATCCAAACCTCGGTTTGGAGGAAACAATTGTAAGCAAATAAATGATTTAAACTGAACTTTGATTAATGTAATCTCTATATGTGTATATATATATATATATATATATATTCTCAGACCGGGTGATGTGTTGTGTCCTTGAGCAAGACACTTTATTTTCACATTGCTCCAGTTTACTCAGCTGTAGAAATGAGATGCTAAGGACTGAGGTCCCTATCATTCCACTACAAAGTGGTCGTGGAGGTGCCACGGCAAAAAAAAAAAACACCCAGTACTCACTGTAAATGAGGTTGGTGTTAGGAAGGGTATCCAGCTGAATAAACCAAGCCAGTATCAGTTCCCGTCCCACCCTTGCAAGCAGGGAAAAAGCGGACATAAAATGAAATGATGATGAATGATGATATGTATATATATATATGTGTGTATATATATATGTATATATATATATATATATATATATATATATATATATATATATATATAATGTATATATGTATATGTATATATATGTATATATGTATATGTATATATATGTATATATGTATATGTATATATATGTATATATGTATATATATACATGTATATATGTATATATATACATGGAAGAGTCATTATGATAGATTACTAAATGAGGAGAATGCATGGGAAGAAGAGACCCTACCCCAAGTAGACCCTATAGAGGGACCAGCAGTACAAGTCAGCAGCAGCGTAGTAAGTAAGGCAATCAAAGATATGAAGATGGGGAATGCAACCGGTCCATCGGGTATAGCTGCCGAGATGCTGAAGGCATCTGGGTCTGTAGGTCACACTATAACCACACGTATCGTTAACCAGGTAATACTAGAAGGGGCCATACCAAAAGATTGGTGCAGTAGCATCATTGTCAACTGCTACAAAGGTAAAGGCGATGCACTAGATAGAGGAAACTATAGAGGTATAAAGTTGATGGACCAGGTCATGAAAGTAACAGAAAGAGTTATAGCACAGTTGATTAGGGACCGGGTGAATATAGACGAGATGCAATTTGGGTTTGTACCAGGAAGAGGCACCACTGATGCCCTCTTCCTTGTGAGGCAATTACAGGAAAAGTACCTAGCTAAAAGTAAGCCACTCTACTTGGCATTTGTCGACCTTGAGAAAGCCTTTGATAGAGTTCCACGTGCTGTAATCTGGTGGGCTCTTAGAAAACTAGGAGTAGATGAATGGCTTGTGAAAGCGGTACAAGCCATGTATAGGGGAGCAGTCAGCAAAATTAGGATTAGCAATGAGTATAGCGAGGAATTTAGCGTACAGGTTGGGGTCCACCAGGGCTCTGTTCTTAGCCCTCTCCTGTTCATCATAGTCCTGCAGGCAATAACGGAGGAGTTTAAGACCGGATGCCCATGGGAACTCCTGTATGCTGATGACCTCGCACTCATAGCTGAATCTATGGTAGAACTAGAGAATAAATTCCAAACCTGGAAGCAGGGACTAGAGAGAAAGGGTCTCAAAGTCAACATGACAAAGACTAAGGTCCTTGTAAGTAGACGAGAAAACAGAACCCAGATCCCCTCAGGGAAATGGCCTTGCTCAGTATGTAGGAAAGGTGTAGGTAGGAACTCCATTCTCTGCCCCAAATGCAAACAATGGGTACACAAGAGATGTAGCGGGATCTCAGGAAGCTTAATTAAGAATGTAGGATTCACATGCAGCAGCTGTGCTGAAACAGCAAGCAGCAAACAGCCACAGGAAACAAGTACCACCAATCTCTGGGAGGGCCCTGTAGAAACAGTAGACAGCTTCTGCTACCTAGGTGACCGAATTAGCAACGGAGGTGGGTGTTCAGAAAGTACAATAACTAGGGTAAGAACGGGATGGAAGAAGTTTAGGGAACTACTACCACTGCTAGCTGCAAAAGGCTTCTCCCTCAGAATGAAAGGCAGACTGTATGATGCGTGTATCCGAACAGCGATGTTGCATGGTAGTGAGACCTGGGCGCTGAAGGTGGAAGACTTACGTAGATTAGAGAGAAACGAAGCCTGCATGCTCCGATGGATGTGTAACAGTAATACACGTGAACGACAAAGCATAAATGAATTGAGAGAGAGACTGAGCATAAGAGGAATCAAATGCTGTGTGTAGGAGAGGCGGTTGCGCTGGTATGGACATGTGATGCGTATGAAGGATGACAGCTGCATAAAAAGGTGCAGAGCACTAGAAGTTGATGGAAACAGCGGAGTGGGGAGACCCAAGATGACCTGTGATGAGGTGATAAAAGCCGACCTTACCCAATTACACCTCTCAAAAACAATGACACACGACTGTGACTTCTGGCGTCACGCAGTAATACAGAGTACACGACTTCCCATGGGTACATGCTGAAGCATATAAACAATATGCCCCCCCCCCCCCCCCCCCCCCCCACCGCAAGGTGGTCGTGGAGGTGCCACGGCAAAAAAGCACCCAGCCCACACTGTAAAGTGGACGTGTAGGCGCCACGAAAAAGCACCCAGCACTCACTGTAAATGAGGTTGGTGTTAGGAAGGGCATCCAGCTGTAGAAATCAAGCCAGATCAGTTCCTGTATGAGCAAGTCATGGTCAGCTGACCAGACACTGCACACAACAGGACAACCCGTCTAACCCATGCTAGCGTGGAAGAACGGACGTAAAACGGTGATGATGATGATGATGATGATATATATATGTGTATACATATATATGTATATATATGTATGTGTATATATATATATATATATGTATGTGTATATATATATATGTATGTGTATATATATGTATGTGTATATATATGTATATGTATATGTATATGTATATATATGTATATATATATATGTATATATATATATATATATATATGTGTATATATATATATATATGAAAATATTACAGCAATGTGGTAGAAAATACACCAATACATGTTCCTGATTTTATTCAAAATACTGGTCCACAACACACATTACCTCCCGATGCTAAAACACTGGATTATTTCTTTTTGTTTTTGCTACAAACTTTCTTCGAAGTTGTGGCAGAAGAGATTAATCGATATGCCCAACAGATTTCAAATCGAGGAAAACCCGATTCGTTATGGCGACCGACAGATGCTGCGGAAATGAAGCATTTTTTACCGTAAATATTATGTTAGGTATAAAACAATTTCCAAGACTCTAGAATTACTGGAGCACTGATATAAGGTTTAGTGATCCTTATATATCAAGTATTATGCTGAAAACAACGTATTTAAAATTAAACCAGTATTTGCACCTGGTTGATACTTCAAATGCCCCTATTAATTAATTTCACTTAGAAATAAGAGGGATCAGATGTTGTTTACTCGAGAGAAGGCTACGTTGGTACGGTCACGTGATGCGCATGAAAGACGACAGCTGTATAACAAAGTGCAGGGCAATAAAGATAGACGGTAGCCACGGAGTAGGCAGACCCAGAAAAACATGGGACGAGCTGATAATTTCCGACCTCACACGCTTACACCTCTCCAAGACAATGTCACTGGACCGAGACCTTTGGCGGTACTCAGTAATAGAGAAGACCCGCCTTACCTAAATACAAAGTAAAAACCTACTACAGTCAGTAGGCACCTCTATCAAAACACACCCCCGTCCCACCACCTCCACCTCCACCCCACCCACACCGCCCCTTTCAATGTAAAGTTATGTTGGCCCCACAACATCCAGGCCGAAACAAATGAGATCGTGTAGGTGTCACGACAAAAAACACACAGTCCACGCTGTAAATGTGGCCGTGTAGGCAACACGGTAAAAACCTCCCGGCCCCACACTGTAAATGTGGTTGGTGTTAGGAAGGGCATCCAGCTGTAGAAAACCCGCCAGACAGTCCACGCTGTAATGTGGCCGTGTAGGCAACACGGTAAAAACCTCCCAGCCCCACACTGTAAATGTGGTTGGTGTTAGGAAGGGCATCCAACTGTAGAAAACCCGCCAGACAGTCCTATGCGAGCAAGACAACCACTCTTGCCTCAAGTGGGAAAACCCCCGTCCAAACCCATGCAAGCGTGGAACACGGACGCTAAACCTGATGATGATGATGATGATGATGCCCATAAAAGTCAAATTTAACAAAAAATATATAATTGTAAATTATTGATATTTAAACATCTGACAAAATTTCAAGCCTGCAACATAGAAAATTACAAACAAATAAAATTGAAAACCCTCTTGAGTACGATTAACTGAAAATAATGTGAACAGATAAACATGACATTTGAAAATTAATGTGAATGCTAAAGGGTTAAGCTTATTAGATAAATATAAACACTTGAACCCTTTTCTTGCCATATTTCTAATGAAAGACACTGCCTTAGCTTTTCATTAAATCATCAAGACTTTGGAAGGATTTAGTAATATAACTAACATTCAAGTTAATGTGTTACAGGGTTCCTCATTTCTTTGATGACATTTGCATTAATTTAGTAAAAAATACATAAGTCATAAAAGAATAGCTTTAAGAAAAAATGGCATGAATAATTTTGAGACGAATCTTGATGCATCATTTCATCATCATCATTTCATTTTACGTGGGTGGGACGGGAACTGATTCTGGCTTGCATCTGCTCAATAAATATGCAGTTAGCATTGAATGACTGCTTCAATACAAGGTCTGACGTGCTCAAATCAAATAATCTTTATCTGTTTTGAACATTGTGTTAATTATGTGGCTGATTTTAGAGATTTTATAGTGTTATGTGGGTGTTGATTTGTAGTGAACAGAATTAAATGTATTTTCCTTTGGCGGAAGAATGGTGTCACAGAGATAAATTGGCTGAAGTGGAGCCAATCAAGGCCCTCAACTGATCGAGACAAGTTGCTGGACTACTTGGACCAGAGACAAAGTTGGCTGACAGGGTAGAGAGACAGAGTTAACTGAACGACCTGGTAGCATCAAGACGTCCAACATTTGATATGCCACCATTCTTTCACATCTCCACTGGAATATGCAGCCAACATGATGTGAAGACTTACTCAACCCTCTCTTGTTATTTCGATTCTATATTTGTACAACAAATAAAGGGGGATTTTTGTTATAATGGATTATGTCGTTTTCGACATTGCCTTCTGAATCGATAACTATATTAATATCTCCAGCGACACGTAATCTACGTTATAGTCTTGCTCAAGAACACGTCACCTGGTCCAGGAATACAACTCGTGCACAACACCCTAACCACTAGGCCACATGCTTGTCTCAGTACTGGCTATAATGAAATTAATACAATTAACACCTATTATGATTTCTTTTAAAATATTAATTTCAGCAAAAGTGAAATGCAACATCAGAAAATGAAAAAATTGGAAGAAGAAATTAACCGCCTAAAAGATAAAATGGCAGAATATACTTATCTTCGAAAATTGAAAGAAATTGCTGATAGCAAAGTGAAAGCTCTTGATCAAGATATACAAGTATTTTACTCATATTTTGTTTTATAATTTAACCTTTTAACCCATTACCCTTTACATTACTCTATATTTACTATTGTATTTTCACGGTAAAGGCGTTATCTTACATAATTATCTCTCATATCGAATCTTTGAGATTTGATATTATTTATTTTGAGAACAATACCTTCACATCAGAATGAGTGGCCGTTACAGCTGTTTTGAACAGAAAGAGGTGAAGGAATTCTGGCTGGATAAAGTGTAAAGACCCCCTTCGGTCACGAATGACCAAGGGATTTGCACCAAGAAAGTTTCCCTCCAAGGTACAAGTGTGGGCAAAGTAGTTTGTAGAAGACCAGCAGTCACCCATACATATCAGCCTCCCCTCTCCATGCCACCGATGATATTCAAGGGAAAGGCAATGGCCGATACAACTTGGCATCAGTGATGTCGCAACTCATTTCTACAGCTGGGTAAACTGGAGCAACGTGAAATAAAGTCTTGCTCAAGGTCACAATGCATCACCTGGTCCGAGAATCGAACTCAGAACCTTGCAATAGTAAGCCCAATGTGCTAACCACTAAGCCATGTGCCTTTACTCTGGCTGGATACAGCTGGTTTAAATGCTAAAGGGTTAATGCCAAACTATAACTATGACTGGTTTCAGGCAGTCGCTCAATTCTTTGAGGATATTTGCATGAATTTAGTAGTTATGAAAGAGCTTTATTAGAATAATCTTGAAACTCTTCTTGACACATCTACTTAATAAATCTGCCATAAGCAATGATTTGAGGTCTGAAATGTTGACGTGCCCAAATCAGGTCTTTATCTATTTTGCACATTGTTTTAGTTATGGTAGACTTTAGAGATTTTATTATGGGAGCATTGGTTGACTTCCCTCTTGACTATATCTCATATGTAATAGTCCGATGGTTTCAGGTCTGGAGAGATAGGAGGCCATATGATTGGGATGGCATCATTTTAACAGAAGGCTGGGTTGATGTATATATATATGTTGTGAAGGAGCATTTCCTGCGTCGAAAGTCAACAGTTTTAACAAGATGGTTTTAAGAGTAGATGCATCACCACGAAGAATTGAGGTTAGGTTGTAAGTCTCAGGTTCTGTTGCTGCTGTGATAATACCTCTGGAAGGAATCCTCTCTCAATGCTATTCTATAATTCTGTCTGGCTGTTCTAAATAATCTCCTTGTATTTTTAAAATCCCATTATTCGCTTATTTAATTTTGGACGAAAAATTCTAGGATTTATAAAATGGCCTCCTTGTCCCTCTTAATCTTTTAAACCCCCCCCCCCCCCCCCCTATATCGTATTACGCGCCGGCTAGTTCACCCTTTCAATCACTGCCTTATCTCACCAAATATAAATAAACCTGTTACGAGGTACGAATCTCAGAATTTGTCAACGCTTATCAATGGTTAGACCCCCACCCCCACCCCACCCCACCTCACCCCCGGCACTCAGTGACAATGCCAAAGATAAAGACAAATTCACCTCATGCTGCCGGACGAAAAGGCAAGGACTCCTCTGCTTTGTTTCGGCCGCGGATGGCCAACATAACCCCAACCCCCCAACCCCATCCCCCTCACCCCTCCCTGCGCCCCACCGTTCCCACCCACCAAACGCAATCCAAAACTTCAGAGTTGGTAGGCACCTTAAAAGGTCGCTCTAACGAGGTTGTAGAAATACTTGAACGTAAGGAGATTGATGTTTGCTGTATCCAAGAGACCATGTGGAGGGGTGGGTCTGCTAGATTCATTGTGGGTAAAAAAACGATGCTATAAGCTTTTCTGGGTGGGAAAAAAAATGGGCTGGGTGGGGTAGGAATCATGTTAGCAGAAAAATGGGTGGATAAGATAATAGACGTAAATAGAGTGAACAACAGAATAATTAAAATAAGACTTGTCCTAAATAGAACTACTATGACAGTAATATCTGCGTATGCACCCCAATCCAGACTGCCTGGCGCTATAAAAGACATTCTATGAGACATTGATGCTCACTACCTCCCAAATAACCGACAGTGACTACATAATTATTGCTGGCGACCTAAATGGTCATGTTGGACATCATTGTGACAGCTATGACGGAATCCATGGAGGCTATGGGTTTGGTACTAGAAATGAGGAAGTCTCCAGAATCCTGGAATTCTGACGCAAATAACCTAACTACCTGTAACACTAATTTCAAAAAACGAGACAATCACCTGATCACCTATAGATCAGGGGAACACGCCAGTCAGATAGATTATATCCTTACCAGAAGACGTGATAGTGTCTGTTGTAAACACTAAATCCCTCCCCCATGAAGAATGCACCTCCCAACATAGACTCATAGTCAGGACAAGACGTACTCGACAACAGAGGAAGACTATCCTCAGGAGAAAAATATGGAAGCTAAAGGACCCCACAGCCAGTAATAAATTTAAAAGCATATTACTTGATGCTTTCGACAGTAAGGAAGAGCAATTAGAGTCGTACAATATAGAGGAACAGTGGGAATTCCTGAAAGCTAACCTGCTGAAGGCGGCAGATGAAGTCTGTGGCTGGAGCAGGCCTATAGGCAGGAGGAGAGTAACATGGTGGTGGAACAGTAAGGTGGAGGAGTCAATTAAGGCCAAAGAGCAGGCTTGGAAAGTATAGTGGGATGGGGGAAGTAGAGAAGACTATCAAGTGGCCAGGAGGGAAGCTAGGAGACAAGTGTACTTCGCAAGAAGGGAAGCAGAGGAAAGAAAGTTCAAGCATGTTCTACAACGCGAGGACCAAAAACGTGAGGTGTTCAGGATTGCTAGGCAATGTTTTCAAGGAAAACCGTGATATTGTCGGGGAGAAGTGTCCTTAATGATGATGTTGTACTTGCCATCACTGATAGAAGGTTGCTTGGAAGTGTCACTACGAAAGGCTACTAAATGAGGAGAATAAATGGGAGAAAGACAGTCTCCCCCACATCGATCCAATAGAGGGACCAGCACTGCTAGTTGAAGGTAGTATAATAAGTAAGGCAATCAAAGATATGAAGACGGGTAAGGCGGCTGGGCCTTCGGAAATAGTTGCTGAAATGCTGAAAGCATCTGGAACGGTGGGACACACTATGGTCACCCGGATAGTAAACCAAGTCATACAGAATGGGGCCGGACTGGTGTAGCAGCATCATCATTAACTGCTACAAGGGTAAAGGAGATGCCCTAGATAGGGGTAACTATAGAGGCATTAAATTAATCGACCAGGTCATGAAGGTCACAGAAAAAGTAATAGCGCAACTAATCAGAGAACGAATTGATCTAGATGAAATGCAGTTCGGGTTTGTGTCAGGCAAAAGTACCACAGACGCTCTTTTCATTGTACGACAACTACAGGAGAAGTACCTAGCTAAAAGTAAACCCCTATACTTAGCCTTTGTTGACTTGGCGAAAGCCTTTGAAAGAGTCCCCCGTTCCATTATCTGGTGGGCTCTTAGAAAACTAGGTGTTGATGAATGGCTTGTGACAGCTATACAAGCCATGTATAAAGAAACAGTCAGCAAGGTTAGAATTAACAACGAATAAAGTGAAGAGTTTAACGTAAAAGTAGGTGTTCATCGGGGCTCCGTTCTTAGCCCCCTACTATTTATTATTGCCCTTCAGGCTATAACAGAGGAGTTCAAGACCGGCTGCCCATGTGAACTCCTATATGCAGATGATCTAACGCTCATAGCTGAATCAATGGCCAAGCTAGAGAAGAAATTCCAAACATGGAAGCACGGCCTAGAATCAAAAGGCCTTAAAGTTAACTTGTCTAAGACTAAAGTTCTAGTTTGTAGGAAGGAAAATAGGGCGCCGGTACCATCTGGGAAATGGCCATGCTTACCGTGTAGGAAAGGAGTAGGCAGAAACTCCATTTTATGTCCCAAATGCAAAGTATGGGTGCATAAAAGATGTAGTGGGATCACAGGTAAGCTAACTAAGAATATAGATTTTATATGTGGCCGTTGCTCAGGTGCAATAAGTAGCAGCAAGTGCCCACAGAATACTAGCTCATTCCATTGCACAGATGGTTCTATAGAAATAGTGGACAGCTTCCGTTACCTGGGTGACAAAATCAGCAGTGGGGGAGGGTGTTCTGAAAGTACAGTAGCTAGAGTCAGAACGAGATGGAAAAAGTTCAGAGAGCTTATACCACTATTGGCTGCTAAAGGGTTCTCTCTAAAAATGAAAGGCAGGCTGTATGATGCCTGCATACGAACAGCAGTGTTACATGGCAGTGAGACCTGGGCATTGTGTGCAGAGGATATACGCAGACTGGAGAGGAACGAAGCTTGCATGCTCCGCTGGATGTGTAATAGTAATATACGTGAACGGCAAAGCATAAATGAACTAAGGGAGAAATTAGGAATAAGAGGGATCAGATGCTGTTTATTTGAGAGAACACTACGTTGGTATGGTCACGTGATGCGCATGAGAGACGACAGCTTTATAAAAAAGTGCAGGGCGATAAAAATAGACGGTAGCGACGGAGTAGGCAGACCCAGAAAAACCTGGTACGACTTGATAAATTCCGACCTCACACACTTAAACCTTTTCAAGACAATGTTACTGGACCGAGATCTTTGGCGCTACACAGTTATGCAGAAGACCCACCTTGCTTAAGTACAAAGCGAAACCTACAGTCAGTAGGCACCTCTAACAAAATACACCCCGTCCCACTACACCCCGCGCCCTTAAATGTGAAGTTATGTTGGTACTACAACAGCCAGTCCAAAACAAATGAGGTCGTGTAGGTGTCACGACAAAAGAACACACAGTCCACGCTGTAATGTGGCCGTGTAGGTAACACGGTAAAAACCACCCAGTCTACACTGTAAACGTGGTTGGTGTTAGGGCATCCAGCTGTAGAAAACCCGTCAGACAGTCCTATACGAGCAGGACAACCAATCTTGCCTCAAGTGGGAAAATCCCGTCCAAACCCATGCAAGCGTGGAAGATGGATGTTAAACGATCATGATGATGATGATGATGATCACATTTAAAGCATTGCTGTGGTAACAGTTTGGTAGTAAGATGTTAGGAATATCGACAACGACTTTGGCGTGTTTTACATTATTTATTAATAAGGTTGAGCTGAGTGAGCTGAATAGCTGGCATGCCAAGAGAGATAAAACAAACGAATTAAGAGCTCAGGAGGCACGGTCTACTGGCTGAAGTGTTGCCAGGCCGTGGTTAAGTTGTTGCGTTACATGTTGGCTAGTGATTTCACGACGAAAGAAAGTTAGGTGTTTACCTTTTCGAAGTCATCGTGCAAGAGAGCGATTTCTCAAATTCACGCGGGAATTTTTCCCTCAGGGCGCGTAGGGATACATTCTCTTTTACTGGCGCTGATTGGCTGAGCTGAGCCAAATCACGCACAGAGACTATGTGAGCCTGCGGAATGTAGGTCACTACATCATCATAGGGATCATGGCTTATTTGTTCTTGGTTGGTCTTGGTCTTATGAGACAGTGCAGAATCTTGTTGGAAGGTTTACGGCCATCCTTTGCTCATGCTCTCTATCCAAGGCCTCAACCCTTAACAACTCCTTAGTCAAGAGCATTGACTCTTAAGCCTTGAGGAAAGAAATGAGGAGGCATGAAATTTCCTTCATTGCTCATGACTCCCTGAACCATGACAGTTGTCGTAAACTTTGTGTGCATGACCACTATGCAAGGTGTTTGCATAGCTTTGTGATTCCTTTGGTTGACTGCATCAAATATGACTTATACTGAAGGTCCTCATGCACAATTCTTCTGAAAGTGAGCCTTGAAATCTTGAGTTCCTTAGCAATGGGACTAATTGACTTTCTGGGGTTTTTATCTTTTCTGCACCTTTCGTACAAGTTTGGGTGTTCTGAAAGTATTAGAACCCAAAGCAGGCATTTTACATTTGGCTACTCTTCTAGAATCCTTGTCAGAAGCTTCCAGCTCTTTGCAAACTTTGACAACTAATGATCATGGAACTTTCAGGAAGTGAGCAATTTCTATATCACTCTGCTCTGCCTTTGAAGCAATGATTGCAGTGTGCCTTTTCATTTGCTGAAAAGAAATGATAATCAGAACAAGTTAGAAAAGGTTAGTGCTATTAAAAGATGCCCTCAAAGAACTGAGCAACCCTGTACGATACAGATATGTAGATTTTAAAGTGTTTATCTTTATCTAAAATAAAAACTTCTATCATAATTTTATGTAAGAACCTATGTTCCAGAAGCCAACTTAAACCTGTGTAATTCAAAAAGCCAGCCTTATCACACTTTATATCCCTGATAACTATGTTCAGGGTACACATGAGCAAGTTGTACTGTTGCTTGAACAACTGGAATGCTCATCGTCGAAACTTAGGAAGATTCATTTCATTCTGGATGTGCTTTAACCCTTTAGCATTCACATTACTCTATATTTTCTATTGAATTTTAATATCAAATCTACGAGATTTTGAACAATACCTTAACATCAGTATGATTGGCCAGTTACGGACAGTATGAACAGAACGGATATAGCCGGTCTAAATGCTAAAGGGTTAACATCGCATTTGGACAAAAACCCAAAATGATTTCTTTCTCAAGATTTTCTCTTGATTTTACTCCTTACCAAACTATGTTTATCTCTGTAGCAACTTTTCTTACTGACTAATGAAAAATTACTTTATAATTAGTGATGTTTGTCATGAAAAAAGTTAATATTGTTAGAATAAAAATATAAAATTTGTAGTATGGTTAAATGTTTTTGTGTCTGCATGCATGTGTGTGTATGGCTCTATGTTCTTGGTATGATTTTGGTTAAGCATCATTGTCTGATCTGGCTATGGTTGTGTCTATATCTACTTGTCATTGGGTTTTAAATAGAAAAGCTTCACAATTAACCCTTTTGATAACACCCCACCCAAAACTACTTGTGGTTCTATGGGATAAAACCATCCATTTAGTATACTATTTAAATTAACAGCTTCTAACATATTTTATTTTAAAAAAAACATTTTTATGTTACAAATATCATCTTAATAATTTAAATAATTTTAATAAATCCCTCCAAATTCTTCATGAATTAATTCGAATATAGTAATGAAAGGGTTAAGATATACTTGCTGTTAATTTTGTGATTTCTGTTTCTTAGATTCTGAAAACTAATAAAGTTAATCTCGTGAAGAAAATGAAAAAAGAGACAGATGTTTACCGAAGCTGGAAAAAAACAAAGGATCTAGAAGTTAACAAACTTCAACAAACCGTAAGATTATATTTTTTAAAAATTCATTATTTATTTATTTTTTTTTTTCGTAATGACACTGAGGAAGAATGACTTGCAGCAAAGACAGCATCTTTCTCAGATCGTCTTTGACTTGCAAGCTCTGAGTGGGAATTAAGTGCGGTTGTGAGGCCTTAGCTCATGTGGCCAGACACTTCATAGAGCACATACCTCCTTGTTATGCTGGACATCATGGCTAATGCCTTCAACAGCGTTAGACAAGAACACATCCTAGAGACATGTCTTAAATGAGCCTCCTCCATCTACATCTTCGTTTACCTCTCGTATGGAAGACCCAACTCCCTCATTGCTGCTGACAACAGGGTTACTTCAAAGGAGGTAGATCCCTCATCTGGGATGCCACCTACTGCGACACGTTCTCCGCCTCCAACTTAGCCGCTTCAGCCACAAACTCCGGCATCGCAGCCTGCCTTGCAGAAAAACATAAAATAAACAAATACTGGGGTTTGTCCGGTCGCTGTCGAGACCTCAGGCATACTTGGACCCCTGTACTGCCGAGCTCCTCTGCAAGATCGGAACGTCAGTGGCCCATCTGATGAGGGAGCCCCGTGAGTTGGGATGGCTGTTGCAGCGGGTGTCACTGGCCATCGCCCATCTTGTTCGTGGGGTGTAACCCTTCTGCCCAAAGCACAATCACCTTACCCCTTCATCCCTCCCCTCTCTTCTGCAATGCTACAGTTCTTGTTATCCCTTCCCATTCTTTTTTCATTGTTATTATTGTCACTATTATTTTTATTACAGTAAATAAAATTTGTTGGTCTTATGTGTATTTAAAGCTGTTATCATACCACAGCTACATAGTTTAAAGCACTAACACAGTGTGAGTTAGAATAAAGGTGCATATAGACTTATATAAAAACCCTGGCAAGAAATTCTGTGTTTCACATGCACTCATTGATGTCCACTAATTAGAGATCCTCATGAGGAAGGGGGCCTTGTAATCATGTGATGTTGCTACTTCTGTTATTTCAGCAAGCCATTCACATGCTGATGTAAAAGAAGCATACATCTTTTCATACAGGTTTTGTAAATAAAATATTTTTGTGGAAAGTTTATTTACATATAGTGCAAGCTGGATTTTATATTAATGGATAAATTTAGCAGATCTCATATCTTGGAAATTTTAATTACATGTATTGAAATTTAATTTAAAATGTGTTTTTTTAAAAGTTCAAATCCATACTTTTCTGTTTTCTGTTTTTCCAGGATAGAAAAAGACAATGTGAAATTCAGAAGTTGAAAAGTGCCCAAGAAAAGCAACAGATTATATTGAAAAGAAAATCTGAAGAGGTTTGTGGTTTCAATTTTTTTTCATTTACTTGTTTCAGTCATCTGATGGCAACCATGCTGGAGAACAGCTTTGAAGGGATTTTAAAATCTGGTACTTATTTTATTGATCTCTTTGTGACAAATCGCTAAGTTACAAGGGGGGGGGGGGCACATACACACACAAACAGTATCAACCATACAACAAGGGTTTTAACCCATTTTCCATGCTACGGCTGGGTAAAATTTTACAGGCCCATGGCAAGCTACATACTCTGGTGGTTCTACATGCGCATCACATGTCCATATATATATAGATATATATAGATTATATAGATGGATGGATTTATATATCTTGTGTGTCTCCATGGGAAAAGGTGTGACTATGTATGTGTGTGTGTGTATATATTAACTTGGTTAACACATTTTTAAGAATTCCATGTTAAGTATATGAATTGATTAGTTATTGATTGCTAAATGTAATTAAAATATATTGTAGGCTGCCGTCGCAAATAAGCGATTAAAGGAGGCATTGAAGAAACAAGCTTTTGTTCGGAATGAACGAGCAAATAACTTTGAGAGATACGACGCAGGTGTAAGTGCCACAAAACTGAAGGTATGATTTATTTTAGGGGTTTTATAAAAATAAAAATTTCCAGTCGCTATATTTTACATAATTACAAAAGAAATCTTGTTTAGCCTGAAGTTAACCTTGCTAGTGCAAACCAGTGAAGAAAGCAGCTACACTACCAATGCCACCATCATCAACCTCACCATCAGGTACTTGGGAATTATACCATCTTTCTTTTAGTTGGTATGGTGTAATTTGTATTATATTTCATAAAAATGATCAAGAACAATGAATGTAGTGGCTATTTTATTTATACTATGGAGAGATATTTTTCACATCTGATGACAAGTAAGCAATCTGGCTTAACACGAGAAGTAGTCATTCATCATCATCATCATCATCGTTTAACGTCCATCTTCCACGCTTGCATGGGTTTGGACGGGAGTTTTCCCACTTGAGGCAAGAGTGGTTGTCTTGCTCGTATAGGACTGTCTGGCGGGTTTTCTACAGCTGGATGCCCTTAACACCAACCACTTTTACAGTGTGGGACTGGGAGGTTTTTACCGTGTTACCTACACGGCCACATTACAGCGTGGACTGTGTGTTTTTTTGTCGTGACACCTACACGATCTCATTTGTTTCGGCCTGGATGTTGTGGTACCAACATAACTTTACATTGAAAGGGGCGGTGTGGATGGGGTGGGGGTGGTGGGACGGGGGTGTATTTTGTTAGAGATGCCTACTGACTGTAGTAGGTTTTACTTTGTATTTAGGTAAGGCGGGTCTTCTCTATTACTGAGTACCGCCAAAGGTCTCGGTCCAGTGACTTGTCTTGGAGAGGTGTAAGTGTGTGAGGTCGGAATTTATCAGGTCGTCCCAGGTTTTTCTGGGTCTGCCTACCCCGTGGCTACCGTCTATCTTTATTGCCCTGCACCTTGTTATACAGCTGTCGTCTTTCATGCGCATCACGTGACCATACCAACGTAGCCTTCTCTCGAGTAAACAACATCTGATCCTCTTATTTCTAATTTTTTCCTTAGTTCGTTTATGCTTTGCCGTTCACGTATATTACTATTACACATCCAGCGGAGCATGCAAGCTTCGTTCCTCTCTAGTCTGCGTATATCCTCTGCACACAATGCCCAGGTCTCACTGCCATGCAACATTGCTGTTCGTATGCAGGCATCATACAACCTGCCTTTTATTTTTAGAGAGAACCCTTTAGCAGCTAATAGTGGTATAAGCTCTCTGAACTTTTTCCATCCAGTTCTGACTCTAGCTACTGTACTTTCAGAGCACCCTCCCCCACTGCTGATTTTGTCACCCAGGTAACGGAAGCTGTCCACTATTTCTATAGAACCCTCTGCGCAATTGAAAGAGCTAGTATTTTGGGGGCACTTGCTGCTATTTATTGCACCACAGCACCGGCCACATGTAAAATCTATGTTCTTAGTTAGCTTACCTGTGATCCCACTATATCTTTTATGCACGCATACTTTGCATTTGGGACATAAAATGGAGTTTCTACCTACGCCTTTCCTACACAATGAGCATGGCCATTTCCCGGAAGGGACCGGTGCCTTAGTTTCTTTCCTACAAACTAGAACTTTAGTCTTAGCCAAGTTAATTTTAAGGCCTTTTGATTCTAGGCCGTGCTTCCATGTTTGGAATTTCTTCTCTAGCTCGGCCATTGGTTCAGCTATGAACGTTAGATCATCTGCGTATAGGAGTTCCCATGGGCAGCCGGTCTGGAACTCCACCGTTATAGCCTGAAGGGCAATAATAAACAGTAGGGGGCTAAGAATAGAGCCCTGATGAACGCCAACTTTTACGCTAAACTCTTCACTATATTCGTTGTTAATTCTAACCTTGCTGACTGTTTCTTTATACATGGCTTGTATAGCTCTCACAAGCCATTCGTCAACACCTAGTTTTCTAAGAGCCCACCAGATAATGGAACGGGGCACTCTGTCGAAGGCTTTCTCCAAGTCGACAAAAGCTAAGTATAGGGGTTTACTTTTAGCTAGGTACTTCTCCTGTAGTTGTCGTACAATGAAAAGAGCGTCTGTGGTACTTTTGCCTGACACAAACCCGAACTGCATTTCATCTAGATCAATTCTCTCTCTGATTAGTTGCGCTATTACTTTTTCCGTGACCTTCATGACCTGGTCGATTAATTTAATGCCCCTATAGTTACTCCTATCTAGGGCATCTCCTTTACCCTTGTAACAGTTAATGATGATGCTGCTACGCCAGTCCTTCGGAACAACCCCATTCTGTATGACTTGGTTTACTATCCGGGTGACCATGGTGTGTCCCACCGTTCCAGAGGCTTTCAGCATCTCAGCAACTATTTCCGAAGGCCCAGCCGCCTTACCCGTCTTCATATCTTTGATTGCCTTACTTATTATACTACCTTCGACTAACACTGCTGGTCCCTCTATTGGGTCGATGTGGGGGAGACTGTCTTTCTCCCATTTATTCTCATTTAGTAGCCTTTCGTAGTGACACTTCCAAGCTACCTTCTTATCAGCGTCAGTGATGGCAAGTACGCCATCATCATTAAGTACACACTTCTCCCCGACAATATCATGGTTTTCCTTGACACATTGCCTAGCAATCCTGAACACCTCACGTTTTTGGTCCTCGCGTTGTAGAACATGCTTGAACTTTCTTTCCTCTGCTTCCCTTCTTGCGAAGTACACTTGTCTCCTAGCTTCCCTCCTGGCCACTTGATAGTCTTCTCTACTTCCCCCATCCCGCCATACTTTCCAAGCCTGCTCTTTGGCCTTAATTGACCCCTCCACCTTACTGTTCCACCACCATGTTACTCTCCTCCTGCCTACAGGCCTGCTCCAGCCACAGACTTCGTCTGCCGCCATCAGCAGATTTGCTTTCAGGAATTCCTACTGTTCCTCTATATTGTACGACTAATTGCTCTTCCTTACTGTCGAAAGCATCAAGTAATATGCTTTTAAATTTATTTCTGGCTGTGGGGTCCTTTAGCTTCCATATTTTTCTCCTGAGGATAGTCCTCTTCTGCTGTCTAGTACGTCTCGTCCTGACTATTAGGTCGCTAATTATCAGTCTATGTTGGGAGGTGCATTCTTCATGGGGGAGGGATTTAGTGTTTACAACAGACACTCTGTCACGTCTTCTGGTAAGGATATAATCTACCTGGCTTGTGTGTTCCCCCGATCTATAGATGATCAGGTGATTGTCTCGTTTTTTGAAGTTAGTGTTACAGATAGTTAGGTTATTTGCGTCACAGAATTCCAGGATTCTGGAGCCTTCCTCATTTCTAGTACCAAACCCATAGCCTCCATGGATTCCGTCATAGCCGTCACAATGTTGTCCAACGTGACCAATTAGGTCGCCTGCAATAATTATATAGTCACTGTCGGTTATTTGGGAGGTAGTGAGCATCAGTGTCTCATAGAATCTGTCTTTGATAGTGCCGGGCAGTCCGGATTGGGGTGCGTACGCAGATATTACTGTCACCGTAGTTCTATTGAGGACAAGTCTTATTTTAATTATTCTGTCGTTCACTCTATTTACGTCTATTATCTTATCTGCCCACTTTTCTGCTACCATTATTCCTACTCCACTCCTACTCCTGCCTACATTCATGGTACCAACTCTGAAGTTCTGGATTGCGTGTGGGGGGATGGGGGAGATGGGGTTATGTTAGCCATCCGCGGCCGAAACAAAGAGGAGGAGTGCTCACATTCTCGTCCACGAGGTGAATTTGTCTTTATCTTTGGCATTGTCGCTGAGCGTCCAGATTTTTCTCTCTTCAACCCTCCAGAATTCCGTAGTCCATCCATCATATCGAAAGGCAACCAGGTAAGCGATAGTATAGGCCTCTGACTTATGATTGGTCCACGTAATAATGGTGGTGCGTGGGGGCGGGTGGGAGGGATGTTGGGTTGTTAGCGAGAAGGTAAGGTTTAAATAAGATCCCCGTATTTTGGGCATAATTTAACTAGCATTAACAAAAATACAAGATTTGTTTTGGAAGATACGAGAGAGTATCGAGTAGAAAGGCAAAGATTGGATTCGGGGAAAAAAATGATAGAGAATGCCGAATGGATGGACTAAGGAATTAAAAATGGAGAGGAGAATGAAGAAGTGTCGTATTATAACACCAGAGGTATTAGACACAACTCACATATGCATGTAAAGTAGTTCTGCTGTGAGGAGGAGTGTTATATTACTACTTCAATGATATTAGACACAAAGGTGTATGCAAAGCAGTCCCAGTTATATTATTGCAATTTGTGGGTAGATTTTGCTAATGTTTCCAACAGGTAAAGTGGGTGTAGTTGGATTTAACTATAACAATAACTCTCAAATGTACACATAAGCTTGTCATGACAAAAAGCACCCAGTCCACACTGAAAAGTAGTTGTGTAGGCGACACGGGGAAAAAGCACCCAGCATACTGTAAATGTGGTTGGCGTTAGAAAGGGCATCCAACCGTAGAAATCAAACCAAACCAAACCAAAATCAGTTTTGTGTGAGTGAATCACCCACAAAGGGACAGCCCATCTTACCCATGTTAGTGTGGAAGATAGAAGTAAAATGATGATGATGATGATAAATGACCATTTAGATTTGTTCTTTCCTTTTTATGTAAATCTCGTGAGAAGTTATATATTTTCGTTTTTATGTCAACATTTCCATGTTAATATTGGTTGGACAAGACTTTTTCTATGCCTGGAACCAACCCATACATTATTTTGCATATATCATCCCTCTTTTTTCAAACTGCTATGCTGTTACCACTTGCTTTAAGCCTTTTGGTTTAACCTACCTAAAACCAACTTTAGGTGTCTATGAAACAAAGCCACCCATTTAATTGAGCTTGCAACATATTTTCATGTAAGAACCATATGTTAAAGTTACTATGTCAGTAATGAAATAGTTTTATTAAATCTCTCAAATTTGTTTATTTGAAATACTGTCATTTTGTGGCCATATCTCCAATGAACCTAGCGTGGAAAATGGACGTTAAATGATGATGATGATGAGTTCAAATCTTTAAAAAATGCATTAAAATAAATTGTTTTGTATGCATTATTTAAATCGTAAACATTTTTGGGTGTTTACATACAATTCAATTATGCCTGTAGATCATTTTATTTTTTGGGTAAAGCTGTGCATTCTAATAAATATTGCCTGTAGAGGTAATCAAAGTGTGTATACATTTTTGGGAGACACCCTGTATATATCATTATCATCATTTCTACACTGGTTTTTCCATGCTTCCATGTGTTAAACAAGTCTTCTCTAGTACAGCATCGCTCCATTTATTACATTCCTTTGTCATCTTGTAAGGTTGTACATCCTGAGATCAGCTTGTGTCAATTTTGTTCAGGTCTTTAATAGACTTCTGCCACATGTTCCTTCCACTTAGAATTCTTAGCACTTCACCCAACAATTATAATCCATACATATTACGTGTATCTCTTATATCTAGTTTTTCTTGAAGCTCACCCGTGCTTCATCATTCATGCCAACTAACATTAAACATCAATTATTATATTTGGGGACAGCCATGTGTATATATATATATATCATCATCATTTTACATTCGCTTTTCCCTGCTTGCAAGGGTGGGGCGGGTCCTATTCAGCACAGCATCTCTCCACTTGTCACAGTCCTTTGTCATCTTCAGCGATCTGAGGTCTGCTCTCACCACCTCCGCCCATGTTTTTCGTGGTCTTCCTCTATTACGTCTTCCTTCAACTGGCATTTCTTGGCACTTCTTCACCCATTGGTCATCCTCCATGTGCATCACATGTCCATACCATCTCAGTCTCCTCTCCCACACACAACAATTTATCCCTCTCAGTCAGACACAGTTTCTCTCTCAACACATTCATGCTGGGTCGTTCACACACATTGACATTGCACATCCAACGAAGCATGCTCACTTCGTTTCTCTCCAGCCTCGCATATCTTCTGCAGTTGCTGCCCATCTCACACAGGCATCATGTAACTGGCCTTTCGTACGCAGGGAGAAACCCTTCTTTGTCAACAGAGGAAGCAGCTCCCTAAACTTCTTCCAACCCGTCCTTATTCTATATACTATGGCCTCGGAACACTCCCTCCCATGCTAATCTGATGATCTAGGTACCGGAAGCTATCAACCACTTCTATAGCATCCACGTGCATCTGAAAAATGTGCCTATCACTGTGATTACTACTGCCAACTTTCCCTGTACATCTACTGCATACGTATTTCTCCCTACCTGTTAGTTTACCTGCTATCCCACTACATCACTTGTGTACCCAAGATCTGCATTGTGTGCATTTTATAGAATTTATGCCAGTTCCTTTTCTGCATATTGAACATGGCCATTTCCCTGACGGAATCAGAGTTTTGTCCTCTTTTCTACTCATCAACACTTTTGTCTTAGCTAGGTTCACTCTCAGTCCTCTTGCTTCCAACTGCTGTTTCCATAGCCAGAATTTATTCTCTAGCTCCTCTCCTGATTCTGCTATAAGAACCAGATCGTCAGTATAGAGAAGTTCCCATGGACAGCCAGTCTTAAACTCCTCTGTTATGGCTTGGAGGACTATAATGAACAAGAGCGGGCTGAGGACCGAACCCTGATGTACTCCTACTTGTATCTGGAATTCCTCACTAAACTCCATTCCTACCCTGACTTTACTGAGAGTACCTCTGTACAAAGTTTGCACTGTCCTCACAAGCCATTCCTCAACACCCAGCTTCCTTAGAGACCACCAGATGACAGATCGGGGTACCCTATCAAAGGCCTTCTCTAGGTCAACAAAAGCTAAGTATAGTGGCTTATTGCTCTCTAAGAACCTCTCTTGTAATATATATATATTTTTTTTCTGGTAATATTATATTTATAGTAAAACACAGCTTGGTTTGGGTTGGTTTTCATTTCAGTATATTTTATATTTCTATAATTCAGCTGACAATCAATGTTTATTATTGATTGACCAACAGTTAAAAATATGTGGTCGTTTAGGTGTCATGACCCAAAAGCCCCCAGTGCTAACTTTAAATGAGGTTGGTGTTAGGAAGAGAATCCAGCTGTAGAAATCTAGCCCAAATCAGTTCTATATGAGCAAGACATAATCACCTGACCTGGCATTGCCCACAACAGGACAACTTGTCTAACACATGCTAGCGTGGAAGAATGGATGTAAAACGATGATGGTATATAGTTTCTCAGTTCTTTCGTCACACACCTGTAATATCAGTGATGTTATGTTTCCTCCCGTTGTATTGCTGTAAAATTATATACATATACATATATATGGATGTGCCACTATGAAAGACTGCTAAATAAAAAGGCATGGGAAGAAGTTAGTTTGCCCCAAGTTAACCCAACAAAGAGACCAGTTATACAAGTCAGCAGTAGTATAGTAAAGCAATCAAAGATAATGAAGACTGGCAAGGCAGCTGTAAACCAAGTAATACAAAATGGTATCATACCCAATGACTGGTGTAGCAGCAGCATCAACTGTTACAAGGGCAAAGGAGATACATTAGACAAAGAAAACTAGAAGCATCAAGTTGATTGATCAGGTCATAAAGATCACTGAAAGAATTATAGCACAGCTGATTAAGGAGCGAGTTAACCTAGATGAAATGCAGTTTAGAGTTGTGCTAGGTAAAAGTACCACAGATGCTCTCTTCCTTGTGAGGCAACTGCAGAAGTACCTAGCTAAGAGTAAATCCCTCTACTTGGTATTAGTTGACTTAGAGAAAGCTTTTGACAGTCCCTTGTTCCATTATCTAGTGGGCTCTTAGAAAATTAAGAGTAGATGAGTAGCTTGTGGTTGCAGTACAAGCCATGTATAGAACAGTCAGCAAGGTTAGAATTAACAATGACTTGAACAATTTAGCATGCTGGTAGGTGTCCATCAGAGCACAGTTCTTAGCCTTTTCCTGTTATTGTCCTGCTGAAGACTGGTTGCCCATGGGAATGTTTGTATGCAGGTGATCCAACACTTATGGCTGAATCTCTGGCAGAATTAAAAAAATTCAAAACCTGGAATCAAAAAGTCTTAAAGTTAACTTGTTAAAGACTAAAGTCCTAGTATCATCATCACTGTTTAACATCCATTTTTCCACGCTGGCATGGATTACATGAGTTTTCCTGTTGTGAGACAAGTCAGATTAGGTGACTGTGTTTGCACATACAGAACTGGTTCTGACTGGACTCTATGGCTGGATGCCCTTCCTAATGTCAACCACATTTGCAGTGTGTACCGGGTGCTTTTTGCTGTGACACCTACATGACCACTTTAGTGTGAGCTAGGCACTTTTTGTTACATCCAGCTCTTGCTGGCAGGGAAAACAGACATTAAATGCTGATGATGCCAACCACTTCAGAGTGTACTGCTGAAGACTTCTCTTAACCCTATGTTTGGCATGGTTTATACAGCTAGATGTTCTTAATACCAACCACTTTATAGTGTACTGGGTGCATTTTATTGTACCATTAGCACTAGAGGTTGTCATGCTCTTGACATAACTGAAGAATCGTTCCTGGACTTTGTTTGGCATGGTTTCTACAGCTGCATGCCTTTTCTATCACCAATTACTTTACAGCGCATACTGAGTGCATTTTATTATGGAACCAGCACTATGGATGTATTTTGAATTGTTTTAGACAAATAATGAATTTAACTATATTTCTTTTATTGATCTTAATTAGGCCCTTCTGGAGCAAGAATTAGAAGTAAAAGTTCGTTTACATGAAGCTAAGTACCATTTGGTGAATTTAGTTGAAGATAGAAAAATCTTTACTTTGGAGTTGAAACAGCTGATGGATTCCCATAAACGCCCTATAAAGGTTGGTGTTTTTCACCATAGTCTTGAATTTATAATGAATAATTTTAGATACTGAGTCCTTTATGAAGAAGAATGTACAATTTAAATGTGGTCCCCACTGGAATATAACTCTTAGTATCCTGTACCAAATGAAACTACATTAGCAAGACTTTTTGAAAAGTACAAAATGACTGTATCACATTAAAACTTAAGACTTTACTATAATAGTGTAAATTTTCACAATGATCTATGAATCATAGGATATTAATAGTTAACAAGGTTGCTAGTGTTAAATATGAAAACATTTTAATTTTAATGCCTCTAATTTTCAGAAACACATAGCGACTGCTAATGATGGAAGTCCAAAGGAAGTTAATGTTGAAATAAAAAGATTGACTGATGGAATTAATGACAGGTTTGTGTGTCTTTGTTTTGTAATTGAACTCTATCGGTAGAGGGTTGGACGCCATGATTTGCAGTATAGTTATGGCCCTTTATGGTCTAACTTCAAATCCCGCCGTGGTTAACTTTGCCTTTCATCCTTACGGGGTCGATTAAATAAAGCACCAGTAATGCACTGAAACAATTATTTATTTTGAGAAGATTACCTTAACATCAGTGGCCAGTTTGAACAGTGGTGAGAGAATGCTGGCCTGATACGGCTGATTTAAATGCTAAAGGGTTAAGCCCCATGACTTAATTACGCTTTCAATGACATTCTTGAAACTATTTATTCATACTCTTTCAAATGCCCCTGGTACATTCCATAAAGGGGTTGGTGATAAGGGCTTCCAACTGTAGAAAACCTGCCACACAAAGGATCAGGAGAAATCTTCAGATGTGTCGAGGACATGACAACTTTCCTGGTGCCCTGATAAAATGCACATGGTAAAACTCAGCATTGTATATTGGGCCTCTGTCTCACTTGGAGGTCAGGTTCTATTTAATTACTGTCAGGTCTATGACAAGTCCAACCCTTGCTAGCAGAGAAAGCATGCTCAACAATGTTGATTGTGGTGACTTTTTTTACTGCTATACGAGTTTAGTGGGTGCATTTATATTTATATATGTGCACAATATACAAAGGGGGATGCAGATAGATAACTGTTGACAAAAAAAAGAGCTAGGTGTTCTGAAAAGTGTTTTCTGTGTCATACACTTGTGTTAATTCAAACTAGAAATTATATGCCATAAATTTTACATTCACTTAACCATGCTGGCATGGGTTGGATAGCCAGATGCCCTTCTTGATGTCAAACCTTCAACCCTTATTGTCAGTGTATCTTTTGTAAAAATTGTAGATATGTAATGTTAATCTAAATCACTTTATATTCTTAAATTGGCTGCTATTTTAATTCTTTCCTTTCTTATATTGCTAATTATTTTACAGAAATGCGCAAATTTTAACTCTTCAAACAGATCTCCAAGAAGCGGAAAATGGTAAGAATTGATCAATATTTTTAAACCTTTGATCAAGGTTGCTGAAACTTTTTTCTCAATAATACCAAAATATACAAAAACGTATCAAATCCAATTACCTCCTTCCATACACTCCACCCTTCATGTTCTTACATTCCACCCTTCATTCACATTCTCACTCTCCGTCCTTCACCAGCTATTTGCCCCACTCTAGACTTATCTCGTCGTTCCCTACCCTACAGGCATGTACCTCCCCCGTCCCAGCCTCCAGTCCACACTGTAAAGTGGTTGTGTAGGTGTCACAAAAAGCGCCCAGTTCACACTGTAAATGTGGTTGGCATTAGGAAGGGCATCCAGTCATAGAAACCAAGGCAGAAACAGTTCTGTATGAACAAGTCATCTGATCTGACTTGTCTCATACTAGCATTGAAAAATGGACGTTAAACAGTGATGATGAAACCTCATACAAAGTAAATGAAAACCATTCTTTTTTTAAAACATTTTATTTATAAAGAAATGTTTTCTTCCACACTTGCTGTACCAGTTTCTTTCTTGCATTTTGAGACAGTTGCTGTTGTGGATGCCACTTAGTGCAGTCAACATTTTGCAGCAGAAACTTTGATCTTAGAGGGGTATTAAATGTTGATGTTTTTAAAGCATTACAAGTTATTGTTTTTATGTTATTGAGAAAGGAAAACACTTTTTCTGCAGCTGCTGAAAAATGAAGCAATGAAAGAAGTTGCATCATGAATTTAGATAGCAATGGGTAACAATATATATATACCACCACATTTTTCTTGAGAAACAAGAAACCAGTATTTCTCAGGCTCGATTTTTGCATTAACCCTTTAACATTTACATTACTCCATATTTACTATTGTATTTTCATGGTAAACACTTTACCTCACATAATATTGAATCTGAGATTTTGATATTTATTTTGAGAATAATACCTTACATCAGTATGAGTGGCCAGTTTGAACAGAAAGTGAAAGAATTCTGGCTGGGTATGGCTGGTTTAAATGCGTTAAGAGATGCATCATGCAGAGTCAATTTCCTCCAATCTCTATTTCTTCACATTGGTCTTCATGCACAATATTGGAAAATTTAATTGCCAATGTTATGATTGGTTTTGGTTTACCTTCAATAACATTGGTCGTCTAAAGCTACTTGAACAAGTTTCTTGTTCGTAGAAATATCCATTATTTCATCAACTTTGTTGATTTTAGCTTAGACAATAAATCATTGAAATCATAAGGAACGATCACATTTGAAAAATTGCAAGTTCCTTTAGTTGTGTTTTTTCTGTCACTTTATGCTTTGCTTACCTAACCACGATGAACATTTCTCGTTGTTTAATAATTTTCATGGAACTTTTCTTTCATAGAAAGTGAGAAAATGGATTTCATTTTTTTTTTTTTTTTTTTTTTTTTTTTGAGGAATGTCATTTCCATCACTATCAATAATATCCTATAATTACTTTTTTCCACTCATGATGGGTTGAAAATGTTTCTCAAAAAAAGCAAAACAATCCAGATATTGAAAGATGACTCCACCAAAAACACTGCACACCATGACACAAATGCTTAAACTGAACTGATACAGTTTCTTTCAAGAATTCGTCCTAATCCATCTATATTTAGGTGTCCTCGAATAGTTTCTGGTGACAAGACACAAGTAAAATGTTCACTCATTGATTGTGGGCGAATAGTGCATTATTATTGTCTTCCAGGATATACAAAGGATGATTGTCTGCCGATTTGAAATACTATGCAGAAAGAAGGGTTATTGATATCAAGTGAGACCTGGTGGGCAAATATATTTAATGGATAGCTTTTCGATGAAAATATGTTATACCACAGAAATGGTAAATCATTGAATGGTGATTTTAGAATTAAGCCAAATTTGCAATCATCATCATCATCATCATCAACGTTTAACGTCCGTGTTCCACGCTTGCATGGGTTTGGACGGGGGGTTTTCCCACTTGAGGCAAGAGTGATTGCAAAGAAAGTACAATCTCTAAAAGGTACCAAAAAATCCAGACATGGTACCAAACGTACAGAAAAGTCAAATTAAGGGCAAATAGTAACAAATTTGTATGTAAGTACCAACTTCGGCAGCGCTGCTTTTGATAGTTATATATTTTAGTTATTAAAATTAATGCTTTTCTCTAATATTTTGATTTTTCTTTTTGACTTTATTTTAACTCAGATAAATGTAAAGGATGTATTGATACACTCCGCAGCATGAATGACTCCAAAGTTCTTTTGAATTTTTTAATTGAAAGGGTAAAGTTGTATAATTTTTACTTTTGTCATTTTAAGATATCATTTTAATTAATTTTGATCACAAAAATGTTTAGGGCTTGGCCTGGTGGTTAGTGTTAAACTCATTGAACAAGGCTTCATGTTATGTCCTTAGACTAGTCAATTCATTTCATATTGTTGCAGGCCACTCAGCAGTAAAAAAAATGAACTTTTTCATGATTAGAATTAGAGCTCCTATCATTAAAATACCAAAGAAATATACTATGAGAGGCAACTTCAAAGGCGGCCTGCTAAACCTAAAAAACTGCCCACAAAAAAAACTGTTCACTTTTATGTTAAACAAGGTTTAACTTAAATTTGTCCTATTTCGCTGTCATTTTTTATTTTGAAATCACAAGGCAACGTATTTCATTAGAAATACAATAACAAATGGGTAAAAAGGTTTTTCTGATTGCTGTGTTACTTGAAGATAAGTCAATGACTTGCTATGCTTTAATTTTGTTCTTCACTTCATTTTTCACTTGGCTCTTGGGTTGTGGCATCACTGTTTATGCAGTGAACTTGGGTAAATACAGCCTAGCTGAGCTGAGCCTATCCTTCTCCAAGCTTGATATCCTCCAAATAGGTGGTCATGTACATATGGCTGTTGAGATGCTGCTAGGAAATACATCTCCCCTGATTGTTGTCTCTAAAGACAAATTCATTTGCTAAGTGATGTTGAGTTAACATCACTTGGCAGATGTGGTATTAGGAGCCAGGCATGAAAACCAGTGTACCAGTCCATTCTGAGGGAGTGCAACTGTCAGATATCAAAGGTACTACTCCACCCAGAGCCCTTTATACCTCGGTATTGAAATGTTTTCAAAATCAATTCATTTAAAAAAATAAAAATACAAAAATATACTAGATAACACTATATTGAGTATTGAAATATAATTTCTTTAACTTGTTTACATTAAATTGTATATTTTATACAGTATATCAAGAAGCGAGTTGATCGTAATATTGAAAAAGGTAGTACAAAAGAAATGGCAACTGAGTTACAGAATATTCTGAAAGAGCTTGACTCTATGAAAGCAGAGATGAAATCATTAAAGAATCAGCATGAATTAAATATTGTAGACATCGAACAGAAATATGAAAATAAGGTATGTGTTGAAGTATTAATATATGTATGTAAAGACATGTATTTACATATCATTTCATGTCCGTTTTCTATGCTTGCATGGTCGGTGAGATTAGACAGTTAAGATAACAATATCTTACACATAGTCCTTATTTGGCATGACTTCTGTTGCTGGGACGCTCTTTCAAAATGTCAGCCACTCTACAGTGTTTACTTTAGTTCATATTTTGAAGCAACTGTCTTGTTGGATGTCAATGTGAAAAAAAGACAGAGCTTGGATGAGCTGAAAGATTGCTGGATTTAAGGTGAATCCAAGATGGTATACAGAAGAAAAAACTGCATTGGTTTGAACATGTGATGCACATAGACAATGACCGTTGGGTAAAGAAATGCCAGGAAATCCTAGTGGAAGTAAGCCACAATAGAGGACGACTAAGAAAGACCTTGACAGAGGAGATGACAAAGGAACGGGACAGGTAGAGAGATGCCGTGCTGTGAAGGACCCATCCAACCAATGCAAGCATGAGAAAGCAAACAAATACGATGGTGATGTTCTGGCATGGTGTTCTCTTGAGTGATGTATTGAAACAATTCTAAAGCATTGTTTTCTGAATTCTTACCTATCATCTGATTTGTTATATATGTGTGTGATGGTGATGGCCACTATTTAACTTGTAAATGTTGACATGTGTGTAGTGACCTACATTCCGCAGGCTCATACATTCTCTGTGCGTGATTTGGCTCAGTTCAGCCAATCAGCGCCAGTAGAAGAGAATGTATCCTACGCGCCCTGAGGGAGAAATTCCCCGCGAGGATTTGAAGAATCAGCCTCTCGCATCCTAAACTTCGAAGGAACAACACATAGAACATGTAATGGTGAGATTTTGCACTTTGGCCTGCCTCAGGCCTGCCACAATGGCACATTCCTTTTGTAATCTTTTTTAGGTTGAACTACAATCATAAAATATAACAAAACAATACTTTGTGCCACAACAAATAAACATACTTTTCATCTCACGAATATTCTTGTTGATGTTGTTATCAAGTTACTCGTTTGTTGATATGATTAACACATCTTTCTACCAAGAAGATTACTCGTGGCGCTACTAACTATAACACACACACATAACTGCTAAATACAACTTTATATATACATTAAAACATCCTCCTGTTATAATTTCCTCCTGTTACACTGGTGAACCCGACGTGGGACGATATATTTCAACTAGTTAAAAAAATGGTTACCCCATTTTCGTTGGAATGTGTCGACCAACATTTCGAACACGCAGCAAACTTTATTAACAAACTAGGAAAAATACGAAGACACGCACATGTGAAATTCTCGTTCAGACAGACTCTTTTTCTTTCACCTAACGTGATATATTTTTTTCGGACCAAGAGATCCCTCCGACCGCTTTAGACATGGATTTCTCTCTGCATACAGTGTCTTATAACAAACACATTAAAAAGAAAAAAAGAAAAATTTTTTTTTTTGTCAGCAAGCAAAATAAAACAGAAAATTTTGCCTTTCACACACGTGTCGTATTTCACTGGATGTATATATATATATATATATATATATATATATATATATATAATGTTTTTCGTTTCTTCTTACAACGGACACTTAAAAAGAAAAATAGGACTTTTTTTTACACATTTCAATATGTATATTTATTTTTGCTGAATTTCAACTATTGCTTACTCTTTCCACCAAGCCTTTTTCATCATTCACCGAAAAAATTCAAAATGGCGTCTTTTGCTCTATTTGCTTTCATTATCGGCCATCTTGTCTTCCTGGTTTCGTCATTTTTTTTCCCACGCATTTTCAACTCGACTTTCACCTTCACTTAGCACGTGTGTACTGTGCACACATCTCGACCCACTGAGAATACTTGCTATTAATTTCAAGGACTTCCAGCCTCAAGCTATATTCTCGTACTTGGCAGTTAAAAAAATTTACCATGTTGTAAATTTGCCATTAATTACTGTGCATTTATTCAGAATGCTTGTTTCTATGGTCACAGCTCTCTGAACTCGCTCATTCACCAACGCTCAACTGTTTACTGGCTGCTATTTCTCTTAACCTGCGCATAATTTTTCTTGAACCTGCTTACTATGAACGAATTGTTTCCATTGAAACAATTTCAAAAGGCTCTCTGCGAGGCATCAGCATCAACAGCAACAACAACAGCTTCATCTTTGCTTTATCAACAACATCAAATCAGCAGAACAACCCAGAGAGAATTTAAAGAAAAGAAAAAGCGAACTTTGTTTCAAGAAACAATTATTTCTTTCTTTCTCTATTTACAGGCAATGTCCGGACATTTATTCTTTGAGAACTGCATGATATGAAAATTTATTTTCTTTATCATTGTATATATGATTGCACCGACACATTCTTTGCTGTATTACATGCCTGCATATGTACACACATTTCTTTGACACACACCAACATGTTGTTCTTAGTATATGTTCTTCAAACATAATATTCTGCGAGATGCCTTTTCACCTGGTTGAGGTGCCGACACATGCTAGCGACTCATAGAGCGTAATTCACCTGGATTCAAACAGGCACCGCAACACGAGAACTGCTAATTGCAGCTGGATTCAAACAGCTTCACATCTCGTTGCACACTCATCGTCCTATAGCATAACAACCTCCATCTTGTTACTTTACCCGACTCACTGGGAAAACAACAAATGGAACTGGACCTGTCAGCATTTCCACCATTTCTCCTAGGGATTCGCCAGAATTATGGAATTTACACTGCAACTACTCCCACCTACAGATTCAACTTGCTTTTTTCTTTTCAAAGCAACCAGCTGCCTAGCACTTTCGGTAATACATCTGGGAGGCCGACTTTTTCTCGCCTACCCATCATCTTCTTGCCAGCACTGGTAAACTACCATAATAGCTTCATCCACAGCTACTGGTACAACACTTACCATTAACATTTAATGCAAGAACAGGAACTTCGTCCATGTCAGACTTTATCTGTTTTCTGTTAGACCCCTGGTGGTCACGTATAAATAGCAAAACAGCTAGTCATTTGACACAGAGGCTCAGCACGGCCCTTAGTGCCTCATTTTTCTTCTTGCATGTATTCTTTTGTTCAATTTTTTCATTGATGTGCTCTTTCAGCATTTTTTCCTGCTGATTCAATAATCTGTATCGTCTTACAACTAGGAGGGGGGTATTGTAGTGACCTACATTCCGCGGGCTCACATACATTCTCTGTGCGTGATTTGGCTCAGCTCAGCCAATCAGCGCCAGTAGAAGAGAATGTATCCCTACGCGCACCTGAGGGAGAAATTCCCCGCGTGGATTTGAAGAATCAGCCTCTCGTATCCTGAACTTCGAAGGAACAACACGTACAACATGTAACAATGAGATTTTGCACTTTGGCCTGCCGGCCTGCCTCGGCCTGGCACAATGGCACATTCCTTTTGTAACCTTTTTTAGGTTGAACTACAATCATACAATTTAACAAAACCTTACTTTGTGCCACAACAATTAAACATACTTTTCATCTCACGAACATTCTTCTTGTTGACGTTGTTATCAAGTTACTCGTTTGTCGATATGACTAACACATCTTTCTACCAAGAAGATTATTCGTGGTGCTACTAACTATAACACACACACATAACTGCTAAATACAACTTTATATATACATTAAAACATCCTCCTGTTATAATTTCCTCCTGTTACATGTGTGTTAGGAAAAAATAGTTAATTGTGTTTTTTAAAATTACAGATTTCACTGTTGTTGAAACAACTGAAGGAGAAAGCAGTGGAAAATGAGCCCTCAATAGAAAATGAGCCCTCTGCATTAACAAAGGAGGCAAAATCTGTATGTTGCACATATTCCTTACTCTTTAGATATGAAACAAGCTATGGTTCTATGATACAAAATTGTTTTAAGTGATTATATTAATCTAAAAGAAAAAAATAACCTATCATAATTTAAGAACCTTTATGTATGTTATGTTCTAAAAACCAGCTTATTAATGAAAAAGTTAGTTATTTTACTAAATCTCTTCACATACTTGATTATTTTCAAAATACGTGTGTGTGTATATGCATGTATAACAATTGCCAAGGTACAAATCTCTGGACTGTCACCTTCAATGTTGGTACCCTGAAAGGTAAATCAGGTGAAACTGTTAGAGGAATTAGATGTATGTTGAGTACAAGAAGTGAGATGGAGGGGTGCCTCACCAAGACTGATCACTGGCAAGCAACAGAGATATAAACTCTACTGGGTAACGGGGCTAGGTGGTGTAGGCATCTTACTAGCTGAGAAATGGATAGATAAGGTAATCGAGATTGTTGGAGTAAGTGACAGAATCAAGCTTAGAATAACTGTAGGAAATAGAATGGTGACAATTACATCTACCTATGCTCCACAGGCAGACTGGGTAAAGAACAAAAGGACAGGTTCTATGCGGAACTTTTACAGACAACTTCAGTTACTGATGAGACTTCATCATTCTAGCAGGCAACTTCAAAGGAGATGTGAGACAATACCAGGAAGGATTCTGTGGAGTTAATGGTGGCTATGGCTCAAGAAATAAAGAGGGATTGAGGCTTTTGGAATTCTGTGACGTGAATGAATTAACAATTCGCAATACAAATTTTAGGGAACTCGCCAGCCAGCCACCTGATTTTGTATCAATCAGGTGAATACACAAGCCAAATCAATTACTAGTTAATGTTTATTACAGTCCGTTTATCGCCTTCCCTGGAGAAGAAAGCATTGCCCAACACAAGTTAGTTATTAGTGACATCAAAATAAACAGAAGACAGAACAAGATAGGCAGGAAAATACGGAGGAGGATTTGGAAGCTAAAGGACCTTTAGTTTGCCAATGTCTTGTGATTTGAGGATCAGATATGTGAAGTGTTCCATATTGTAAGGCAGTATGTCAGTGTAAATTGAGATGTTGTTGGGGGGGAAATGTCTTAGAAATGAAACTGATGCCCAAAAGAAAAATTGCTTGGAAATATTACTATGAGAGATTGATGAATATAGAGAATGAATGGGAGGAAGAGAAAGTAACCCCAACTTATCTAAATGTAGGACCAGCTATTGAAGTTGACAGTTTTAGGGTCAAAGAAGTAATCAAAGCGATGAAGAATGACAAAGCTGCAGGGCCATTAGAGCTAGTTGCTAAGATGCTAAAAGCATCAGGAGGAGTCGTTGAACTTGTAACCTGCATAGTCAATCAGGTAATACAAGACGGAGTCATACCCAATGACTGGTGCAGCAGTACAATCATAAATTGCTGCAAGGGCAAAGGTGATGCTCTAGAAAGGAGCAACTATAGAGGAATAAAACTAATGGACCAAGTTATGAAAGTGCCTAAGTAGTTGGGCTATAACTGTCAAAGAATCAAATAAGATGAGATGCAGTTAGGTTTCAAGCTTTAGAAAAGTACTACAGATGCCCTCTTCTTAGTGAGGCAACTACAAAAGAAGTTCCTACCAAAAATAAACCACTATATTTAAGAAGAATGGCTTGTGAGTTCATTGCAAGCCATGTACAGAGGAGCTGTCAGTAAAGTGAGAGTAGGAAAGGAATTTAATGAGGAATACAAGGTGCAAGTAGAAATGAATCAAGATTTGAATCAAGATTTGCTGTTCATCATAGTTCTATAGATTATAATAGTGGAGTTTAAAACTGGCTATCCATGGGAACTTCTCTATGCAGGTGATCTGGTCCTTACAGCTGAATCCATAAAAGAACTAGAAAATAAGTTCCAACTACAGAAACACAATTTGGAATCAAAAAGTCTGAGACTAAACTTAGCCAAAACTAAAGTCAGTAGGAAAGATAGGACCCTGATCCCTTCAAGGTGTAAAGGAGTAAGCATAAACTCCATACAGTTTACACAATGTAAACCTTGGGTGCACAAGAGATGTAGTGGGATAATGGGTAGACTAACAGGAAAGGAACAGCCTCAGTTATATAAACCTCTTAGTCACTGGAAGGGGCCATAGAAGTGGTTGGTAGCTTCTGTGATCTAGGCAACTTAATTAGCAGCAGAGGAAGGTGCTCTGAGAGCATAATAGCTAGAATAAGGATAGGATGGAAGACATGCATAGATTGGAAAGAAATGAAGTGACCATGCTTTGATGGATGAACTGAGGGAGAAACTGGGTTTAAGAGGAATCTGATGTGGTGTGCAGGAGAGAAGACTGTTGGTATGGAGATGTTGTGCACATAGATGATGATTAATGGGTGAAGAATTGCCTGGAAATGCCAGTGGAATGAAACCACAGTAGAGGAAGGCTGAGAAAGACCTGGGCAGAGGTGGTGAGAGCTGACCTCAAATCGCTGAGTTACAGAGGAAATGACAAAGAAACGTGGCAAATGGAGGGATGCTGTGCTAAGGAGGACCCGTCCAACCCATGTGAGTGTGAAAAAACAGTTATAAAGACGATGGTTATGTATGTGTGTATATGTAGGTGGATGTATATATGTGTACGTATATATATCATCATCAACATCATTTAATATCCATCTTCCATGCTAGCTTGGGTTGGATGGACTGTCCCTTTGTAAGCGATCAGGTTAGGGGACTGAATTCACTCACACAACTGATTTTAACTTGGTTTCTACAGCTGGATGCCTTTCTTAACACCAACCACATTCCCAGTGTGGACTGGGTGCTTTTTGTTGTGACACCAACACGATCACTTTACAGTGTGGACTGGGCACTCACTTTTGTTATGGCTCCAGGGGGGATCCCTTTATAGAGGAGGTTGGAGACGTGGGAGGGGTGGGGAACGTGCTTTGGGAAATTGGAGTTGTTGGTATAATGGTTAATATAAGTTATTTGTATTTCTATTGTTTTGTTTTTTTTGTTTTGTTTTTTAATCCAATTTAAAAAGAAAATTTTTTTATTATTTCTTTTTAGATATATTTTGTTCTTGATACCCCAAATGTTAATGACCCAGATTATGCCCCTGATAGTTCCACGGAATTTGATACACCATATGTGAAAGTTGCAAAAAAACAAGGAAAGACTGCTGTAAGTTTGACATTTTTCTAAAATCAACCAATTCCAAAGTTACTCTTTTGCTTCTCGTTCCTATCTGCCATTATTTATTGCATGCACGGGGCAGTGGATTGGCAGTATCGGTAGAGTGTCAGAACGTCAGACACTATGCTTTGCAGCATAGTTATAGCCCTTTACGTTCTGAATTCAAATCCTGTCGAGGTTAACTTTGCCTTTCATCCTTATGGGGTTGATAAAATAAAACGGCAGTAATGCACTGGGGTAATTGCTGGCCTTGTGCTAAAATTAGAAACATTTATTTATTGCATACCATATATAATCACAAGAAACCAACAGTGTATTAAAGTTTTGTAAGTCAAGTACATAATTCACCTAACATGTTACACCTACTAATCTGACAAGCTTGGTTTTAGACTGGTGCTGGAGTAGTTGATTTTCTGAACCAGTTAAAATATGTCTAAATAATGTATGGAGGTTAGCTGAAGAGTTCATAGGCTGACCAAGATATTCTCATGGAATGTGACCAAATGGGGTTTATTTTCCAACAAAGTCCCCCCCTTGCTGTTTACACACTTATTCCATCAGTGATGCAATGTTTCAATCCCATTGGTGAAGAATATTCCATCCTGTTGGTCAAAAAAGCCATCAACAGCAGGTATCACTGCAATACTGGTTCCAAACCACGTTTTTTTTTTCCCCCTTATTGAACAGATTATCGTTAGATGGAGTAAAATCTACTGAATAGGGAGTGATCAACCAGTCATTGAAACCAAAGGCTTGTGTGCTGGAGTATTATATTCTTCTGTTATAACCTGAAGGGCAATAATAAACATTCATCTACTCCTAGTTTTCTAAGGACCCACCAGATAATGGAGCAGGGGACTCTGTCTCCAAAAGCTAAGTAGAGGGGTTTACCTTTAACTAGGTACTCCTGTAGTTGCCATACAAGGAAGAGAGCATCTGTGGTACTTTTACCTGGCACAAACTAAAACTGCACTTCATTTAGATCAATTTGGTCTCTAATCAGTTGTGCAATAACTCTTTCTGTGACCTTCATGACCTGGTCAACTAACTTAATGCCTCTATAGTTTTCTCTATCTGGAGCGTCTCCTTTGCCCTTGTAGCAGTTAATGATGCTGCTGCTACACCAGTCATTTGGTATGACCCCATTCTGTATTACTTGGTTTACTATGCCTTCAACATGTCAACAACTATCTCCAAAGGCCTGGCTGCCTTGCCTGTCTTCATATTTTAGAAGGTGTTATTTTGTAGATGTTTAGAATGTGTGTATTTGTGTATTGTATCACAGATCACCATTGAAGATGTTAAAAGTAATGTGGAAAATAGCATCTTACAACTTTATAATGTTTATAATATATAATTTATTTACAAATAGATTACAAAGGTTTAGCTGGCATGCCAAGAGAAATGATTAATTAAGAGTTTAAGGAGGTACGGTCAACTGGCTGAGGTGTTAGCCAGGGCTGTAGTGATATTTGTTGCTACATATTGTCTATGCTTGAGGAATGAAAGCAAGAGATGTTTACCTTCACAGTGTCGAGCTGCAAGAGAGAGTTTTTGAATAGCAGCGGAAATTTTTCCCTCTGGGCGGAAGTCGAGATACATTTTCCTACGCTGGTAGTGATTGGCTGAACTGAGCCAAACAACGTACGGAGAATGTATCCATGAGCTCTCGGAATGTAGGTCACTACAATATCTTTGGTTGCCTTACTTATTATACTACCACTAACTTGCACTGTTAGTCCCTCTGTTGGATCGATTTGGGGCAGACTATCTCCATCCCATTCATTCTCCTCATTTAGTAGTCTCTCGTAGTGACACAGGCTACCTTCTTATCAGTATCATCGTTACAGACACACTTCTCTTCGACAATATCTGTTTTCCTGGACTCATTGTCTTGCAATCCTGAACACCTTGCGTTGTAGTATAACATTACGTGTCGCTGGAGATATTATTATATTTATCAATTCAGAAGGCAATGACAAAAACGACATAATCCGTTATAACAAAAATTCCCTTTTATTTGTTGTACAAATATGGAATCGAAATAACAAGAGAAGGTTGAGCAAGTCTTCACATTGTGTTGGCTGCATATTCCAGTGGAGATGTGAAAGAATGTGGCATATCAAATGTCGGACGTCTTGATGCTCGTCGTTCAGTGAACTCTGTGTCTCTCTGCCTGTCAGCCAACTGTGTCCTGGTCCAAGTAGTCCAGCAACTTGTCTCGATCCGCTGAGGGTCCTGATTGGCTACTTCAGCCAAGTCACCTCTGTGACACCATTCTTCCGCCATCTCTCCAGCGGCTGCCGTTCACACCGATCAGTCGCTCACGTCTATGGCAATTCTTCAAGCTATAGCACAACTCACCAAAGAGGTGAGAAGATTGAGTTTCTCCAGGGCTCAATCGCCCTCGCCACGCCTCGTCGTTTACAGGGCTGTTCGCCCTCGCCACGCCGCCGCCACACAAACAAACCAGGACTGTGCTACTACCACAGCCGTTTTGGCGCAGCGGCATGCTGTTGTAGACAGCCCTGTTCCTTTTCCAACCAGGGAAACGAATTTCAGGAGACCTGAGCACAGCACAGTCTCCTCTGACACTCCCAAATAATCGTGCGTTCTTCATAACTGACACGTTTTCCCAAGCACGATGTCTGGTGGATACAGGCGCTGCTTGCAGCATATGGCCACTAAAACTTCTCAAAGAGAAGCCGCCAGTTTCATCCATTTCTCTGCAAGCCATAAATCATTCTCCTATCTCCACGTATGGTCAAATTTCTCATTCTTTGAACCTGGAATTGCGAAGAGACTTCACGTGGATTTTCATGGTCGCTGATTTGCCTTACCCTATTCTAGGCTCAGATTTCCTGCACCACTATAACCTCTTAGTGGATATGTGCAGACGCCGGTTGTTGGATGCTAATACGGAACTCTCTGTTCCGGCTTTGAGATATACTGTCTCATCTATCAGCCCGGTATTCTTCATCGCCGCTTCCGAGGACCCTTTCCAGTCGCTTCTAAATTCCTTCCCGGAATTGACAAATTTGAATTTTGTGGTGAGCAAGTCTACTCACTCCACAAAACATTATATCCCAACTTCTGGCGCTCCTGTATTTTCATGCCCTCGCCGCCTCCCTGCGGAGAAATTGAAAGCGGCGAAGGCTGAATTTAACCACATGCTACAGCTGGGGATCATACGCCCTTCCTCCAGTCCGTGGGCCTCTCCTTTGCATTTGGTTCCAAAGCGTTCCAGCGATTGGCGTCGGACTGGGGACTTTCGCCGATTAAACGCGATGACTGTACCCGATCCCACACATTCAGGATTTTGCTTCTTCCTTACGTGGATGCACAGTTTTTTCTAAACTGGATTTAGTCAGAGCGTATCATCAGATGCCACTTAATCCAGCTGATATTCCGAAGACTGCTATCACTATACCCTTTGGTGCTTTTGAGTTTTTTTGGTCTACGCAACGTCACTAGTACCTTTCAACACTTCATGGACGAAATCACCAGAGACCTGGATTTTGTATACTGCTATATAGACGACGTACTCGTTGCTAGCACATCTCCAGAGGAACATGTTAAACACCTTCGTTTATTATTTCAACGTTTTAAGAAGTACCAAGTTCGCATTAACCCCGCGAAGTGTATATTTGGTGCGTCTTCGCTAGTTTTTCTAGGACACATCATTAGTCTTACAGGCATATCACCTCCACCGGATAAAGTGAAAGCTCTTCAAGAATTACCTCCTCCTACATCATTACGTCAGTTCTTGGGACTGCTAAATTATTACCGTCGATTTATTCCATATTGTGCTGAGCGCATAGTATCATGATGATTGTAAGTGTCGTTATTAGTAAGGTTAGATCAGAAGGCATTAAATAGACAAACTCCATTATAAGTATGTACTTCCATTTATTTTTGGTACCCACAGGGAATTGGTATAATAACAATTAGGTTGTTCTGTCTTCACACTGTGAAACTCATTTTGCCTGTATTTCCATGTGTGAGATACGACAGGATATGGCGTATCGAAGAATCGACGTGTTGACGATAGCAGATTTTTCTGGAGACTGTCTTTCTGTCTTTACTTCCGTTATCTGGTCTAAGTAGTCCAGTAACTTGTATCGCTCCGCTGAAGGTTTTGATTGGCTCACACTTCAGCCAATTTACTTCCGCCGAAGGAAAATACATTTAATTACAAAGGATCTATATTACTGCTACAATAGCACCTCTTTCTGAACTGTTGCGGAACCGAAGAAAGAAAAACGAGTCTATTTCTTTAGACCCTGCTCAACTCGAAGCTTATTCCAGAGTGAAACAGGAATTAGCTGATGTTACCCTGCTTGCACATCCTGTGCCTGATGCCCACTTTTCACTGATCGTTGATGCATCAGGCACAGCAGTAGGTGCAGTTTTGCAACAGTACCACAACCAGAAGATGCAACCACTTGCATATTTCTCAAAACAACTGAAACCCGATACAGTACTTTCGGCAGAGAACTGTTAGCGATGTTCTTGGCAAACACTTCCAGCATTCGTTGGAAGGACGCCAGTTTACGATTTTCACGGACCATCGTCCTTTGACATTTGCTCTCAAAGCGAAACCCGACAGATATTCGCCACGTGAAACTTGATATTTAGATTATGTATCACAATTCACTAGTGATATACACCATATTCCTGGATCACAGAATTTAGTGGCAGATGCATTATCTCGTTTACCTATCAACTCACTATCGACAAAAACTGATATTGATCTACGTTTGCTCGCTGCTGACCAGCCTTCTTTGGGCGATTTGAATTTATTTGCGACGTGCAAATTCAAACAATTACCTTTACACAATTCTGACACAATGTGTGACATATCATCCTGTGTGACATATCAACTGATTCACCTCGACCCTTCGTTCCAGAACTTCATTGGCGAACAGTTTTCGACACGTTATATAACCTCTCACACCCTGGAATCCATTCATCAGTGAAACTCATTGCGGCTAGATTCTTTTGGCCAAATATGAGACAAGATATCACTGTATGGTCTCGTTCCTGCATACCTTGCCAGAAGTCTAAGGTGCACAAACACATTCGAGCACCTCTGGGCACATTCAACGCTCCTTCTGCCCGCTTTGACCATATTCATATCGACCTAGTTGGACCTTGGCCGGTCAGTCATGGATATACATACCTTCTTACGTGTATTGACCGTTTTACACGTTGGCCTGAAGCCATTCCTCTCGAAGAGATTTCAGCAGAATCGATAACACGAGCTCTGATGTCTGGCTGGATATCGCGATACGGTGTCCCTTCCACGATCACCACTGACCGTGGCGGACAATTTGAATCACATCTCTTCCATGAACTTTCTAAAATCTTAGGGCTACATCGTATTAGAACTACTAGTTACCATCAGCCGTCAAATAGCATGATAGAACACTTTCATCGACAATTAAAAGCAACATTACGTGCTTATCCCAACCAGCAAAAATTGAGTGAATATCTACCAATTGTTCTTCTTGGCTGTCGCGCGGTGGTCAGGGAGGATCTCGGATATTCCCCAGCGGAATTGCTGTACGGAACACCTTTATCCTTGCCGGGACAGATGTTAATCCTAGTCGACGCATCGCGGGAAGATTCAACGTTATATATTAAACGTTTGCGATCATATTTCAATGATCTTCCGCCTATTGGAATACGTCAACAGACGATTAAAGCTTCGGTTCCTAAAAACATTACTTCTTGGACTCACGTTTTTCTACATAAAGACTCAGTGAAAGGACCACTTGTGCCACCCTATACAGGACCCTACCATGTCCTGGCAAAAACGGACAAACTTTTTACCATAGACGTTTGTGGTAGGAAACACACAGTTTCTGTAGATAGGATTAAACAGGCTTTTACAGACACTCCACCAGTTGAACCCCATACCCCCCCCCCCCCCCCCCACATACAATACATTGCATGTTGAACCTTCACAAGCATACTCACCCATAACATCACACACACACCTTCATTACTTTCACCCACGTGTTACTCGTAGTAGTCATAGAGTACATTGGCCTCACAGAGGTGAATTGGCGACTTCAGCCAATTCACCTCTGTGACACCATTCTTCCGCCAAAGGAAAATACATAATAATTCTGTTCACTGCAGTAGAACATGCTTGAACTTTCTATCCTCTGCTTCCCTTTTTGCACAGTACACTTGTCGCCTATCTTCTCTCCTAGCCACCTGTAGCAGTGGCCTCCCTTGTTGTGACTCACAACCCCAATAGATTAACAACATCTAGACGGGAAGTAGAACCCTTTCTGTAACATCCGGCAGAGCCCTATAAAACGAATAGCTCTCGGCTCTCTCCCTCTCATTTGCTCTTCCGGCGCCTGGCCTTCGCCAGGCGTCTCGCGTTTGCCTGGCAATCAAAACGGTAACTACTAACTTTGCTTCATTCTATCATCTATTTCTTTGACATGTCAACTATACTGTTCTATATATATCCATGATTGTTAATTAAATATTATACACACAAACCATGTCTCCTTGTTACATTCATACAACCCAGTATCTTCGCTATACACCTGATAGTGTTCTCTACTTCCCCCATCCCGCCATTCTTTCCAAGCCTGCTTTTTGGCCTTGATTGTCTCCTCCTGCCTAAACGTCTGCTCCAGCAACAGATTTCATCTGTTGCCTTCAGCAGTTATCTTTCAGGAATTCCCACTGTTCCTCTATATAGTACGTCTGAAATTGTTCTTCCTTACTGTCAAAAGCATCAAGTAATATCCTTTTAAATTTGATACTGGCTGTGGGGTCCTTCAACTTCCATATTCTTCTCCTCAAGGTAGGCCTCCTCTGTCGCCGAGTACGTCTAGTCCTGACTATGAGGTCACTAACTACTAGACTATGTTGGGAGGTGCATTCTTCATGGGGGAGGGATTTAGTGTTTACATCAGACACTCTGTCACGTCTTCTCGTAAGGGTATAATCTATCTGGCTGTGTTCCCCTGATCTATAGGTGATCAAGTGATTGTCTCGTTTTTTGAAGTTTGTGTTACAGATAGTTAGGTTATTAGCATCACAGAATTCCAGGATTCTGAAGCCTTCCTCATTTCTAGTACCAAACCCATAGCCTCCATGGATCCCGTCATAGACATCACAATGATGTCCAACACGACTATTAAGGTCGCCAGCAATAATTATGTAGTCACTGTCAGTTATTTGGGAGGTAGTAAACATTAGCAACTCATAAAACCTGTCTTTTATAACGTCAGGTAGGCCAGATTGGGGTGCATAAGCAGATATTATTGACACAGAGTAAATGACAGAATAATTAAAATAAGACTACTATTTACGACAATTACCTTATCTACCCATTTTTCTGCTAACATAATTCCTACATCACCCAGCCCGTTGTCATTTCCCACCCAGAAAGGTTTATAGCATTGTTTCTTGCCGACAATGAATTTATCAGATCCACCCCTCACTTGGTCCCTTGAACACAACAAACATCAACTTCCTTACGTTCAAGCATCTCTACAACCTTGTTTGAGTGACCTTTAAATATGCCTACGTTCATGGTACCAACTCTGAAGTTTTGGATTTCGCTGGGTGGGAGGAAGGGATGGGATGGAGGCACAGGGAGGGATGTGTGGGGCGGAATTATATTGGCCTTGGTCTTCCATGTCTGAAATAGCAGAGTGCTTGCATGCTTGTCCAGTGGTAGGAGGTGAATTTATCTTTGACATTGCTCAGACTCTCCAAATCTGTAGTCTATTTACCGAACAACAACCAGGTCTAAACTTAAGGAGTAATAGCCAAAGCGATGGCTTTGCAATAGCGGTTTATAATAAGCAAATCTCTGAGTTTTGATTGGACCATATAACTATGGTGGTGAGTAGGGATAGGCGGGAGGGAAATGCAGGGTAAACTTCTGTCTGGGCTATTACCCCCATTATGCCAATCTTTCTAAGTCTGTCTTTTGGCCTTAATTGTTTCGTCTAATTTACTATTCCACCACCAAGTCACTCTTCGTCCCCTAGAGATATACTCCAACCACAGATTTCATCTGTTGCCTTAGTAGGTTACCTTTCAGGAACTCCCACTGCTCCTCTATATCATATTTCTCTATTTGCTCTTCCTCGCTTTGAAGGCGTCATTCAACATTCTTCTAAATTTGTTAGCTTGATGGGTCTTTTAACTTCCATACTCCAGTTTGGTTTCTGTTGCTGGGTTCTTCTGACTTTGTGTTTCTAACAGTCACTCTGTCTCGTCTTCTAATAACAATGAAATCAATTTGGCTGGCGAGGTACCTGATCTATATGATTAGGTGGCTGTCTCGTTTTCTGAAGTTCGTAATACTGATAAATAGGTCATTTGCATCGCAGAATTCCAGGAGTCTGAAGCCTTCCTTGTTTCTAGTATTGTACCAGTAACCCCTGTGGATCCCATCAAAGCCCTCGCAAAGTTGTCCCGCATGTCCGTTGAAGACACCTACAAAGAGTAGGAAGTTATTGTTGTTTATTAGGAGGTACTGTGCATTATATATATATATACGCCCCAATCCACTACCCCTATCTTATCCTCCCACTCCCACCAACACCACCCTCTCTCTGTAAAGTTGGTACCACAACATCCAGTCCAAATGAGATAATCAGATCGTGTAGGTGTCACGAGAAAAAAACACAGTCCACACTGTAATGTGGCTGTGTAGGTAACACGGTAAAAAGTTCCCAGTTCCACACTGTAAATGTGGTTGGTGTTAGGAAGGGCATCAAGCCGTAGAAAACCTGCCAGATAGTCCTATATGAGCGAGACACGGTCACCCGACCAACCTTGCCTCAAGTGGGACAACTCCCGTCTAACCCATGCTAGCGTGGAAGATGGACGTTAAACGAAGATGATGATGATATATATATTCTTTTTTTTTTTCTTTTTCTTTTTTTTAGTTAAAAGGCTGCAAATGTGCGCGCTCTCAATGTAATTCCAGAATTTGTTCTTGTTTTAAGAAAATCTCATTCTGTGTGGCTTCATGTACCTGTTTAGACTGTAAAAATAAGGTATTTAAATTTCTATTGTTGTTTTTGTTGTTGTTGTTGTTATTGTGATAATGGAAATTCTATTTAAGATCAATAAATAAAATAAGTACTCGCATAGCAAGATTAATTCTTCTTTGCCCACTTATTCCTGAGAGGGTCGTGGGGGCAGAGTCCTCAAACACTCCTTCCCATGGGTCCTATCAGAGGCAACTGGCTCCAACTGATCTCACTGGATCCTCAAGCAAGACCAGCCAAGTTCATGGATGTTATTCAGTCATCTTGCTCGGGGACTACCCCTGGATCTCTTGCTGGTTGGTTTTGCCCATAAAATCTGTTCAGAGATTCTTTCTTGAGACATTCTAACCACATTCCCATTGTATTGGAGCTATGATCTCTCAACTCTATCGAGCAACGTTACTCCAAATACCTTTTCGGCAACTTGTATTCAATCATATTCACAAATTGAAGATGGTGAGTTTGGCTTTTACACCTATTCCCCTTCTGGTTATAATAAAGTGCAATTCTTGTGCTATATTCTGACTCCTGTCTTCCATCACTTGTGAAACACGGCCTGAGATGCTTGAACTACCCTACCAGCTTAAGTGGAACTTCATTCACATGTAGTGCACTGCGCAGGCTTCCTTGAGAGGATGAGTGTCTCATATTTTGCAGCACAGATTTGCTGCATGGCTGGAAAGAAAATCAAGTGCAAGTCGGAGATCACCTTCTGTTGAGTTAAGTAACACCATGTCATCTGAAAATTCCAGCCGACTGATTTTACACCCGCCAGTACTGATACCACTTCCAACCTGGCTGCACATCTCTCCTGTTCATTATTTACATGAACAGGATTGACGTGACAGTACACCCCTTGGCGGAATGCAACTCCCACATTGAATGGTTTCAATTTAGCACCATTTATCCAAACACAAATTTTCAGGCATTCATATAAGGACATCAGGTGGCAAGAAGCTGACCATCAATCCCATATTCCTGTACACTATTAATTAACCTTCCAAAAAATGTGTTTTCGTTATATTATTTTGCCTGTCATCCTTACAGGGTCGATAAAATAAAGTACCAGTAATGAACTGGTAAATTGCTGGCCTTGTGCCTAAAGTAGAAACAATTATTTATTATATTATTTATTATATATAAATTGTGTATAAATAAATATATATTTTTTATTTTACTATATTTATATATAATATGTGTCATTTAATATTTAATATACTATTGTATCATCTCTGCTCCCTTCCCAACGCCTCCAGGGCGTTGCAGTAGTACCCACTTTAAGAACCTCTGCTCTAAATGATGTATAATGCTGACACAGTAATTAAAGAATCTTTATAATTTAATCTTTGCTATTTTTTTTTCCAGCCAACATCCTTATTTGACGACTCCTTGTGTGCTGACGACTCCACTTCCTAATGTACAGTGACTATTTTCAGATTAACCACAGATTGTATTTAAAGAATTTGGTAACTCCAGTGTTTGCATATGTGTGCATGTTTGTATGTATATATGTATATGTGTGTTTGCATAAAGTACAGTAGCTAGTCAGAACGGGATGGAAAAAGTTCAGAGAGCTTATACCACTATTGCCCGCTAAAGGTTTCTCTCTAAAAATGAAAGGCAGATTGTATGATGCCTGTATACGAACAGCAATGTTACATGGCAGTGAGACCTGGGCATTGTGTGCAGAGGATATACGCAGACTGGAGAGGAACGAAGCTTGCATTCTCCATAGGATGTGTAATTGTAATATACGTGAACGGCAAAGCATAAATGAACTAAGGGAGAAATTAGGAATAAGTGGGATCAGATGTTGTTTACTCGAGAGAAGACTACGTTGGTATGGTCATGTGATGCGCATGAAAGACGGCAGCTGTATAAAAAAGTGCAGGGCAATGAAAATAGACGGTAGCCACGGAGTAGGCAGACCCAGAAAAACCTGGGACGACTTGATAAATTCCGACCTCACACACTTACACCTCTCCAAGACAATGTCACTGGACGGAGATCTTTGGCGCTACACAGCAATACAGAAGACCCGCCTTGCCTAAGTACAAAGCGAAACCTACAGTCAGTAGGCACCTCTTAACAAAAATACACACTTGTCCCACTACCCCCACCCCATCCACACCACCCCTTTCAATGTAAAGTTTTGTTGGTACCACAACATCCAGTCTGAAATAAATGAGGTTGTGTCACGACAAAAAAATCACAGTCCACACTGTAATGTGGCCGTGTAGGTAACACGGTAAAAACCTCCCAGTCCACACTGTAAACGTGGTTGGTGTTAGGAAGGGCATCCAGCCGTAGAAAACCCGCCAGACAGTCCTATACGAGCAAGACAACCAATCTTGCCTCAAGTGGGAAAATTCCCGTCCAAACTCATGCAAGCATGGAAGATGGACGTTAAACGGTGATGATGATATGTGTATGTATGTTTGCATGTATATATGTATGTTTCATCATCATCACCGTTTTACGTCCGTTCTTCCATGCTAGCATGGGTTAGACGGGTTGTCCTGTTTTGGGCAGTGTCTGGTCGGCTGACCATGCTTTGCTCATACAGGAACTGATTTTAGCTTGATTTCTACAGCTGGATGCCTTTCCTAACACCAGCCTCATTTACAGTGAGTGCTGGGTGCTTTTTTTCATGGCGCCTACATGTTCACTCTAGTGGGAGCATATTGTCTATATGCTTCAGCTTTGGCTTATAACCATGGGAGGTCAGGTACTCTGTATTACTGCATGACGCCAGAGGTCACAGTCGTGTGTCATCGCCTTTGAGAGGTGTAATTGGGTAAGGTCGGCTTTTATCACCTCATCCCAGGTCTTGGGTCTCCCCACTCCACGGTTTCCATCAACTTTTAGTGCTCTGCACCTTTTTATGCAGCTGTCATCCTTCATGCGCATCACATGTCCATACCAACGCAACCGCTAGCAGTGGAAGTAGCTCCCTGAACTTCTTCCATCCTGTTCTTACCCTAGTTATTGTACTTTCTGAACACCCACCTCCGCTGCTAATTTGGTCACCTAGGTAGCAGAAGCTGTCTACTGTTTCTACAGAGCCCTCCCAGAGTTTGGTGGTACTTGTTTCCTGTGGCTGTTTGTTGCTTGCTGTCCCAGCACAGCTGCTGCATGTGAAGCCTACATTCTTAATTAAGCTTCCTGAGATCCCGCTACATCTCTTGTGTACCCATTGTTTGCATTTGGGGCAGAGAATGTAGTTCCTACCTACACCTTTTCTACATACTGAGCAAGGCCATTTCCCTGAGGGGATCTGGGTTCTGTTTCCTCGTCTACTTACAAGGACCTTAGTCTTTGTCAGGTTGACTTTGAGACCCTGCCTTTCTAGTCCCTGCTTCCAAGTTTGAAATTTCTTCTCTAGTTCTACCATAGATTCAGCTATAAGTGCGAGGTCATCAGCATACAGGAGTTCCCATGGGCATCCGGTCTTAAACTCCTCCGTTATTGCCTGCAGGACTATGATGAACAGGAGAGGGCTAAGAACAGAGCCCTGGTGGGTCAGAAATTACAGAGATCCACTGTATATATGTGTAGGCTTTGTCATCATCATCATCATGAATATGTTTGCTTTTTTTTTACACATTTTATCATCCCAAATTATAGTACGTAGTTGCTTTGTGACTCCCGAAGTGTGTCTGTTCATGTATATGTGTGTGACTGTGAATGTTTGCATGTATTATTACACAAACTTACCAATGTTTATAAAGATATTTTGTAATAAAAATTTTATATCGATGGACTGGATGTACATTGTATTATATTATATATTAGTAGGTAGACCCAGAAAAACCTGGGACGATTTGATAAATTCCAACCTTACACATTTACACCTCTCTAAGACAATGTCACTGGACCGAGAGCTTTGGCGCTACACAGTAATACAGAAGATCTATGTACAAAGAGAAACCTACAGTCAGTAGGCACCTTTTAACCAAATATATACCCCATCTCACTACCCCTGCTCCACCCCACTCCCGCCAACACCACCCTTTCTCTGTAAAGTTATGTTGGTACCATACGAAAACGACATAATCCATTATAACAAAAATTCCTTTTTATTTGTTGTACAAATATGGAATCGAAATAACAAGAGAAGGTTGAGTAAGTCTTCACATCGTGTTGGCTGCATATTCCAGTGGAGATGTGAAAGAATGGTGGCATATCAAATGTCGGACGTCTTGATGCTACCAGGTCGTTCAGTTAACTCTGTCTCTCTACCCTGTCAGCCAACTTTGTCTCTAGTCCAAGTAGTCCAGCAACTTGTCTCAATCCGTTGAGGGCCTTGATTGGCTCACACTTCAGCCAATTTATCTCTGTGACACCATTCTTCCGCCAAAGGAAAATACATTCAATCACAAAGGAAAATACATTTAATTCTGTTCACTACATAGGTGTCACGACAAAAAACACACAGTCCACGCTGTAAATGTGGTTAGTGTTAGGAGGGGCATCCAGCTGTAGAAAACTTGCCAGACAGTCCTATACGAACGAGACATGGTCACCCGACCAATTATGCCTCAAGTAGGACAATTCCCATCTAAACCCTTGCTAGCGTGGAAGATAGACGTTAAACGATGATGATGATGATTGTATATATTAAAACAATTTTTCTACTGTTATTTATTTGTTGAATATTTTATTTTTCTATAAACTATAATATACTCATACACACATTGTGTTGAAAAAAATTCTAAACACGCAAACGCAGACACAAATTTATATATAGATATTGTTTTCTACTTGCATGCATATATAAACCATTGACAGGTGACAGTGTTGTTGTATGGTCCTGGTTGAATGTGTCTATTCAGCCATAAGTACAGCATGTCTACATTATTCTTGAATTGGCAGAATCGGTAGTGTTGGACAAAATGCTTTGCAGTATTTAGTTCTGACCCTTTAAATTCTGAGTTCAAATCTTGCTGAGGTTAACTTTATTTTATCAACCCCTGTAAGGATCAAAGACAAAGTAAAAATCCACTTCTAAGTGGATTTCATTTCCACCGCCGGTGCTCCAGTGTTTTCGCGTCCACGCTGCTTACCAACGGACAAATTAAAGGCAGCACGGTCCGAGTTCGACCATATGCTGCAGCTGGGCATTATTTGCCCATCTACGAGTCCTTGGGCTTCACCGTTACACATGGTGCCCAAGACTTCCGGCAACTGGAGACCAACTGGGGATTATAAGAGGTTAAATGCTATGACCGTCCCGGATAGGTATCCCATCCCCCATCTCCAGGATTTTGCATCGTCATTGCTGGGGTGTAAGATTTTCTCAAAGCTAGATTTAGTACGAGCCTACCACCAAATTCCGGTCAGGAAGGAGGATATTCCGAAAACGGCGATTACAACTCCTTTCGCATCCTTCAAATTTTTTACCATGCTTTTCGGACTCAGGAACGCCGCTATCACTTTTCAGCGGTTCATAGATGAAGTCACTCGTGGTCTGGACTTCGTTTATGTATACATAGACGATCTTCTCGTCACTAGTTCCTCTCCGGAAGAGCATATGCATCTCTTATTTCGGTGACTTCAGGATTACCGCGTTCATGTGAATCCCGCAAAGTGTGTTTTCGGTTCCACTTCACTAAATTTTTTAGGCCACCTCATCGACGCCGAAGGTATTAGGCTCCTCCCTCAGCGAGTTCAAGCCATACAGGATTTACCTCCGCCTACTACACTTCACCAGTTGCGTCACTTCTTAGGCCTAATCAATTTCTAGGCGTTTCGTTCCTCATTGTGCTAATTTGCTATCTTCCCTTACTGACATTTTGAAAGATCGTCTTAAGAAGAATGAGGATATTTCCTTGACACAAGGACAGCTTAACTTCCAGACTGCCAAGACAGCACTCGCTAGTTCATCTTTGCTAGCCCACCCGATACCAGAGGCCAAGCTTTCGCTTTGTGTTGATGCATCTGATACCGCTGTGGGAGCAGTTTTACAGCAGTACAACGCTGGAAACCAACAACCTTTGGCATTTTTCTCAAGGAAGCTGAAACCAGCAGAAACGTGTTACAGCACGTTTGGGCGGGAATTATTAGCCATATATCTGTCGGTTAAACATTTCTCTCATATTCTTGAGGGGAGAAATTTTACTGTTTTAACTGACCACAAACCTCTGACCTTCGCTTTGAGGGCTAAAGCCGACAGCTATTCACCCAGAGAGACAAGGCACCTGGATTACGTTTCGCAATTTACAAATGATATCCAGCACATTGCTGGCTCGCTTAACATAGCTGCAGACGCATTGTCATGTTTGCCAATCAGTTCCATCCCAGGAGATCGACTTGTCGTTTAGCTGCACTCCAATCGTTGGATACTCTTTCTGCCGAGTTTGCGACTTGCATCTTCAAATATCTGCCCTTGTTGACCACCGACAGGCAGATTCTGTGTGATGTATCTACGGGTGCACCACGACCATATGTTCCTGAGACTCACCGTCGAATTGTGTTCCTTGCTTTGCACAGCATTTCTCACCCAGGAATTTCTGCCACAGTAAAGCTTATAACGGCTAGATTTTTCTGGCTCAATATGAGGCGAGGAATTACTGTCTGGTGCCGTTCCTGCACACAGTGTCAGAGATCTAAAGTCCACAGACACATCTGGACTCCACTTGGTACTTTCAGTACTCCAGATGCTCGGTTTCAACACATCCACATTGACATCGTTGGACCTTGGCCATTCAGCAGTGGATATTCTTACCTGTTGACCTGCGTCGATCATTTTTCGTGATGGCCTGAAGCCATCCCCTTACAAGATATAACTGCCGAGACTATAGCGCGTGCCCTGGTTTCAGGGTGGATTACCCGCTTTGGGGTACCAACTACAGTCACCACAGACCGTGGTAGACAATTTGAGTCTCATCTCTTCTCTGAGCTGACAAAGACCATTGGTGCTCAATAGATTCGGACCACGGCCTATCATCCTGCTTCGAATGGAATGGTGGAACGATTCCACCGCCAATTAAAGGCCGCTCTTCGTGCCTACCCAGACTCTCTACGTTGGAGCAAGTACCTTCCTATTGTGTTGTTAGGAATTCTGTCATCAATAAAGGAGGACCTTGGGTTCTCCCTGGCCGAATTACTGTAGAGTGCTCCTCTAGCATTGCCTGGGCAAATGCTTGCCTCTGTTGATCTTGCTTTTCAGGACCCTCTTTCCTTTGTATCTCGTTTGCGCTCTTATTTTCAGGACTTACCGCCCATGAATACTAGGAAACAAACTATTAAAGCTGCAGTCCCGAGGGATATTGCCTCGTGGACCCATGTATTCGTCAGAAACGATGCAGTTATTCCACCCCTCACACAACCGTACTCTGGACCCTACCGTGTGTTAGCACGTACTGACAAACATTTCACAGTAGACATTAAGGGGTCCAGAGAGACAATTTCGGTGGATAGACTAAAAAGGGCACACAATGACGCTCATACACCCGAGCCACAAATACCCCCAATCTTTCTCTCTTGTGCATACACCTGCTCCTTCTGCCCCACCTTCACCTACATACAATACCACGACCCGTTCCGGTCGAAGAGTCCACTGGCCCCAAAAACTCTGCCATACTGTTTTCATGTGAGCTGGCCACTGGAGGCTCTTTTGTTTTTCTCTTTATTGTATTACTATGTATACATGTATCCTTTCGTTATTATTTCATGCTTGATTTATACATGTACCTTTTCGTTAATATTTCATGCCTGTGTTGGGAGCCCATGCTTGTGGGTTCGCTACAATTGCCTTCGGGCTTTTTGCCTATCGTCTGGGGGAGGGTACTGTAGCGACGCCTTACGGCTGGAACTCAGCACATATAGGAGTTGCGTCCCTTTGTGATGGTCACGACTCTCAGTGGCAGATCCATGTACTAAAGGGAGTTGCGTCCCCCTGGGGACTATATATTTGAGAACTTAAAGCACTCTCTCACTTCTTACGCCGCAGCAAGAACACTTCAGACCTTGTTAAGAGATGACTCCTGTCTTCTCTCTCCCTTTCTCTACACGCTCCAGCCTGGGAGTTGCGACCAACTGACCATCAACATGTGGTAAAAATTATTTCTATTAATTTATTTGACTTGTGAAGTAAAACCATGTCACAACACTCACCTGCATTTATTGTCATTCTTAATAATATATATACACTGATAGCAACATTCTAAATAACTAAAGGTTTGTGAGCAACAGTGTGGGCTCTAGGATTCTAGTAAAGGTACCTAAGGGCTTGCTAGAGGATGGTATTATACTGGAAGAGGGATTAATTAACTCTTCCACTAAAACATTTTTATTGTTTAGTGAGGGCAGAAGGGTACCTGTAGGTCTCCAGAGTAGTCCAAATTCTTACAAGTGTGGACTCTAGTAAAGGTACCCAAGGGTTTTCCAGATGATGGTGTTAAACTGGAAGAGGAAGAGGAATTAACTCTACCACCTAAAACATATTTGTAGTTTAGTAAAAGAGAAAAGGATATTATCTATAGCCCTCTCCAGAGACCTGACCCAAATTCTTACAACAGTGTGGACTAATACTCTAGTAAAGGTTTGCCAGATGGTGGTGTTAAACTGGAAGAGGGATTAACTCTATCACCTAAGATATATTTTTACTATTTAGTGAGGATGAGAAAGGTACTATCTATTGCTCTTTTCAGAACCTTCTTGATTAGTAAGAAGTTATCTTCAAACTAGAGACCTGGCCCAAACTCTAACAACAGAGTGGACACTAGTAATGGAATTCATGTGAGAGACATCTGGTTGGATGGTTGTCAGAATCAAATAAAGATGAAAAATTTTTTTTTATATTTTCAATGAATAACTTAAAACGCCATGTTTATTAAAACCAAATTTATTTCAATAAAATATTTATTTTGGAAGTTGAAGGTGGAATAAATTCCAAGCCACCTTAAAATTATGAATATTATATAAACTCGTGTATAGGTCTACTTCATCCAAAGTACAACCCCAGAATTTCTTTGAAAAAAAAAAAGTCAGTATTTTTACAAAGAGCCTATATATATATTATAGTCCTAGTTTCCATGTTTTTGTATATACCACAAATATATCAGGAAAAATCACATAAAACACCCGATATAAGGAAAATTTGCAGGTACATATGCTTGCTCAAGTCTGAATACATCTTTCATGTCTCCATTGTATTCTATCAGCAACATGTAACTTATAAGCTTCTTTGTCCTGTGTCTGCCTCCTACATAGCCAATTTTCTTTCTTTGTGTTGCTTCACAAAGAGCAACAACTTATTCATTATATATAACTTCTAAAATCTAAAAATACCCCCCACCCCTATAAATGAAGAATTAACATTAGCATGCATCTGTGTCTACATATGTACATTACTGAGCTGTTGCTTTGGCAACAAGTATGGTTTCAGCTGACTCACTTTATTTCTGGTTTCTCTTATTTTTTAATAACTGACAATTGAATGTTACAATCATTAAAAATACATGAATATCAACCCTGCCAAACAATTACATGTATATATTGTAATCCCCCATTTTTGTGTAAAAATTTGATCATGAAAATTAAAAGTCGAGTATATATGGTATATTTCGTTTGAAGTATATTTCCAGGTTATATTTTGATCTAATTTATTTCCTTCTGTCGTTGTTCTTTCACCAGCTTTTAAAAGCGTCTTCATCACTGAAATATACAATTATTAGATATACTTGTATTATTTAGTTATTAAAAAAAAAAAAAAAAAAGAAGAATATTAAGAATAAATAAATATAACTAAACAATGACCTCTGCTTCTTAGAAGTGGGCTGGTTTCATGCTACCTCCACTGAAAGATTTCTGACTCGTTCTTCTCTCATCACTAATGTTGTGTCCACTACACCCAGTCTTTACTATACGGAACACTATTGTCCTGGAACACCCTCCCAACTCACTTATGTCTGTAGCAAACAATGGCACTATTTCATAACTGCGGAACGATTTGGTCGTTCTTTGTCACTTGCCAGCCCTTTGGGGTCAGCGGTGTATGAATACAAAGGCCACTTTCTGCCCAGTAGTTGCTTCGCGCCTTTTTTCACTTCTACCCAACAGTTGCGGTTTTTCACTTTGTCGAGACCAGACCTCACAAATTACATTCCCGGTTGACAACTAGCAAGATGTAACACTTAACATGAAACTTTGGCCCTCTCAGCAAGGGTCCAGCAACATTCTTCCTACCTAAATATATTTCACACACATTGTTATTGTTCAACTTAACTATGCCTTTCTGCTACCAATATTTGATACAACATGTAAAGACTTATTACTAACGTAGTTACGTTCCAGATTATTACTGAGTGGAACAACGTAACAGTCTACGACTTTTTTTTTTTTTTTTTTTTAAATCATAAACTGTTGTCATATTTACAAAAATGATACACGATGGGGCCCACCCACAGCCCTGGCGGACAGAATGGAGAAGGCGTTTCCCCGGGAGATGCGCTGGAAAAGCCACTAACTCGCGGGGCTCACACCTGTGGCTGGCCAGCTCAGCGCCTATGGTGGTGAGTAAGGAGGTAGCCCTAGGGCCAAGACACCAGAAGTCTCCACTGCCAAGGGTAAGACCGCAAACCTGTCGGAGAGCGACCGGTATTTGAGGAGTTTGCCCACCTCAGCCTGATGTGCAGCAGAACCCGGGTTAATCGCAGACTGCACCAGGTTGCAGCTGCAGAAAGTGTCGGTGCAAGTGGCATCCCAGACGAGGGGTTTGCCACCGCGGAACGGGAAGATGGTCATTCCATCTGGCCTTTTGCCGTCCCCACGATCCAGCCCCACCGGCTCGAGCTGGGAAGGGAAGCCTGCAGCGTCCAAGCCATGCTTAATGACCTCATTGAGGGCAGCATTGCGTGGAATGCAGCCGGCACTGTGGCGACAGGAAAGCGGGTGGAACCGCAGCGACATTGGTGTGGCTGGCAGATCCGGAGGCCAAGCCTCAGGTAGACGCTGATTCGCAGGCTATGGTTGTCTAGCTGCGTGCCAGTGGAGGAGGGCAGCGCATGGAGCCATGCACCACTGTGGGGTTTGGAGGCCGCACGAAAACAAGCAAGGCGGGGCTGGTCCAGCTGGCGTGAGCCTGTCTGAGGCCAGGCTGCACTGGATGGCATCCCAAATGCGTTGGGGGGACTTGACGTCAACAGGGGGAGGAGGGACGTCTACAGCCAGTTCCTCGTCTCACAGGCGGCCTCATGTTCTCTGAACACAGAGGGTTCTGTTGTGTTTTGAAGAACCCTGCTGACGAAGTTACCGACGAAAGACACACCAGCAAAGCTAGTGAGATCGGGAACTGGAGACCAAGGCCGCCATACCTGACAGGTAAAGTGGCCTGTTGCCACCCTATGTCGTCAAACTTGACATTGCATATCTCCTCGGATACAAGTATCGAGGTCAGCGAGGAGAGATGTCTGAGTGTAGCACGGAGCACTGCGAAGGGTATAGAAGCGCTTCAGCATGGCGAAGCAGTTCCTCAGCAGAAAGAGAGCTGGGTGGCTGTCAATCAAGCCCAGTCGGCTCGTGAGAGTCTGGAGTTGTGAAGCCTGGAGCGGATGGATCGGTGACCTGAGGAGAATGGACCGCACATCCAAGACAGAGGCTGCAAAGCTCTCAGCATCGAGGCTGACATTCACCACCTCTGAATTGGCCGAGTTGACCTGGAGGCCGATTCCCGCCAGGGCAGGAACCACTGATTGAAGGTCATGGCAGACAGTCCATACGGGCCCGCCCAACGTAGCATCATCCAGATACCAAACGTTGAGAGGGGCCGTGATACTCCGGGCGATGTGGTCAATACCAAGGGCGAACAGGAGGGGTCCCAAAGGGTCGCCCTGTTGGACTCCAGTAGCCGAGGGTATGACCGTATCAGCAGCAGAACATGCTCGGAGCTCCATACGACAGGTAGGCCAGTGAGTAGGCAGAGGGGGCTCAGCTGAGGCAGGCCTCGAGCAGATGATCCCGGCGTGAAGAATTGAAGGCATTCCTCATGTCAAGCTGGTGTCCCTGGATGCCGGTTCCGATGGGCAGCTGTTGAAGAACTGCCTGGTTGCATGAGCGGCCCCTTCACAACCACCGGACACGCCGACACCCAGTTGCACTGGACTAAACTCCACACCCAGTTCATGTGTTACGAACTTGCAGATCAACTTGGCAGCCAGCCTCCAGAAGACATTGGCCACAGCAATGGGGCGTATGCCACCCTCTTTCTTCCCGAGAGCGGTGAGGCTGGCCGAAAAAATGAGGCCTCAGGCGTAAGGGTCCAGGGCGCTATTGGTGAGCGTCACAATTGCACTCAGAAGGCAGCGCCCGGCCTCAGCGGAGAGGAGGGATATCAACTCCTTGAGGTGACCTGGTCAGAGACCATCAACACCTCTGCAGCTGCTAGCTGGAAAGGACATGATGTCTGCATCAGAAGCCACAAGGAGCAAGTGGGGGTCGGGTGGGGGTATGGGTCTGAGATCAGTGGGTGGTTCAGGGTGTTTGAGTTGAAGAGCAGCCAGGACCTCGGTGGGTTGGAGGACAGTGTCCTCTGAGGCAACAGCTCTGACTGCGGCCGAGACATCACCCATGAGAAGCTTGGCGTTTACCTGTTCATGTAAACGCTTGGTGCTGGCCTCAGGGGTGGCGGATAGGGGGTACCTGAGGTTGGGGTGTGTGACGTCCTTGGGCATGCTTGGAATGGGCGCTTGCCCAAAGGATGAGACATTGGCTTTGATGAAGGCTGCTGTTGACCAGCCGCCCCGGTCAGCGCCAGAGCTGGGGACGCCAAGGGCAAGTGGGGCAAAATAGAACAGCCGCTCCCAGTCACTGGCTCGATTGGAGTCCAGGGCGCTCTCAATCAAGGAAGCGAGGGCATTGGCTACCGGCACCCGGGCCACTCTCGGGATCCTGAGTGGGATCTTTTGGAGCCGCCTGAGCCAAGCGATGTTGACCAGCGAGGCTTGGGCATCAGGCAAGCTCGCTGTTCCATCTGGTGGTGTACCAGACGGTCGTGGCTGGGAAGTGGCAGCTCCTGCACCTCCACGCTGCGAGGGCATTGGAAGCTTGAGTCAAGCCAATGCAGGTGAGGTGGTGGAAGCAGCCGCACCCCATCAGCTCCGGCCCCTCTTCCGTCTGGTGCTGATAAGAGGGCCTCATAGCTCACCTATATCAGATATAGAGGTGTCAGAAAACAAGAGAGAAAAGAAGGGGCTGCATGGAGGGGGACACACAGGAAGGTAGAATGTTCTGGATTTTCTTAGGAGAAGCAACATTTTTTCGTTCAATTTAATTATGTGGTATGCTTGCAACTTTTCACTCTTTTAGTGCTTGTATTAATTTGTTTGGAAGAAAATAGACCTTTGTTATATTTTAACGTGTACTTTCTGATCCTTTTCCTCACCATGACTATATGCTGCAAAGCATGTTACCCAACACTTTATCAATTCTGCCAATCCACATAATAATTGTTTCTACTTTAGGCACAAGGCCAGCAATTAGAAGGGAAGGGGAAAGTCGATAAATCAACCCCAGTGCATTACTGGTACTTTATTTTATCAACCTCGTAAGGATGAAAGGCTAACTTTGACGATATTTAAACTCAGAACATAAAGAGTTGTAACTCTATGCTGCAAAGCATGGTGTCTGACGCTCTACTGATTCTGCCAATCCACCACCATTATAATAATAATAATGATTTCTACTTTAGGCACAAGGCCAGTAATTTGGGGAGAGAGGAAAGTCAATTAAATCGATCCTCAGTACGTTACTGGTACTTTATTTTATCAACCCCGATAAGGATGAAAGGCAAAGCTAACCACCACTAATAACTGTTTCTACTTTAGGCACAAGGCCAGCAATTATCTCAGTGTATTACTGGTACTTTATTTTATCGATCCCGTAAAGATGAAAGGCAAAGTTAACCTCGGCGGTATTTGAACTCAGAATGGCAAGGGCCGTAACTCTATGCGTCAGATATATAGCCAATACATGCTGAGACAAAAGATTATTTTTATTTTTACCTGTTGGTCATGATTGATTGTGAAAGAGATTCAGCGATTGATTCTTCCTGAAAAGCATGAAATATGTTGAAATAAAATATGAAATATGTGCAAATATATGTGAATTAGACATAAAGTGTAAATTAAATATGAAATATGTGTAAAGATAATATGAAATATGTGTAAATATAATATGAAATATGTGTGAATTAGATATGAAATATGTATAAATTAGATATGGAATATGTGTGAATTAGATATGGAATATGTGTGAATTAGATATGGAATATGTGTGAATTAGATATGGAATATGTGTGAATTAGATATGGAATATGTGTAAAATAGATATGAAATATGTGTGAATTGCCTTTGAGTGATGCAATTGTGCAAGGTCAGCTTTTATCACCTCATTCCAGGTCTTCCTGCTCCATAGCTGCCATCAACTTCAATCACCCTGCACCTTTTTATACAGCTGTCATCCTTCATACGCATCACATGGCCATACCAATGCAATCTCCTCTCCTGCACATTGCATCTGATCCTTCTTATGCCCAGTTTCTCTCTCAGTTCATTTCCATACATGCATGTTACTATTACACATTCATTGGAGCATGCAGGCTTCATTTCTTTCCAATCTACTCAAGTCTACTGCACACAGTGCCCAGGTCTCACTACCATGCAACATTGCTGTTCGTATACATGTATTATACAGTCTGCCCTTCATTTTGAGGGAGAAACCTTAGTAGTAGCTCCATGAACTTTCTCCATCTACTGCACTTTCAGAACACCCTCCTCCACTGCTAATCTGATCACTGTGTTAACAGAAACTGTTGACTATTTTTACAGAGCCCGCTGGGTATCACTAGTATCCTGTGATCACTTGCTATTTACTGCATCCGTGCATTGGCTATATATAAAACCTACATTCTTTGATAGCCTGCCTGTGGTCCCACTACATCTCTGGTGTACCCATAATTTGCATTTGAGGTGTAAAATGAAATTTCTATCTACTCCCTTCCTATGCTCTGAGCAAAGCCATTTCTCTGAAGGAATCTGGGCCCTGTTTTCCTTTCTATATTCTAGGACTTTAGTCTTTGCCAAATTAACTTTAAGACCTTTTGATTCTAGGCCATGCTTTCATGTTTGGAATTTCTTCTCTAGTTCTACTATAGTTTCAGCTATAAGGGTTAGATTATCTGCAGACAGATGTTCCCATGGGCAGACAGTCATAAACTCCTCTGTTATAGCCTGCAGGACGATGATAAACAGAGGGCTAAAGACGGAGTCCTGATGGACACCTACCTGCATGATAAATTCTACATTATAGTCATTGTCTGTTCCTCTATATATGCCTTCACAAGCCACTCATCTATTCCCAGTTTTCAAAGAACCCACCAGATAATGGAATGGCAGACTCTGTCAAAAGCTTTCTCCAGGTCAACAAAAGTTAAGTAGAGGGGTTTACTTTTAGCTGGGTACTTCTACAGTTACCCCAAAAGGAAGAAAGCATCCGTGGTACTTTTCCCTGCCACAACTCAAAATTGCATTTTATTTAGGTTATCTTGGTCCTTAATCGGCTGTGTTATAACTCTTTCTGTGACTTTTATGACCTGATCAACCAACTTGGTGCTTCTTGAGTTTTCTTTATCTAGAGCATCTCTTTTGCCCTTGCAACAGTTGGCAATGATGCTGCTACACCAGTGATTTGGTATGGCACCATTTTATATTACTTGGTTTACAATACGGGTGGCCATGGTGTGACCCACCATCCCAGATGCTATCAGCACCTCTGCAACTATCCCTTAAGGCTCAGCTGCTTTGCCTGTCTTCGTATTCTTGATTGCCTTACTATAATACTATAAGACTTGTATAGCTGGTCCCTTTGTTGAGTCAACTTGGGGCAAACTATCTCCTTGCCATCCATTTTCTTCAGTTAGTAGTCTTTCATAGTGGCACTTCCATGCTACCTTCTTTTCAGCATCAGTCAGGGCAAGTACTCCATTATCATCATGGACACACTTTCTCCCCATCAGAGTTCTCTCTGACTCACTGCCTCGCAATCCTGAATACCTCAAGCTATTGGTCCTTACATTGAAAAATATGGTTAAATTTTTTATCTTCTGCTTCATTTCTTACAAAGTATACTTGTCACTTAGCTTCTCTCCATCACTCTGTCTCATCTTCTGGTAAGGATAAAATCTATCTGGCTGGTATGCCCCTCTGATTCATAGGTGATCAAGTGATTGTCTCATTTTTTTTAAAGTTCATATTACAAACAGATAGATCATTGGCATCACAGAATTCCAGGAGCCTGAAACCTTCCTCATCTCTAGCAACAAACCCATAAGTACCATGGATCCTATCGAAGCCATTGCAGTGTTACCTGACATGTCCATTAGAGTCACCTGCAATGATTATGAAGTCACCATTGCTTATTTGGGAATTAGTATGCATTAGCAACTCATAGAACCTGTCTTTTAGTACGTCTGGCAAACCAAATTGGGATACATAAGCAGATATAATTGACATGGTTGTTCAATGTAGTACTAGTCTAATTTTAATGATTCTGTCATTCACTCTATTTACAACAATAACCTTATCTACCTCTTTTGCTACTAACATAATTTTTAATCCACCCAGCCCATTGTCATTTCTTACCCAGAAAAATTTGTAGCATCTTTTTTTTGCCCACAAGGAATCTAGTTGACACTCCCCTCCTAGATGTGCAGTGTCAACATGTACAGCATATATATATATATATATATAGTCACAAGTAGTATACTATATATATATATATATACTATATTTAGGTTTCATCGATACATATATATAAATGAGATTACTTGATTAACAAGTCTGATGAACAGATCAGGCTGGAGTCGGGTCTATAACGTAAATATAGATCCTGAACCTCCCATCTGTGAAACAGTCGTAACTATGTATAATCAATAAAAACCTTAATGTGAAACGTCACTTTGTTTTCAATATATACACTCTGCCTTAGCATAGAGTATTGATCTTGGTATCCTCCTCAGTAAATCATGAATCTACTGAACCACCTTTTATATTCTGAGTTCAAATCCCACCGAGGTTAACATTGCCTTTCATCTTTACGGGGGTCGATAAAATAAAGTACCAGTAATGCACTGAAGTAATTGCTGGCCTTGTGCCAAAAGTAGAAACAATTATTATTATATATATATATATATATATATATATATATAATATTGATGAGGTGTTAAATCTTCATTACATTTATTGAAGTGTGACGTGCATTTTGGGATTGATCAGCTTGAGGTTTGATCTGTATGGATTGGGCCAGAATCAAAAGCTCATCGTACTTCTGTTATCGTAATGACAGAATGAAAATTTAACACCTTGTCCATATTATTATTATTATTATCTATAGGCGGTGGATTGGCAGTATCGGTAGAGAGTCGGACGCCATGCTTTCCAACATAGTTACGTCCCTTTATGGTTTGAGTTCAAATCCCGCTGAGGTTGACTTTGCCTTTCATCCTTATGGGGGTCGATAAAATAAAGTACCAGTAATGTACTGGTTTAATGCTGGCCTTGTGCCTAAAGTAGAAACAATTATCTATATTACATCTAGAGGGCAGTGGTTTGGCAGTATCAGTAGAGCATCAGACACCATGCTTTGCAGCATAGAGTTATGTTCCTTTACATACTAAGTTCAAATCCCGCCGAGGTTAGCTTTGTCTTTCATCCTTACGGGGGTCAAATAAATAAAGCACCAGTAATACACTGGGTAATTGCTGGCCTTGTGCCTATATAAGAAACCATTATTATTATTTTATTTATCTTGCTTTATGTTCATATGAGTTATCACCAAGTCACAACCAGTGACCTCAGGAGACAACAAGGTTCGCCATGTTCAAGAAAGAACATACATACTCACACATACATCTTTAGGTGTTTAGACTTGTGATGTACTTATATTGACATAATCTTCCTCAGTATATGGGCAGTTCCCATTAGTACTAACTTTTGTATTTCTTCTATAAAAGGGTTTCCTGGGATTTGCAATAAGTAATTATTAGACCCCTTAGGTATCATTCCTAGAGCACCCACAACCACTGGTATTGTTTTAGTTCTCAACTTCCACATTTTTCCAATTTCTATCTCCAGGTCCTTATACTTGCTCAATTTGCAAATGTTTTTATAGATACATTCTTGTCTATTGGAATGGACATATCAATTAGCAGGCATACCCTCTTTTTAAAGTCCTTCAGTATTATATCAGGTCTATTTGCAGCTATTTTTCGGTCTGTTTGGATGCTAAAGTTCCACAAGATTGAGATGTGATCGTTTTCAAGTATGGGAGGTGGTTGATGCTCCCACCAATTCTTTTGATGTGGCAGGTCAAAATGCTTACACATTGTCTAATGTATGTATTGTGCAGCTCTGTCATACCTGTTTAGGTATTCGGTTGGAGCTATAGGACTGCACATTGAAATTATATGATCAATGGTCTCTGGTTGTTTTTTACATACATGGAATAATGGGTGGATTGGCAGTATTGGTAGAGAGTCGGACATCATGCTTTGCAGCATAGAGTTACAGTCCTTTACAATCTGAGTTCAAATCCCGCCGAGGTTAACTTTGCCTTTCATCCTTACAGGGTCGATAAAATAAAGTACCAGTAACATACTGGGGTCGATTTAATCAATTTTCTCCCAAATTTCTGGCCTTGTGCCTATACTAGAAATCATTATTATTATTACACTCTGCGTACAACACCAAAATACATACTGGAAAATATGCATCAAGTGCTCATTTTGGTGAACCTACAGTAACTTGACATTACAATCCCTAAACGATATATATTACATGTGATGTGTATGAAGGACAACAGCTGTATAAAAAGTGCAGAGCGATCAAAATTGATGGAAGCTACGGAGTGGGGAGACCAAGAAAAACCTGGGACGAGGTGATTAAAAACTGACCTTGCTCACTTACACCTCCCTAAGACAATGTCACTGGATCGAGGTCTTTGGTGCTATGTAGTTATACAGAAGACCTGCCTTCCCTTGCATACAAACTTAAACCTACAGTCAGTATGCACCTCTTAACCCAATCTACACCCCACCCCTACTTCATCCTCCCATTTTCGTCCACTGTAAAGTGGTCGTGTAGGTGAGTGACACAACAAAAAGCACACAGTCCACACTGTAAAGTGGTCATATAGGGGACAAAGTAAAAATCCGTCCAACCCATGCTAGCGTGGAAGATGGATGTGAAACAATGATGAGGATGATATATATCCACAAAGTGTATAGTATATATATAAACACTAGGTGTATAGTTTATACATAACAGTGAACAAATGATAAACCACTAACCATTATTTCACTTGTTATTATATCACTGTCATCTTCTTTGGTATTTTTCTCACTGATATTCTCTGAAACCTTTTCACATTCTTCCTCAATAGCACCAGTAACATTTGCTACATGCATCTAGAGAGAATAAGAGAGACAGAGATAAAGATAGGTAGAAAGAGGGAGTGATAGAGTCATTTAAAAAATACAACAAAAATAAAAACCACCTAGAAAAAAAAAACAAAGATTATTTCCAATAAATTCAATAGACGTTGAATTATGATCAAATCCTAATTTTTATGATTATGAGGTTAAAAATTCAGAACGCAACAATGGGCTTTCAAGGTTTGATCCCACTGTGTGAACTCTTAGGTAAGTGCATTCAACTATAGTTTCGATTTGATTAATGCCTTGTGAATAGAATCAGTTGGATGGACAGTGTACAGCTGTGCATCATACACACACACACACATATCATCGTTTAACGTCCACTTTCCACACTAGCATGGGTTAGATGGGTTGTCCTGTTAGAGGCAATTTTGGTCAAGTGATCTTGTCTTGCTCATATAGAATTGTTTCTGACCAGATTTCTACAGCTGGATGACCTTCCTAACATCAACCACATTTACAGTATGGACTGGATACTTTTTGTTGTGTCTTCTACATGACCAGTTTACAGTATGGGCTGGGTGCTTTTTGTCGTGACCCCTACTGACCACTTTACAGTGAATGCTGGGTGCTATTTGTCATGTCTCCTACATGACCACTTTACAGTGTGGACTGGGTGCTTTTTGTTGTGACACCTAAACGACCACCTTACAGTGTGGACTGGGTGCTTTATGTCGTGACACTTACGTGACCACTTTACAGTATGTGCTGGGTGCTTTTTGTTGTGATACCTACACAACCACTTTACAGTGTGTGCTAGGTGCTTTTTGTCGTGACACACACAAATATATATATATAATCGTTTGTATCTGTTTCTCCATTCTAGCATGGGTTGGACAAGACTTTTTGCGGATGTGTTTTACAGCTGGATGCCCTACCTGACTGCATCCATATTAGACAACTCTTATGGCACACAAATATATGGTCTACTTATTCTAAAAAGTGGTATGCACACACACACATAAACAAACAGACATATATCAGTGTATCGAACAAAGGTACCTCTTTATAATTATTATGTTGGAGATATGTCCCTTCATAGCAAGGTAGGTTTTGTCATTTGATAAATAGTGGTCAATAAAATAAGGACCAGATACAGTATTTGAGTGGCGGTAATCAACAAAAACAAACAAATAATCCAATTGTAGAGAGGGCCAAACATGACCATATTTCAGTAAATGAAACCAATAAAAAAAATTAAGTAGTAGAGTGCTCCCAGTGCACACTGTAAATGTGGTTGGTGTTAGGAAGGGCATCCAGCCATAGAAAACAGTCATAAAGTCCTATATGAGCAAGACACGGTCACCCAACTAATCTTTGTCAATTGGGACAAATCTAATCCATGCTAGTGTGGAAGATGGATGTTAAACGATGATGATGATGATGATGATGATGATGAATGCCTGATTAGTTAACCATTTTAATAATAATTGTTTCTACTTTTGGCACAAGGCCAGCAATTACTCAGTGCATTACTGGTACTTTATTTTATCGACCCCGTAAGGATGAAAGGCAAAGTTAACCTCGGCGGGATTTGAACTCAATGGTTAACTTTGCCTTTCATCCTTACGGGGTCGATAAAATAAAGTACCAGTAATGCACTGGCATAATTGCTAATAATAATTTTAATAATAATGCAACTGAGACTGCCTTAAATTCATCTGGTTTAAAATGTTTATAATCTTATGTAAGAACCTTTGTTAAGTTATGTTCCAAATATTGAGAAAGCTAGTTATATTGCTAAATCCCTCCAAATTTTTGATTATTTTCAAAATTAATTGAAAATAATATGCAGTATCTTTCATTTAAAAAATGGTAACAAAAGAGTTAAAGAAATGGGCAACTTATGAAGAGAAATTATTTCTGTCCAGAGAATTCATTTTTGTGTTTCGGTTAAGTTGACAAGAAAAAAAGATGGTTGAAAGTTAGTTTTATGGGGTTATAGTTGTTAATACTACACCTTATAAGATGGTTTGGGTATCTGTGGAACTGGAGCTGTTTCAGGAACTTTTGATGTGTGTTCATCATCTGCAAATAAAAGAATCATTTTAAATAAAATAAAATCATCGTCACCTAACCCTTAGCATTTAAACCGGTCATATCCGGTCGGAATTCTCTCACCTCTTTCTATTCAAACCGGCCGTAACCAGCTGCTCATACTTATGTTACAGTATTGTTCTCAAAATAAATAATATCTTGAAGATTCCATACTATGTGAGATATTTATGTGAAATAAAGTGTTTATTGTGAAAATATAATAGTAAATAAAGAGTAATGTAAATGCTAAAGGGTTGACATACAATCTGGCAGACTCGAATTGGTTGAGTCATTAGAACATCAGATAGAAAGCTTTGTGTTATTTGTTCTGGCTCCCTGCTTTCTGAAATCAAATCTGGCCAATAAAAAAAGTACAGTCATGTACTGGGGTCGATCCTTCCTCTATGTCTCTTTCTCACATCCAATCTCTCACTCTCTCTCTTTCTCTGGAAGAAATCTGTATTCAGTAAGGGTTTGACAAAACTCTAAATGTATATAAGAATTATATTTGAATAAATTATTTTCTTCACATTGCAAACTGTATATCATCATCATCATCACCGTATTACATCCATTTTTCCACACTTGTATGGGTTAGATGAGTTGTCCTGTTGTGGGCAATGCTAGGTCAGGTGACCATTTCTTGCTCATACAGAACTGTTTCTAGCTTGGGTTCTACAGCTGGATGCCCTTCCTAACACCAACCTCATTTACAGTGAGTATGTCCTCGCCCCCTTCCCACTGTAAAGTGGTAGTGTAGGTGTCACGACAAAAAAGCCCCAGTCCACACTGTAAATGGTAGTGTAGGTGTCATGACAAAACACCCAGTACTCACTGTAAATGAGGTTGGTGTTAGGAAGGGCATCCAGCTGTAGAAATCAAGCCAAAATCAGTTCTGTATGGGCAAAACCTGGTAACCTGACCTGGCACTGCCCACAACAGGACAACTTGTCTAGCTAGCCCATGATAGCGTGGAAGAATGGATGTAAAATGGTGATGATGATGATGATGAATGGGTGCTTTTTGCCGTGACATCTACATAGCCACTTTACAGTGTGGGTTTGGTGCTTTTTGCCATGTCACCATCACAACCACTTTACAGTGTGGGCTGGAGGCTTCACTGGATGTATACTTCAGCTTGTCCCCATGGGAGTGGATGGGGTGGTGCATACTATATAAATGCTTCAGTTTTGGCCTGTGCCTGTAGGAAGTTGGGTCTTCTGTATTACTGTGTAACATCAGAGATTTCAGTCCTGTGTCATCACTTTTGAGTGGTGTATGCTTAATATAATAAATTTGCAATGTTCTAGATCAATCAGAGGTAGGTAAACTTTGGCCCATGAGATAAATCCAGCCACAGTTTTAATCCATGCAGCCAGCAGACTTCACTGAATATTTGATGTTCCAAATGAAAATTCTCATTTTTTTTCTTTGATTTCAAATGAACCAATGTCGATAAAAAAATGAAGGTTTGTCCAAGTTTCAGATTTTAAATAGCTTGTTCATGAAATTAACATGTAAGTGGCTTAGCATTCCACAGTCATGCATATCTTTAACATAATTCTCAGGGAAATTCAGCATAATACAGTGTGTGACAAGGTTACTCCTTGGAATCATAGTTAAGGTGGTTATGCTTGTGATTTTGAAAAAAAAAAATGCATCCAGTCCACCCTGTAAGGTCATGCTGGTGACACGACAAAAAACATCCAGTCCACCCTGTAAAGTCATGCTGTAACACGACAAAAAGCATCCAGCCCACCCTGTAAGGTGATGCTGGTAACATGACAAAAAGCATCCAGTCCACCCTGTAAGGTAGTCATGCTGGTGACATGACAAAAAGCATCCAGTCCACCCTTTAAGGTAGTCATGCTGGTGACATGACAAAAAGCATCCAGTCCACCCTGTAAGGTGATGCTGGTGACATGACAAAAAGCATCCAGTCCACCCTGTAAGGTAGTCATGCTGGTGACACAATGAAAAAGTACTCAATTAAATGGTCGTTTCGGTGCCACAATAAAAAGCACCCGTAATGTGGTTAGTGTTGGGAAAGGCATCCAGTCATAGAAAACAAGCCAATGTATGGATCTGTGTGAGTAAGACATAGTTACCTGACCTGACTAGTCCATGCTAGCATGGAAAAATAGATGTTAAATGATGTACAGTCCATCCAATGGACTGCCAAACGATTTTCATCATAATTTTATGTAAGAATCTTTGTTAAGTTATGTTTTAATCAACAAATTAATAACAAATTTATTACTAAATTTCTCCAAATTCTTGAATTTTGCCAGTATCTCCCATGAGATATATGTGGGAAATTTAGTGTATTAAGGTTATACAGTAAAAAATAGTTAAGAATTTGGAATGATTTAGAAATATAACTAACTTTCTAATTATTAAGTTGGTGTTTGGAACATAACTTAACATAGCCCTTAACAGCCTACAGTGATTTAACAGAAAATATCTAAAAATAGGTTTGTTAATTCAAATGGTAATTGTATCTTTACAAGTTGACAGATCATCTATATATAAATTTTAGCGACTTCCATCCGTCTGTCACACAATGTGTGCATGTGGGTGTTTGTGATGTAAGCATATGCACATACACACACATATACACATATACCTATAGTTGTAAAAATTTGCAGTATAAGGTAAAAGACTTTAATTTTTAATGTGATTCAGTCAAAGTTTTGTACTTTTCAAAAATGTCTTGCTAATGCGGTTTCATGTGGTACAGGACATTAAAACTTCAACTGGAAGAAATGTTTGGTTTCAAACAACAATTCTCCAAGATGGCAAATAAATGGAAATGACTATAGGTACCTTTTGTAATTTTATTAGAACGCCATGCATCATCAAGAGAAATAGCTGGAAGGACATATGGAGGTTCGACAGGTGGAATTGGGATTGGTTTTTCTTCTGCTGTTTCTTTTGATGTTCCAGGTTCACATGGGGTAAGGTACAATGGATTCTCAACAGATTCTTTTTCTTCTATTCTTTCTTTCACTGGAGAAGTGCCAACAACTCTGTGAAGGTCAACAGGCTGACAGTCAGTTTCAGTGGTCTCTAGACCAACAAGTCTGTCAAGCTCAACAGGCTGACAGTCAGTCTCAGTGGTTTTTGGAGCATTTACAGTTTTTTGGGGTTCAACAACTTTAACATACTTTTTGTGATCTGTGTTAAAAATAAAGATATGATTTAGTGGTAGAATATTTTAACCCTTTAGCATTTAAACCAGTCATATCCGGCCAGAATTCTCTCACCTCTTTCTGTTCAAACTGGCTGTAACTGGCCACTTATACTGATGTTAAGGTATTGTTCTCAAAATATCATAGGTGAGATAATTACGTGAAATAAAGCGTTTACTGTAAAAATACAGGAGTAAATATAGAGTAATCTAAATGTTAAAGGGTTAAACTAATAAATTATTTTATGAATTTACAAAGTGCTGGGAGTGTTTGAAATTTGTAAATGTGTGCATCCCAAACTCAGAAAATAATTGTAATAACAGTTAATTGCTATAGATAATAGTTAAATAAATTTCCCTTAGAGATGTGAAGATGCATGGCTTAGTGATTAGAAAGTTGGGTTCACAATCATGAGATTGTGTGTTTGATTCTCAGACTGTGCGATGTGTTGTGCCCTTGAGCAAGACACTTTATTTCACATTGTTACTGTTCACACAGTTGTAGAAATGCGTTATGACGTCACTGGTGTCAAGCTGTATTGGCCATTGCCTTTAACTTTCAGTTGGACAACTTCAGCAATGTGGAGAGGGTAGACTGGTATGCATGGGCAACTGCTGGTCTTACACAGAAACACCTTGCCCAGGCTTGTGCATCAGAGGGATGGAAAAAAAGAGGGCAGAAGTACTTCCTAGGAGACATTTCTATTCACATTTTTCCATCTCTAAGGATAATTTATCTAATTCTCTCAACTATCATTTATAGTGTTTAACTGTTATTACAGCTATTTTCTGTTTGAGACTCTCATATATTCAATTCCTGCTGCTTCTATTACTATTGCTGCACCCCCATACCAGTTTTGTTCTGTCTCTGATGTTTTCTTCCTTTATAGCCCATAAAATAAATCATCATCATCATCATTATTACTATTATTGGGCGGTGGATTGGCAGAATCATTAGAGTGTCGGAGAAAATGCTTTGCAGCATTTATTCCGGATCTTTATGTCCTAAGTTCAAATCCCACCGAGGTTAACTTTGTCTTTCATCCTTACGAGGTTGAAAAATAAAGTACCAGTAATGAATTGGGGTCGATTTAATCGACTCCCCCCCCCCCCTTCAAATTGCTGGCCTTGCACCTGAAGTAGAAATCATTATTGTTGTTGTTGTTGTTGTTGTTGTCTGTGGCAACCAACCATTCTGTTCCATAAAATATGTGGTATTGTGCTCATGTTTATTTTATAAACCATCACCACCACCACCACCTGCTTCACTATCACCACCACCACCACCACCTGCTTCACTATCACCACCACCACCACCACCTGCATCACTATCATCACCACCACCACCACCACCTGCTTCACTATCACCACCACCACCTGCATCACTATCACCACCACCACCACCACCACCTGCATCACTATCATCACCACCACCACCTGCATCACTATCACTATCACCACCACCACCTGCATCACTATCACCACCACCACCACCACCTGCATCACTATCACCACCACCACCACCACCTGCATGACTATCACCACCACCACCACCACCACCACCTGCATCACTATCACCACCACCACCACCACCTGCATCACTATCACCACCACCTGCATCACTATCACCACCACCACCACCACCACCACCTGCATCACTATCACCACCACCACCACCACCTGCATCACTATCACCACCACCTGCATCACTATCACCACCACCACCACCACCACCTGCATCACTATCATCACCACCACCACCACCACCACCTGCATCACCACCACCACCACCACCACCACCTGCATCACTATCACCACCACCACCACCACCACCACCTGCATCACCACCACCACCACCACCACCACCTGCATCACTATCACCACCACCACCACCACCACCACCTGCATCACCACCACCACCACCACCACCACCTGCATCACTATCATCACCACCACCACCACCACCTGCTTCACTATCACCACCACCACCGCCACCACCACCTGCATCACTATCACCACCACCATCACCACCACCACCTGCATCACTATCACCACCACCACCACCACCTGCATCACTATCACCACCACCACCACCACCTGCATGACTATCACCACCACCACCACCACCTGCATCACTATCACCACCACCATCACCACCACCACCTGCATGACTATCACCACCACCACCACCACCTGCATCACTATCATCACCACCACCACCACCTGCATCACTATCACCACCACCACCACCTGCATCACTATCACCACCACCACCACCACCTGCATCACTATCATCACCACCACCACCACCACCTGCTTCACTATCACCACCACCACCACCACCACCTGCATCACTATCATCACCACCACCACCACCACCTGCATCACTATCACCACCACCACCACCACCACCTGCATCACTATCATCACCACCACCACCACCACCTGCATCACTATCATCACCACCACCACCTGCATCACTATCACCACCACCACCACCACCTGCATCACTATCATCACCACCACCACCACCACCACCTGCATCACTATCACCACCACCACCACCACCTGCATCACTATCATCACCACCACCACCACCACCACCTGCATCACTATCACCACCACCACCACCACCACCTGCATCACTATCATCACCACCACCACCTGCATCACTATCACCACCACCACCACCACCTGCATCACTATCACCACCACCACCACCACCTGCATCACTATCACCACCACCACCACCACCTGCATCACTATCATCACCACCACCACCACCACCACCTGCATCACTATCACCACCACCACCACCACCACCTGCATCACTATCATCACCACCACCACCTGCTTCACTATCACCACCACCACCACCACCTGCATCACTATCACCACCACCACCACCACCTGCATCACTATCACCACCACCACCACCACCACCTGCAACACTATCACCACCACCACCACCACCTGCAACACTATCATCACCACCACCACCACCACCTGCTTCACTATCACCACCACCACCACCACCACCTGCATCGCTATCACCACCACCACCACCACCTGCATCACTATCACCACCACCACCGCCACCACCACCTGCATCACTATCACCACCACCACCACCACCACCACCTGCATCACTATCATCACCACCACCACCACCACCACCTGCATCACTATCACCACCACCACCACCACCTGCATGACTATCACCACCACCACCACCACCTGCATCACTATCACCACCACCATCACCACCACCACCTGCATGACTATCACCACCACCACCACCACCTGCATCACTATCACCACCACCACCGCCACCACCACCTGCATCACTATCACCACCACCACCACCACCACCACCTGCATCACTATCATCACCACCACCACCACCACCACCTGCATCACTATCACCACCACCACCACCACCTGCATGACTATCACCACCACCACCACCACCTGCATCACTATCACCACCACCATCACCACCACCACCTGCATCACTATCATCACCACCACCACCTGCATCACTATCATCACCACCACCACCACCTGCATCACTATCACCACCACCACCACCTGCATCACTATCACCACCACCACCACCACCTGCATCACTATCATCACCACCACCACCACCACCTGCTTCACTATCACCACCACCACCACCACCACCTGCATCACTATCATCACCACCACCACCACCACCTGCATCACTATCACCACCACCACCACCACCACCTGCATCACTATCATCACCACCACCACCACCACCTGCATCACTATCATCACCACCACCACCTGCATCACTATCACCACCACCACCACCACCTGCATCACTATCATCACCACCACCACCACCACCACCTGCATCACTATCACCACCACCACCACCACCTGCATCACTATCATCACCACCACCACCACCACCACCTGCATCACTATCACCACCACCACCACCACCACCTGCATCACTATCATCACCACCACCACCTGCATCACTATCACCACCACCACCACCACCTGCATCACTATCACCACCACCACCACCACCTGCATCACTATCACCACCACCACCACCACCACCACCTGCATCACTATCACCACCACCACCACCACCTGCATCACTATCATCACCACCACCACCACCACCACCTGCATCACTATCACCACCACCACCACCACCACCTGCATCACTATCATCACCACCACCACCTGCTTCACTATCACCACCACCACCACCACCACCTGCATCACTATCATCACCACCACCACCTGCATCGCTATCACCACCACCACCACCACCTGCATCACTATCACCACCACCACCACCACCTGCATCACTATCACCACCACCACCACCACCACCTGCAACACTATCACCACCACCACCACCACCTGCAACACTATCATCACCACCACCACCACCACCTGCTTCACTATCACCACCACCACCACCACCACCTGCATCGCTATCACCACCACCACCACCACCTGCATCACTATCACCACCACCACCACCACCACCTGCATCACTATCATCACCACCACCACCTGCATCACTATCACCACCACCACCACCACCTGCATCACTATCACCACCACCACCACCACCTGCATCACTATCACCACCACCACCACCACCACCACCTGCATCACTATCACCACCACCACCACCACCACCACCTGCATCACTATCAGCACCACCACCACCACCTGCATCACTATCACCACCACCACCACCACCTGCATCACTATCACCACCACCACCGCCACCACCACCTGCATCACTATCACCACCACCACCACCACCACCACCTGCATCACTATCATCACCACCACCACCACCACCACCTGCATCACTATCACCACCACCACCACCACCACCACCTGCATCACTATCACCACCACCACCACCACCTGCAACACTATCACCACCACCACCACCTGCAACACTATCACCACCACCACCACCACCTGCATCACTGTCACCACCACCACCACCTGCATCACTATCACCACCACCACCACCACCACCACCTGCATCACTATCACCACCACCACCACCTGCATCACTATCACCACCACCACCACCACCACCACCTGCATCACTATCACCACCACCACCACCTGCATCACTATCACCACCACCACCACCACCACCACCTGCATCACTATCACCACCACCACCACCTGCATCACTATCACCACCACCACCACCACCACCACCTGCATCACTATCATCACCACCACCACCACCTGCATCACTATCACCACCACCACCACCACCTGCATCACTATCACCACCACCACCACCACCACCACCACCACCTGCATCACTATCACCACCACCACCACCACCACCACCTGCATCACTATCACCACCACCACCACCACCTGCATCACTATCACCACCACCACCACCACCTGCATCACTATCACCACCACCTGCATCACTATCACCACCACCACCATCACCACCACCACCTGCAACACTATCACTACCACCACCACCACCTGCATCACTATCACCACCACCACCACCACCTGCATCACTATCACCACCACCACCTGCATCACTATCACCACCACCACCTGCATCACTATCACCACCACCACCACCTGCATCACTATCACCACCACCACCTGCATCACTATCACCACCACCACCACCTGCATCACTATCACCACCACCACCTGCATCACTATCACCACCTGCATCACTATCACCACCACCACCTGCATCACTATCACCACCACCACCACCTGCATCACTATCACCACCACCACCTGCATCACTATCACCACCTGCATCACTATCACCACCACCACCACCTGCATCACTATCACCACCTGCATCACTATCACCACCACCACCACCTGCATCACTATCACCACCTGCATCACTATCACCACCACCACCTGCATCACTATCACCACCACCACCACCACCTGCATCACTATCACCACCACCACCACAAACCACAACAACAACAAAAACAGTAACAAAAGCAGCAAGCCACAAACCAACAAGAACAATAGCAGTCACAATACCAACAGAAGCAATATCAATAACAACAACAATGTCAGCAGCAACAGCGGCAGTCACACTACCAACAACAACAACAACAGCAACATTAACAGTCACACCATCAACAGCAGCAATATCAGTACAACATCAGCAGCAGTCACTCTAACAACAACAGCAACAATAACAGTAACAACAACAGCAGAAACAATGGTTATACAGTAGAGACCTGGTTCCTTGGTATAGTTCCGATTTGCATTAGAAATGTTGAAATCTTGTAAACTTTGGTCATTTAACATTTCAATTATTCCATCTCCTCCGTGTACTCGTTCCTCATCAGACCTAAAATTGAATTTAATAATTATATTGTTAAAAATGTTTCCACTTTCATTTGTGAAATAAATTGAATTATTGCATTAACCCTTTTGCTGCCATATTTCTAATTAAAGACATTTCCTGTGGATTTCAAATAATTTTGAAAATATTGAAGATTTGGAAGGATTTAGTACATTTCTCATTATTAATTAGGTGTTTAGAGCATCGGACACCGTGCTTTGCAGCATAGAGTTATAGCCCTTTGCATTCTGAATTCAAATTTCGAAGAGGTTAACTTTGCTTTCGTCCTTATGGGGGTCGATTTAATCGACTTTCAACTCTCACCAAATTGCTGGCCTTGTGCCTAAAGTAGAAACAATTATTAAGTTGGTGTTTGGGACATAACCTGACAAAGGTTCTTACATATAATTATGATGGATGGTTTTAGATAAATATAAACAATTTAACCATTTCGTTGCCATATTTCTAATGAAAGACACTGTCAATGATTTTCAATTAATTTAAAAAATAATCAGATTTGGAAGGATTTAATAATATAACCAGCTTTCTCATTAAGTTACTGTTTGTAGCATAACATAACAAATGTTCTTACATAAAATTATGAACATTTTAAACCAGAAGAATTTGTATCATAGAACCAAAGGCAGTCTCAGTTGCATTAGTATTAAAATGGTAACTAATCAGGATTCTAGTACTTTTTTTTGTTTTATTGGTTTCACTCATTGGACTACCTTTCTCATTATTAAGTTGGTGTTTGGGACATAACTTAACAATGGTTCTTACATAAAATTATGACAGAAGGCTTTTAGATGAATATAAACACTTTAACTCTTTTGTTACCATATTTCTAATGAAAGACAATGCCTATGATTTTCAACTAATTTTGAAAATAATCAAGAATTTGGGAGGATTTAGTAATATAACTAATTTTCAGTGGAAAGAATGCCTAGTGGTAGTTGTTCTGACACTATGCAATGAGTTTGAATCCTGTATTATTCTGAAACTCCCTGAGAATTACGTTACAGTTCACATAATTATGGAAAACTCAGTCACTATAATACAAGATGGACTCTATTTGTAATTCAAAAATCCAGTTTTGTCATGCATTGTGTCATGTTGATCTTGTCTGAGAGTTATGTTAAAGGTAGACATGTATATGGAATATTCAGCCACTTACAGTATAATACAAGATGTACTGCACCTGTAATTCAAAGTTCCAGTTTTGTCTTATATTGTATCATGCTGGTTTCATCTGAGAATTACACTATGTTAACCCTTTAACATTTAAACCGGCTGTATCTGGCCAGAATTCTCTCACCTCTTTCTGTTCAAACCGGCTGTAATTGGCTGCTCATACTAATGTTAAGGTATTATTCTCAAAAAGGTGGTAGATTGGCAGTATCGGTAGAGTGTCAGACACCATGCTTTGCAGCACAGTTAAGGCCCTTTATGTTCTGAGTTCAAATCCCGCTGAGGTTAACTTTGCCTTTCATCCTTACGGGGTCAATAAAATAAAATACCAGTAATGCTCTGGGTAAATGCTGGCCTTGTGCCAAAAGTAGAAACAATTATTCTCAAAATGAATAATATCAAAATCTCATAGATTCGATATTATGTGAGACAATTATGTGAGATAAAGTGTTTACTGCAAAAATACAATAGTAAATATAGAGTAATGTAAATGGTAAAGGGTTAAGGGTACACATGTCTGTGGAAATATACGATGGACAGCAATTCAAAAGCTCAGAGCCTTGTCTCACTGATTTTGTTTGAGATTTGTGTTAAAGATCATCATCATCATCATCATCATCATCGTTTAACGTCCATCTTCCACGCTTGCATGGGTTTGGACGGGAGTTTACTCACTTGAGGCAAGATTGGTTGTCTTGCTCGCATAGGACTGTCTGGTGGGTTTTCTACAGCTGGATGCCCTTCCTAACACCAACCACGTTTACAGTGTGGACTGGGAGGTTTTTACCGTGTTACCTACACGGCCACATTACAGCGTGGACTGTGTGTTTTTGTCGTGACACCTACACAACCTCATTTGTTTCAGACTGGATGTTGTGGTGCCAACATAACTTTACATTGAAGGGGCGGTGTGGATGGGGTGGGGGTAGTGGGACGGGGGTGTAGTAGGTATCACTTTGTACTTAGGTAAGATACACATGTTTACCAAATACAATATGTAGGTACTTAACCTTTTAGCATTTAAACCGACCATATCCGGTCAGATATCTCTCACTTTTTCTGTTCAAACCGGCTGTATCTGGCCACACATACTGACGTTAAGGTATTATTCTCAAAATAATTAATATCAAAATCTTGTAGATTCAATTTTATATGAGTTAATTATGTGATAAAGTGTTTACCACAAAAATACAATAGTAACTATAGAGTAATGTAAATGGTTAAAGGGTTAAGGTTAAAGGGTTAAGGTTAAAGGGTTAAGTTGTCAGAAGGACTGAACACTCATCATGAACTCCATTTAATGGGTAGGAGGGAGGAGGTGGAAGAGAAAAGGAAGTAACAACCTTTCCTAATCTATTTGATTAGAGAGAGGAAGAGGAGGATGAAGAAGTGGAGAAAGAGGAGAAGATGGGCGATTAGGAGATGAAGGAGGAGGAGAGGAGATGAAAGAAGTACCTGTCTTCTCTGATCTATTTAATTAGTGAGGAAGAAGTACCAATGACCTTTATAAGCTGCCCTAGACTGAGGAGGTGGATGAGAAGAAGTACCAACCCTCCCTAATCTATTTAACTAGTGAGAGGAAGAGGAAAGGAGATGGAGGAAGTACACAACCACTTTACAGTGAGCTGGCTGCTTTTTGTTGCGTTGCCATCACGACCACTTTACAGTGTTGATGTTTCATCGTTTCACAGTTATAAGATCTACAAGCTTACCATTTTTGTGCTAGAGTTCTTTATATGCTGCCCTAGATTGACAAGAACATCTCATCATAGTTTTGTTTGTACAGTGTGAATTTACTCTAGGTTGAACACCTACAGCAAAACCTCTGAGGAGGATGGAAACTGGAGAAGAATGATTGGGAAAGTATTTAGTACAAACATTGGTGGGTTGAAACAAAGGTGGTATAGATATACAGCTAGCTAATTAAGAGAAACAAAAGCCATTGTAGTAGAGTGGGTGGTGGGGTGAGGTTTTAGACAGAGGCAGATAACAGAAGAAAGAGATAAATAATTTACTTTATATATTTTGTTCTGTCTCCTTCTTCACCTGATAAATGAGAAATGTCTAATCCAGGAAGGGTGAATTCCACATCTCTATGATCTGGAAAAAAAAATATAAATCATTATGATCATCACCATTTAATGTTAATTTTTCCACCCTGGCAGTATTGTATCCTCTTGTCACTGGGTGTTTCAGGTCTTATAACATATACTCTCATTCAAGTGACTTGACTACAAGTGCAAATACCTGGACACATAATCAGTGTTGAATCTGGAGTCACTGGGTGTTTTGGTCTTACAGCTTATACCCTCATTCAGGTGGCCTGATTGATGTTGATGAAGCCTCAGGTCCTGTCCAAGTACCATTATATTGACCCCAACTGGTCACTTCTTTACAGCCATAGCTATGTAGAAATCCTTTCTGCTGATTCTAGGTTGTTATTGATGATTCTCCTTGTGATCACTCATGTAATACTCAGGGTTCTGTAAGCTTTACTAAGGGAATTCCCTGTGAACCCTCAACTGCCAACTTTCACTGGTATGCATCTGGTCCTCCACCCATCCCTGCAGCAGTCCTCTACCAAATTATAGAACTTTTCTGTCTTCCTCTCCTGTGTCTCCCACATCCTCTCCTCTTGGTTTGGATGGTCTGGCCGATGAGCTTTACACAAACATGGCAGATTTGTTTGGTGACATTTTAGCAAATGTCTATGCCAACTGACAATAGAACGGGAGAATTCCCAGTTCTGTGAGCCGAGGGGCAGTGGCACTACTGATAAAGGACCCAAACAAGGAGGACTACATTGATAATTTTAGGCCTGAAACTCTGTTAAATGCATAGTTAAAGATTTTGGCCAAGGTGTTAGTGACAAGGTTGGCACTTGTCATCTGTGGTTTAGTATGTGGGACATAGATATGCGCCATACCAAATAGATCCATCCATGACAACTTCCACATTATGGAATACACCATAAAGAGGGTGGATAAGGAACCTGGCATGGGTGGGGTCCCGATCGACTTTGATCAATCGAAATGATTGACCATTGGTACCTGGCAGCAATCTTCAGTGGTCAGTATGAATGGTCTCCTCTCAGAACCATTCAATATCATGTGCTTGATCCTCCAAAGTTGTCTCTTCTTGTCTCTGTTGTACGTACTGACTCTAGAGCTACTACTGCAAAAACTGGAGATGTTGATGGGCATCCTACACAAACTAAGATGTGGGAGAACCATCTTGTATGCAGATGACGTCACCGTAGTGGTGTCAAGCACAAACACATTGAGGCGATTGGCACTGCTCCAAGTGGATACAAGGCGGTGGCAGGAGCAAAGATTAACCAGGAAACGTTGGTGGGCCTGCAGCTTGGCACCTGAAGAGGCAGGTCCATGCCATCCAACAGTCTCGACAGGCACCGGACCGGTTAAATTGCTCAGGATCTAGTTTGGTCTGGACCTCCAAACAGACAAAAACTGGAACGAGATGATCAGCAGGATGATCACTCACACCCAGAAATAGACTGAGAGGAAGCTATCCCTGATAGGTTGGATGGAGGTAGCGAATGCGTACACCGTGTCTGTCGTCTACTACTGCCTGACCATTGTGCTTTGCCCCAGTCCGCACCTCATCAAATTGGAGCCTCTGCTCTTCAACTTCTTGTGGAAGGGATGGTGGGTTCCACTGGTGAGGCGGTCCAACTGATGTCAACACCCACTGCCAATTAGGCACTACAATCGGTGGAAACTCCACCTTGGCATTCTGTAGAGGGTTAGTGATAGGTAAAAGCAATGATGTTCTTAGGGAAACTCTGGGCGTCGATGAAAATCAAGTAGCCATTCTCTTCCACAAATCCCTGACTTCGCAGTGCTACTGGGAAGCTTTGCCAATCCGAGATAAACTCTACAGGCATGGAAGTGCCACCAACTGGGCCTGTCCAAGATGCGTGCAGGACGACAAAAACGTTGTGCACGCACTTGTCCAGTGTCCAAGCATTGCTGAATTGTGGTTTTATGCTGAACACTTGCTGTCATATGTAGAACAGATCCAACTATCAACTGAAACCATCATCAAAATTGCCCCACCACCCTTCTTTAGCCAGGAAGGGCAGGCTGTTTTTTTCTGTCTGCTGGATTGGCAATATTGGCAGAGTGTCAGACAATATGCTTTTTGGCATATAGTTACAGCCATTTATGTCCTGAGTTCAAATCCTGCCAAGGTTGCCTTCACCTTTCATCTTTCATCCTTGCGGGGTCGACAAAATAAAGTACCATTGAAGAACTGGGGTCCATTTAATTGACTTCCTTTTCCCCCCGAAATTGTTGTCTTTGTGCCTAAATCAGAAACTATTATTAGCATTATTATTTCTTTGGTTATGTAGTGACCTACATTCCGCGGGCTCATATACATTCTCCGTGCGTTATTTGGCTCAGCCCAGTCAATAACCGCCAGCGGAGGAGAATGTATTCCTACGCGCTCTGAGGGAAAAATTCCCGCATTGATTTGAGAAATCTGTCTCTTGCATCCTGACCGTAGAAAGGTAAACAACTATTTTTATTTCGCCGTGAAATCACTGGCCAACATGTAACAACAACTTAACCACGGCCTGGCAACACTTCAGTCAGTAGACCATGCCTTCTGAGCTCTTAATTCGTTTGTTTTATCTCTCTTGACATGCTAGCCCTACTCAGCTCAACCTTGTTAATAAATAATGTAAAATAAGCCAAAGTCGTTGTCGATGTTCTTACCACATCTTTCTACAGAACTGGTTCCTCGTGGCGCTACTAACTATAACATAAAAACATCGTAGAGTCTTGTGATGCTGCTACCACAGCAATGACTTTAAATGTGATATGGAAGGATTCCTTCCAGAGGTATTATCACAGCAGCAACAGAACTTGAGACTTACAGCCTAACCTCAATTCTTCGTGGTGATACATCTACTCTTAAAACCATCCTGTTAAAGCTGGTGACCTTCGACGCAAGAGTATTTAGGCATGAAATGCTCCTTTACAATATATATATATATATATCAACCCAGCTAAAGTTATTTCATATGAGTTTCTACTACATCACCTAGGACACCTTGTTATTATTGCTGTTGTCTACAACTTACCCTTCCTGTGAGCTGATTGGTATAACTTCTTACGAGGTGTTGATGATAAAGTCTTCACCGAGTGGCAGTCAGGTGTTAAAACATCTTCAGAATCTGTGTTGGAGTCTAGAGAGAAAAAGGGAAAACATTGTTTTGTATTGATATATACAAGTGTTTTAACCCTTTAGCATTTAAACTGGCCATATCCAGTCAGAATTCTCTCACCTCATTCTATTCAAACCAGCCATAACTGGCCACTCATACTGATATTAAGGGGTTGTTCTCAAAATAAGATTCCATATTATGTGAGATAATTATGTGAGGTAGAGCCTTTACCATGAAAATATAATAGTAGAGTAATGTAAATGCTAAAGGGTTAAGGTTACTTTCATTGTCCCTCAACACATGACCCAACCTATTCTTTATCATAACATTCATCGTTGACTCTATTCCCATCTTCCTCTGCAAGCCATTATTTGTTCCTCTCCCTCAGCACTACTTCACACATCCACCAGACCATTCTCATTTCTGTTTTTTACAGCCTTCCCTACTGTTTCAAATTCATCATCCATGTTTTGCTCCTATAAATTATGGGACTTCTCACACATGCAGCATATACCTTTCCCTTCAGTTTCAGTGATACTTCCCACCACATTAGCACACTGCTCCATTCCTGGGATCTCTTTCATGCACATCTTACTCTAGATATCATTACAGAGTCTGATCCACCCTCTCATTCAAGAAAAGGCGAATGTACAAGGTGTACACACACATATGCACATTGGACTTCAACACAGTTCTATCTGTCAAATTCCACTGACATATCACTGGTCAATTTGAGGCTACTAGAATTTTTTCAACATACTGATGCATGTGTGTATTTGCATATGCATACATTTATATGTATGAGTATATAAATATAAACATGCAAACACAGATATACTTACAAAAATACACACTCACAGACATACATTCACACAAATACACATATATATATTCACACATACATTCACAGAAACACACACACAGCATGGCTAATGAAATGCCAGCCACTGTTTTGCTATAGCTTTTTCACCATCTCCTTCCTTTTACACACACATACATTTACACAAACACACACACACATTGTGTGACAAACAGACGGAAATCGCTCAAATTTATATATAGATAGTAGAAGACACTAGCTATACTTATACATGGCTTATATATAGTATAAATGTATTATTATATTTATACCTTCAGCTAGATTTTGATATCAAATTTATTTACAAAAAAAAAGTGTGCCTTATACTTTGAAACTGTGATAATTAAAATACAGAGTCATTTATTAGAAATCAGGTCAGAAAAGAGTTAAGGAAAAAAGAAGAGAACATCTTAAAACTTTCTTTCCATTCAGTAAGAAAGACCATACCTGAACACAAATGAGTTACTTTTTTCTTCTTAAATGTATTTCTTGAAGTATCAGTTTTCTTTTTCTCCATTTTAACTGGTGACGGGTTTACAGGATCTAAATCTGGGTATTTACACATTTGACTCCGAAATTGTTGAAAACCTTCTTTTAAAGTCTGAAAGAAAAAAAAAAATCCCCAAAAGATTACTATGTTTCATGATCACTATTTTCTGCAATGACACAGTTGTAGTTTGAAATCGACCATCTGTAGTAGTTACCATATATACTTGCATATTAGTCACATATGATGTAAAATACCAGCATATGACTTGTCTACTGCACCTACAAAACTTTGATTCAAAATATATCATACCTTTTGTGCCAACCATGTAAGGCAACCCCACTTTGAGCTTGTGAGTCTTTTTCTATCATACAAGTCTCACACACCACAGTTATTGTGCTATGTATTTTTGTATATAAGTATATATATGTATATATATATGTGTGTGTGTGTGTGTTTATGTATGTATATTTGTATATATATGCATATATTTACTATAAGGTACTATTACTGTACTGCATGTTTAGTGGATTGTATGGTAATCAGATTAGAAGGTCGGAGAAATTCTTTTTGGTATGAACTCATCACTTTTCTACAAGCAACCACACAAACTTTATTTCAGGCATGAAAAACTGGTACCAATTCCAATTCTACCCCCTTTTCAAGCATCCATCCCCCTCTTCCAGTAAACCCCAAGACTTCAGAGCTGCAACTATCAATGTAGGCATGATGAAAGGAAGATCATGTAACACTGTAGAGATGAAAGAGCGAATGAGAGTGGACCTGTGTTGTATTCAAGAGACTAGATGGAGAAGAGAATCAGCTAGATTCCTTGTAGCCAAAGAACAAAGTTACAAATCTTCTTGGAGGTGGGATAATGATTGAGAGCTAAGTGGGGTGGGTATTCTGTTAGCAGAAAAATGGGTAAATAATATAATTGTGGTAAACGGAGTGGATGACAGAACCATTAAACTCAGGATAGTCCTAGGTAGAACAACTGTAACTATTATATCTGCATATGCACCATAATTGGGACTGTCAGATGAACTAAAAGATGACTTTTACAAATCCCTAATGCTTCTACAGTGACTTTTAACGGCTGCTGGATGCCGTTCCTAACACCAACCACATTTACTGTGTGGAACTGGGTAGAATAGTTATGAAGAGGGTTTGGCCAGTTGGCTGCGCTGCACCCTGCTCAAAGCAGAGCTAGGTGGTCTCATTATAAGGGAAGTCTGGGAGGTTGGCTACACAATGCCTTGCTCATAATGGGGCCACATTACTGAGTAGTCCTATATTATAGGAGCTGTGTTATGAGGGAGGTCTGGCTGATTAGCAGCACTGGGACTTGTGTTGCTCATAATGGGACTGTTTTTGGCTGGGATTACAAGATAGCTGGATGCCCTTCCTAAAACACAAGCCACATTTATGATGTGGGCTGGAATGGGTTGTTGATTTGTGTTTTTTGTCATACTTCATAGCACCAGAGGTCTTAATCCTGTGTCATCTCTGTCAAGAGGTTCAGCTGCGCCAGGTCGACCATTATCGTTTCATCCCACGTCTTCCTCTTTTAAGGCACTCTACAACCTCGAGCACCTTTTTATACAGCTGAGATCCTTCATGCACATGACATGTCTTTACTACTGCTGTCTTTTCTTCTGCACACAGAATTTGATCCCTCTTATGCCCAGTTTCGATCTCAATTTATTTACACAACTGTTACACATCCATCGGAACATGCAGGCTTCATTTCTTTCCAATCTGTAAATCCTTGGCATGCAATGCCCATGTTTCGCTTCTATATCTATTTTAAAACCTTCCATCATAATTTTATGTAAGAATCTTTAAGTTTTGTTTCAGCTTTATAATGAGAAATTAATATAACTAAACAACTTCAAATTCTTGATTATTTTCAAAATTATTTGAAAACCACAGATAGAAATGTTCATTAGAAATATGGTAATGAAAATTAATATTATTGAGTATCTCCAAGTTCTTGATTATTTTCCAAATTATTTGAAATCCACAGATAGAAATATGGTAATGAAAGAGTTTAACAAAAAAAAAAAACAGAAAAAGAAGAGGAGGAAGAAATAGAAACGGTTTGCTAACCTTTGTCTCTTTTTCTAGCATTTCACTTTGGTATTTCGCCTCCCTGATAACTTTTGAAGTGTCATCCGTGAATAAATAGTTTGCTTCAGAAAAATCACTTTCATCAAAGATGTTGTTTCCCAAGTTATGTCGTGATGTGTGATACTGAACAGCATTGCAACATTCACTATCAAACATGCACTCCTTTTGGCACTTCATCATTGGTCGTATGTCTTTACGACAGGGCTCCTCTTCAAGATGTCCATGCAATAGCATCAAATTATTGTAAGGTTTTTTACTCTCTGTATTAGATCTAAATAAGAAATAAAAAACACTTTTTCTTTTGCAATTTAACAATGAAACAGTTAAAATGCATATATATTTATACAAAATGATGTATATTAACACATATGGCATGCTTATGTGTGTCTGTGTGTGTGAAGAGAGAGGCCATGAAATATACACCAGGTTCGAACACAAAGGAACCTAATTCCCACTGTTACTGCCACTATCTCTCCTGCTCTCCCCATCTCTCACTATTATGAGAAAATGGGGGCCCATGCGTTGGTCACAGTGGACAGAATAGAGAAGGCGAAACAGTTGTAATTTAAAATCAATTATTTGTAGTAGTTACCGTAAATACTTGTGTAGAAGTTACATGTTTTTCTATGAAAATATCATGTACCAGCATATGACTACAAAACTTTGATTCAAAATATATTGTACACTGTAATGTGGTCACAACAAAAAATACCCAGCCCACACTGTAAAGTGGTCATGTAGGAGACACAACAAAAAGCACCCAGCCCACACTATAGAGTGGTCATGTAGGTGTTACAACAAAAAGCACCCAGCCCACGCTGTAAAGTGGCTATGTAGGAGACATGACAAAAAACACCAAGTCCACACTATAAAGAGGTTGTGTTGCTGTCATGACAAAAAGCACGAAGCCCACACTGTAAAGCAGTCGTGTAGGTGTCACGACAAAAATCACTCAGCCTACACACTGTAAATGTGGTTGGTGTTAGGAAGATCATCCAGTTGTAGAAATCTATCCAGAAACAGTTCTATATGAGCAACACATGGTCACTTGGCTCAACTTGCCACCAATGGGACAACCCGTCTAACCCATGCTAACATAGAAAGTGGACGTTAAAGGATGATGATAATGATTGTGCGTGTTTACATATATATCATCATCAAAACCATTTAATGTATATTTTCTATGCTTGCATGGGTTGTCAAGGCTTGATAGGTCAGCTGACCACGTCTGACTACGTCTTACTCTTATGTTTGGTTTGTGGGTATGGTGTGGTGTGCAGTGGCCGGAGGCTGGGGAGTGCCCGACTGGAAGAGTGCTTGACCGGAAAGGTGCTTGACCGGAAGGGTGCTTGACCGGAAGGGTCAGCAGGTCAGCCTCTCTCTAGGGTGGTCAGCGAACATGGTGGACGTCAGTCGTGGAGCTCCCGGTTAACGAGTTGGATTGTACGCATGTGGGAGAGGAGAAACCAGCCATTGGATTAGTGGTGCCAGTGAAAGTGGTAAGTGAAGTAGCTTTCTCTAACCACAAGCTATTTCGACACTGGAAACTGAAATCTGATTGATTAAAAAAAAAAAGAGAACTTTCTTGAAAACAAAGCTACTGGAAAAACAGAGAGGAGTCTGTTGTTTTTTATTACTTACCGCAAGACAAAATTAGGATATGGTGACGAGATTACGAATGGGCGGAGAAGCGATTAGAGCATTTACCGGTGAAGGCGATGCTGTCGCTTGGCTGCGAAAAGACCGGTTGGTCGCAAGCTTACAGAAGATAGAAGATGTGGCTGGCCTCAGGGCACTGTACCTCGAGGGGGATGCGTTGGCACTCTTCCTAGAGATGGATGAACACAGCCAAAGGGATTCGCAAAAGATTGAGAGGCGTATGATGGAAGTGTTCGCGGAAAGACCGTTAGCTGCTTTTGCTAGGCTGGCAAGGATTAGATGGAACGGTGAACACGTTGACGCAGCGGAAATACGGCGGGTTCCGCAATCGTAGATCTAAAGTCGGCATACTTGCAATTACACATAGATGAGAAGCTCTGGCAGTATCAGCTGGTCAGGTATAAGGGCCGGACATATTGCCTGACCAGGCTCGGTTTTTGGCCGAGCTCTGCACTGAAGATCATGGCGGCGGTCCTCGAGACCATTCTGGGAAAGGCCGACAAGATGAAGAGGGCCACTAATTCCTACATTGACGACATCCTAGTGGACGAGTCTTTAGTGTCGGCGGCGGAGGTCACGAGCCATTTACAGGGGTATGGACTGGCTGCGAAGCCGTCAGAAGCGTTGGAGGGAGGAGCCGCGCTGGGACTTAGGCTACGGCGAGACAGGACGGGCGTCTTGGTATTCCAGAGGGGAAATGAAGTTCCAGAATTGGGCCCAAGTATGAGTAGGCGGGAGCTTTTCTCGGCATGTGGAAAGTTGGTTGGTCACTACCCAATTGCTGGGTGGCTTGGAGTGACAGAGTGGGAGAGAGGACGGTGGCCATGATGCAGGAGATCGTGGAGAGGGTGAAGGCCGACGACCCAGTGCGGAGACGCTGGTATGTTCCCAAATCACAGAGTGGGACCGTATGGTGCGATGCCAGCAGCATAGCGCTGGGTGTCACGTTGGAGATAGGAGGTGCTGAGGTCGAGGATGCAGCCTGGCTTAAGAAGAAGGACTGCAACCACATCAATGTGGCCGAACTGGACACGGTGTTGAGAGGGGTGAACCTCGCCCTGAGGTGGGGACTGCACACCATCGATATTCGCACCGACTCGGCTACTGTACTCGGATGGGTAAGATCGGTGCTCACCAGTGAGAAGAGAGTGCGAACAAGAGGGGCGGCGGAGGTCCTGATAAAGCGCCGCCTGGGAACTTTAGGAGAGCTGGCCTCCGAGTTTGACCTGAGGCTGAGCGTAGTTTTCGTGCCCTCAGAGAAAAATAGGGTGGACGTTTTAACCAGGGTGAAGAAAGCCTGGATGGAATCGCCGGAGGAACTAGAAGATGAGATAGCTGCCGTGTGTCGGCTGACCGAGTCGGATCTGAAAGGGTTGCATGACATGCACGATATGGAAGTGGATAGGACTCTGTTCCTAGCCAGGAGAATTGACTCGGACGTTAACAGACACAGTGTTCAAAGAGTGGTTAGAGGCTGCGTCTGATGTCAGTCCATTGATCCCGCCCCGGGTGTGCACGAAACGGGAAGTCTCCCGGTGGATCGCAACTGGAAGCGATTGGCGGTGGATGTAACACACTACCAACAAGGAACGTACCTCTCGATGGTCGACTGTGGACCAGGACAGATGGCGATATGGAGGGAGATGAAGACTGGAACGGCCGAGGAAATCACGCAGACGTTAAGAGAGGTGTTCTTGGAGCGGGGCCCTGTGGACGAACTGCTGATGGACAACAGCGCAGCGTTCCGCTCCGAGGTGCTGAGGGAGATGCTCGATGGATAGAAGGTGGACCGTTTCTTCAGAGCACCGTACAGTCCAAGCGGAAATGGAATCGTGGAGCAACACCACCGGACAATCAAAGCAATGGCGGAACGGGGCCACATCTCACCAATGGAGGCAGTGTTCTGGTACAACATGTCCCCTCGGGTGGGACAGGTTGAGGAACGGTGCCACACAGAGCAGTATTCAGATACGAGTGGTGGCACCCGTGCACACCACCACAGCGGCCAGTGGGGAGAGAGAGTGCATTCGTGCAGGTGGGCGAAGAAGTCTGGGTTAAGCCCCCAGATGCACGTTGCACATCTCAATGGGGAAGGGGAACGGTGACGGCCGTAAATTCCTAGAACAATGTGTCCGTGGACGGAGTACCAAGTCATGTCCTGGATGTCCGTAGAATCACTGTGTCAACGGACTCCGAGGAAGAGGAAACCAAAAGTACCGCCCCAACACTGCGGAGATCGCAAAGAAGTCGCAAACCACCAACCTGGACAGCAGACTTTCATATGCAGAAGGACGAGGGGGAAATTGATCCTTGAGATAAGGGGGGGGGGGGGGGGGGGCGTGTGGTGTGCGGTGGCCGGAAGCTGGGGAGTGCTCGACCGGAAGAGTGCTTGACCGGAAGGGTGTTCGACCGGAAGGGCCAGCAGGTATGCTTCTCTCTAGGATGGTCAGCGAACATGGTGGACGTCAGTTTTGGAGTTCCCGGTTAACGAGTTGGATTGTACGCACATGAGAGAGGAGAAACCAGCCATTGGATTAGCGGTGCCAGTGAAAGCGGTAAGTGAAGTAGCTTTTTCTAACCACATGGTTATGGCTTAAATTACTAAATTTTTTTTTGTTTCATTCACGACTAAACTTAATTCAGAATTTATTGTAGCAAAGTGTCTGAGATTAGAAATGTATTGTTTATTTCTTATTTTTTATTCTTTATTTTATTTTATTTTGCTTGAATTTTAAATTCTAAATTCAGGTTTGTGTATGTGTGTGTGCCTCCCCCTCCAACTATCTTACTCTCCTTCCTCTCCCACTGGCCATCAACTCTTAGCAACTATTGAACTTTTACCCTGTGATCCCACTCTATGACCCTATGTTACACACACTAGACATTGCTATTTTTCCATTTCCCTTCCCTTCTTTCTTCCTTCCTTCCCCTCTCCATCCTTTCTTTCTTCATCTTTGTCCTTGCTTACCTTCTCCCCATGTGCTGGTGTGACTGTGTGTGACATTCTCAATAAATAACTTGAATCACTCCACCTCTAACAACCATTCCTGCCTCCCTCTTCCCCTATGACGTTATAGCCACCCCTCACCATCTTCTGGGGAAATGCCTTCTCAATTCTGTCTGCCAGGGCCCTCTCCACAGGGCAGCCAGCACATGGACCCCCATTTGCTCATAATAGTGAGAGATAGGGAGAGCAGGAGAGATGGAGGCAGTGACAGTGGGAGTTTGGTTCCATTGTGTTCAGACCTGGTGTATATGTATATATTTATTTACCACACCACAGTATATTCAAAGTTAAGGAGGAGTCATATATTCTGTGACCTCTTTCTACAAACTTCCACAAATGATATAACTAAGTGATTCCCACCACTGAACTTCTACTCATGCCAACAGTAGTCCTGTGACCTGCCACTCCAAAGTGCCTCTTGTCATGCAGTCTTGTAAATGATCGAGTATTTCACAGATATATGCATCCATAACATAGCCTTTCAATTACAATCCATCGATGGGATTTCAAACAGTCTACATCTACCCAATTTCACTTACACAGCTTCGGTTAACCTCAAATTATGGTAAAAGATACTTGACCAAAATTCCACACAGTAAATTTGAATGCAAGACCTCATAACTGGGAGGTGAACTTCTTAACCCTTCATCCACACTTGTATCCACTAGTCATATATCATAATAGATTAAGCTTTTAGCATTTAAATCGGCTGTATCCGGCCAGAATTCACTCACCTCTTTTTGTTCAAACCGGCCATAACCAGCTGTTCATACTTATGTTAAGGTATTGTTCTCAAAATAAATAATATCAAAATCTCATAGATTCAATATTGTGTGAGATATTTACATGAAATGAAGTGTTTACTGTGAAAATATAATAGTAAATATTGAGTAATGTAAATGCTAAAGGGTTAATGTAGAACAGAGATTACTATATTAGTCTGACTTAGTACCAAAAACACCATGTGAAATCAGGAATGTATTTAGTGAAACCTTGGCACTGCACCTTTTTAAGGCACTCAGAACCAACAAACAATTGTGCAGAAAGACAAAGAAGTGTGAGGAGCAAAATGAAATATGTATAATTTACCTAAAATATACTTTCTCAGCTTTTTGTGATATTTCTTGATGTAATGCTGAAAAGAAGAAAAATAATCATGACAACAACAATGATGATAATAATGACAGTGTTCATTTCTTATATTTGTCACAGGGACATTGGATGAAGGGAACATTACAAAGACAGGTTACTTAACCCTTTAGCATTTAAACCGGCCGTATCCAGCCAGAATTCTGTTCAAACCAGCTGCTTATACTGATGTTAAGGTATTGTTCTCAAAATAAATATTATCAAAATCTCATAGATTCGATATTATGTGAGGTAAAGCCTTTAGTGTGAAAATATAATAGTAAATAGGGAGTAATGTAAATGGTAAAGGGTTAAAGTGTGGGTGTTTACATAGAAATCAGAGGAGGTAAAAGTATACATAATATACCAATAAGGCATTCAGTGCTCCAAATACAGAGGGACTTCAATTTAAGGCCAATCAAAGAACATCAGTTCTGAAGATCCCATTAAGGGTGAAAGCAGCGATTCTTTGCTTAAACTTTAATCTGTTATTTTAATAAATATATATATATAATATAAATAAATCATCATCATCATCATCATCATCATCGTTTAACGTCCATCTTCCACGCTTGCATGGGTTTGGACGGGAGTTTTCCCACTTGAGGTAAGAGTGGTTGTCTTGCTCGTATAGGACTGTCTGGCAGGTTTTCCACGGCTGGATGTCCTTCCTAACACCAACCACGTTTACAGTGTGGACTGGGAGGTTTTTACCGTGTTACCTACACAGCCACATTACAGTGTGTTTTTTTGTCGTGAGACCTACACGACCTCATTTATTTAGGACTGGATGTTGTGGTACCAACATAACTTTACATCGGAAAGGGTGGTGTGGATGGGGTGGGGGTGTATTATTGTTAAGAGGTGCCTACTGACTGTAGGTTTCGCTTTGTACTTAGGCAAGGCGGGTCTTCTGTATTACTGTGTAGCACCAAAGATCTCGGTCCAGTGACATTGTCTTGGAGAGGTGTAAGTGTGTGAGGTCGGAATTTATCAAGTCGTCCCAGGTTTTTCTGGGTCTGCTTACTCCGTGGCTACCGTCTATTTTTATTGCCCTGCACTTTTTATACAGCTGTCGTCTTTCATGCGCATCACGTGACAATACCAACGTAGTCTTCTCTTGAGTAAACAACATCTGATCCCTCTTATTCCTAATTTCTCCCTTAGTTCATTTATACTTTGCCGTTCACGTATATTACTTTTACACATCCAACGGAGCATGCAAGCTTCGTTCCCCTCCAGTCTGCGTATATCCTCTGCGCACAATGCCCAGGTCTCACTGCCATGTAACATTGCTGTTCGTATGCAGGCATCATACAGCCTTCCCTTCATTTTTAGAGAGAATCCTTTAGCGGCCAATAGTGGTATAAGCTTTCTGAACTTTTTCCATCCCGTTCTGACTCTAGCTACTGTACTTTCAGAGCACCCTCCACCACTGCTGATTTTGTCACCCAGGTAACGGAAGGTGTCCACTATTTCTATAGAACCATCTGTGCAATGGAATGAGCTAGTATTTTGTGGGCACTTGCTGCTACTTATTGCACCTGAGCACCGGCTACATATAAAATCTATATTCTTAGTTAGCTTACCTGTGATCCCACTACATCTTTTATGCACCCATACTTTGCATTTGGGACATAAAATGGAGTTTCTGCCTACTCCTTTCCTACACACTGAGCATGGCTATTTCCTAGATGGGATCAGTGCCCTATTTTCCTTCCTACAAACTAGAACTTTAGTCTTAGACAAGTTAATTTTAAGGCCTTTTGATTCTAGGCCATGCTTCCATGTTTGGAATTTCTTCTCTAGTTCAGCCATTGATTCAGCTATGAGCGTTAGATCATCTGCGTATAGGAGTTCCCATGGGCAGCCGGTCTTGAACTCCTCTGTTATAGCCTGAAGGGCAATAATAAATAGTAGGGGGATAAGGACAGAGCCCTGATGAACACCAACTTTTACGCTAAACTCTTCACTATATTCGTTGTTAATTCTAACCTTGCTGACTGTTTCTTTATACATGGCTTGTTAGCTCTCACAAGCCATTCATCAACACCTAGTTTTCTAAGTGCCCACCAGATAATGGAGCGGGGGACTCTGTCAAAGGCTTTCTCCAAGTCAACAAAAGCTAAGTATAGGGGTTTACTTTTAGCTAGGTACTTCTCCTGTAGTTGTCATACAATGAAAAGAGCGTCTGTGGTACTTTTACCTGACACAAACCCGAACTGCATTTCATCTAGATCAATTCGCTCTCTGATTAGTTGCGCTATTACTTTTTCTGTGACCTTCATAACCTGGTCAATTAATTTAATGCCTCTATAGTTACCCCTATCTAGGGCATCTCCTTTACCCTTGTAGCAGTTAATGATGATGCTGCTATGCCAGTCCTTCGGAACGACCGATTCTGTATGACTTGGTTTACTATCCGGGTGACCATAGTGTGTCCCACCGTTCCAGGTGCTTTCAGCATTTCAGCAACTATTTCCGAAGGCCCAGCCGCCTTACCCGTCTTCATATCTTTGATTGCCTTACTTATTATACTACCTTCAACTAGCACTGCTGGTCCCTCTATTGGATCGATGTGGGGGAGACTGTCTTTCTCCCATTTATTCTCCTCATTTAGTAGCCTTTCATAGTGACACTTCCAAGCTACCTTCTTATCAGCGTCAGTGATGGCAAGTACACCATCATTATTAAGGACACACTTCTCCCCGACAATATCACGGTTTTCCTTGACACATTGCCAGATAGAATTGGTCATTCCGTATGGTCAACCTCGATGTATTATTATGGAGAGCACTCAACGTAATGCAACTCACCCGTCTTCATTTGTGTAGTTGGTGGTGTGAGTACGGAGTTAATTATTATAAAATAACAGGGGGGTGGACTGGTGTAATTCCTTAAAAGGTTTATTATACTATGATCATTTCAATGACCGGGTTCAGTATGAATTCGGTGACATCATCAGGTATTCGAAATATAACAAAATCCATGGGGTTGAAAATCAGAGACAGAAGGGCGACCAAACATTTAGCAGCTTCTATCCCGCCCTCTAGTATATATATATAATATAAATATATATATATATATATAAAATATATATATATATATAATATAAATATATATACATATATATATAATATATATATATATATATACTAGCAGTGGTACCCGGCGTTGCACGGGATAAGGTATTTTGGAATGTGGGCCGCCAACAGACCTAATCGTGGAAAAACTGCATGTGTGGACAATATGTAAAGAAAATAAACCGAATACTCTGATGGCTGGATAATCTTTAAGATTTTCCTCGATGAAGCAGGAAAAATGCAGGTTTTCACCTAATGCCATAAAAAAGTTGGATTTTCTTTGCTCACGGTATGAAGAAGAGACTGACTAATACATAGTTACAATTTCAAGGAAATCAGTCTGACGTAACGACTCAAAAAACCCCTAAAAACCTAAAAAAATAACACAGTTTTTCCCCTAATGCGGGCCCTAGGGGATCAAAAAGTTGAATTTGTGCATAACATTTGTGCATAAAAAGTTGAATTTGTGCATAACACTCCCTGAAACATAAGTAATACACATGTAAAGTTTGAAAAAAGTCGGGTGGGTACTTCTCAAGTTTTAGGGATTCAAACTCACAGACACACACACAGACAGACATCCTCAGGGAAGTGACGTAATGCAGACAGTCAGACATACAGACAGATATTATAAGGGCGCGACGTTATATGTATGTATCTATCTAGGAAGAGAAAGACTAAGAATTATAGAGAGAGATCGCTAAATCGCCTAATGCGGTCCCTAGGGAATTGAAAATTAGAAATTTTTTTGGCTCAGAACACTCCCTTTACATGTGTAAAGTTTGAAAACAGTCAGTTGGGTGGTTCTCGAGTTTTAGGGATTCAAACTCACACACGCACAGGCAGACATCCTCAGTTTTATATATATAGAAATTATATATATATAATATATATATATATATAGTAATAATAATAAATTTGAAGACTAAAATCCAAAGAGGGCTCGATAAGGATAAATATATATCAAATATATAAGAACCTTAGAGCAAATATTTATTAAAAGATCCCGTTAAGGGTGAAAGCAGCGATTCTTTGCTTAAACTTTAATCTGTTATTTTAATAAATATATATATATATATATATATATATATATAATATATATATAAGCTAGCTAAAAGTAAGCCACTCTACTTGGCATTTGTCGACCCTAGCTAAAAGTAAGCCACTCTACTTGGCATTTGTCGACCCTAGCTAAAAGTAAGCCACTCTACTTGGCATTTGTCGACCCTAGCTAAAAGTAAGCCACTCTACTTGGCATTTGTCGACCCAAGCTAAAAGTAAGCCACTCTACTTGGCATTTGTCGACCTTGAGAAAGCCTTTGACAGAGTTCCACGTGCAGTAATCTGGTGGGCTCTTAGAAAACTAGGAGTAGATGAATGGCTTGTGAAAGCGGTACAAGCCATGTATAGGGGAGCAGTCAGCAAAGTTAGGATTGGCAATGAGTATAGCGAGGAATTTAGCGTACAGGTTGGGGTCCACCAGGGCTCTGTTCTTAGCCCTCTCCTGTTCATCATAGTCCTGCAGGCAATAACGGAGGAGTTTAAGACCGGATGCCCATGGGAACTCCTGTATGCTGATGACCTCGCACTCATAGCTGAATCTATGGTAGAACTAGAGAATAAATTCCAAACCTGGAAGCAGGGACTAGAGAGAAAGGGCCTCAAAGTCAACATGACAAAGACTAAGGTCCTTATAAGTAGACGAGAAAACAGAAACCAGATCCCCTCAGGGAAATGGCCTTGCTCAGTATGTAGGAAAGGTGTAGGTAGGAACTCCATTCTCTGCCCCAAATGCAAACAATGGGTACACAAGAGATGTAGCGGGATCTCAGGAAGCTTAATTAAGAATGTAGGATTCACATGCAGCAGCTGTGCTGAAACAGCAAGCAAACAGCCACAGGAAACAAGTACCACCAATCTCTGGGAGGGCCCTGTAGAAACAGTAGACAGCTTCTGCTACCTAGGTGACCGAATTAGCAACGGAGGTGGGTGTTCAGAAAGTACAATAACTAGGGTAAGAACGGGATGGAAGAAGTTTAGGGAACTACTACCACTGCTAGCTGCAAAAGGCTTCTCCCTCAGAATGAAAGGCAGACTGTATGATGCGTGTATCCGAACAGCGATGTTGCATGGTAGTGAGACCTGGGCGCTGAAGGTGGAAGACTTACGTAGATTAGAGAGAAACGAAGCCTGCATGCTCCGATGGATGTGTAACAGTAATATACGTGAACGACAAAGCATAAAGGAATTGAGAGAGAGACTGAGCATAAGAGGAATCAAATGCTGCGTGCAGGAGAGGCGGTTACGCTGGTATGGACATGTGATGCGTATGAAGGATGACAGCTGCATAAAAAGGTGCAGAGCACTAGAAGTTGATGGAAACCGCGGAGTGGGGAGACCCAAGATGACTTGGGATGAGGTGATAAAAGCCGACCTTACCCAACTACACCTCTCAAAGTCAATGACACACGACCGTGACTTCTGGCGTCACGCAGTAATACAGGGTACCCGACCTCCCATGGGTACATGCTGAAGCATATAAACAACATGCCCCCCCCCCCCCCCACCGCAAGGTGGTCGTGGAGGTGCCACGGCAAAAAAGCACCCAGCCCACACTGTAAAGTGGACGTGTAGGCGCCACGAAAAAGCACCCAGCACTCACTGTAAATGAGGTTGGTGTTAGGAAGGGCATCCAGCTGTAGAAATCAAGCCAGATCAGTTCCTGTATGAGCAAGGCATGGTCAGCCGACCAGACACTGCCCACAACAGGACAACCCGTCTAACCCATGCTAGCGTGGAAGAACGGACGTAAAACGGTGATGATGATGATGATGATGATATATATATATATATATATATAATATATATATATATATATATATATATATATATAAAGTATATATTATATAAGTATATATTATATAATTAATATATATATATATATATAATATATATATATAATATATATATATATATATATAATATATATAGATATTTATATATATATATAATATATATATATATATTTATATATATTATATAAATATATATATATATAATATATACTTATATATATATAAATATATATAAATAAATATATATATATTATATATATAATATATATATTTATATATAAATAAATATATATATTTATATATATATAAATATATAAATATATATACATATACACAAATATATATATATATACACAAATATATATATACAAATATATATATATGTATCTATATATATACAAATATATATATATTTTTATATATATACACTTGTTCATTATAATTTATTATATATATATACTTGTTCATTATAGTCCTCCAAGCCATAACAGAGGAGTTTAAGACTGGCTGTCCATGGGGACTTCTCTATGCTGACGATCTGGTTCTTATAGCAGAATCAGTAGAGGAGCTAGAGAATAAATTCTGGCTATGGAAACAGTAGTTGGAATCAAGAGGACTGAGAGTGAACCTAGCTAAGACAAAAGTGTTGATGAGTAGAAAAGAGGACAAAACTCTGATTCCGTCAGGGAAATGGCCATGTTCGATATGCAGAAAAGGAACTGGTATAAATTTTATAAAATGCACACAATGCAGATCCTGGGTACACAAGAGATGTAGCGGGATAGCAGGCAAACTAACAGGTAGGGAGAAATACGTATGCAGTAGATGTACAGGGAAATTAGACAGTAGAAGTCGCATTGATAGACACATTTTTCAAATGCAAGAGGGCGCTATAGAAGTGGTGGATAGCTTCCGGTACCTAGGAGATCAGATTAGCATGGGAGGGGGTTGTTCCAAGGCCATAGTATCTAGAATAAGGATGGGTTGGAAGAAATTTAGGGAGCTGCTTCCTCTGCTGACAAAGAAGGGTTTCTCCCTGCGTACGAAAGGCCGGTTATATGATGCTTGTGTGAGGAGCGCAATGCTGCATGGTAGTGAGACATGGACAGCAACTGCAGAGGATATGCGACGGCTGGAGAGAAATGAGGCAAGCATGCTCCGTTGGATGTGCAATGTCAATGTGCGTGAACGACCCAGCATAAATGTGTTGAGAGAGAAACTGTGTCTGAGAGGGATAGAATGTAGTGTACGGGAGAGGAGACTGCGGTGGTATGGACATGTGATGCGCATGGAGGATAACCGATGGGTAAAGAAGTGCCAAGAAATCCCAGTAGAAGGAAGACGCAGTAGAGGTAGACCACGAAAAACATGGACGGAGGTGGTGGGAGCAGACCTCATTTCGCTGAAGCTCACGGTGGAGATGATGAAGGACCGTGACAAGTGGAGAGATGCTGTGCTGAATAAGACCCGACCCACCCTTGCAAGCAGGGAAGAGCGGACGTAAAATGATGATGATGATGATGATGATATATATATATATATATATACACACACATATATACATATAATTTTTTTTTTTTCATTTTCATTTTTTTTTTTTTTTTTTTTTTTTCATTTAAGTATTTTTCTTCTAAGATTTAAATTTTTACTTTCCATGTAAACTTGGAAAAGAAGGGAAAAAAATATGGTGAAATGAAACTAGAGAATAGCTGAATTACTACCAAAACTATTTAAATATTTCCAATTACCTTTTTCTGCCAGCATCAATTTTGTCTCAAGTTCAGAATTCGTTAAAGTGAAGTCTTTTATTTGTTGAAGTTGGTTAGTGGATTTCAGGAACAATTCTTGATTTTTATTTATCTGCAAAAGAAAAAAAATATGAAAAATTACACTATGTTAACTCTATAGCATTTAAACCGGCCATACCCGACCAGAATTCTCTCACCTCTTTCTGTTCAAACCAGCCATTCATACTGATGTTAGAGAAATTTCTATTATTTCCAAGCACTCCAGGAAACATAAGCCAGGCAATTAATAATTACAAATACCAGTCATGTTAATGATCTTAATGATTGAGTTCTGTAAAGCTGTAATTAATAATTGACTGGCTTATGTTACTTCTCCGTCCAACTGTACGGACTCTACTGATTACACATGGAAAACATGAGCCTGTCGACGTTTCCTGAAGTGCTTTGAAATAATAGATATTTCCCTATTTTCAATATGAGATTTTACTTGGAAAGATTAACAGGTCTCAGAACCTGCTGTGTCTATGAGGATATTATCTCAATTGGTACTGTGCCACACTCTTTTCTTCACATTACAAACACACTGATTATGACTATCAAAGATATATTTAGTTTTTTTATAAATGCACTAACATTTTATCCTTCTCCTAATTCTTTAATTAAATTTTTAAACTTTCAATTTTAATTTTAAATCTTTAATTTCTAAATTTTAATTTCTTAATTTTAACCTTAAATTTTTTAAATTTCTGAATTCTCAACTTTTCTCTTTATGATATGTACTCCCCTTCCCCCATCATCATCATCATCATCATTTTATGTCCGCTTTTACCTGCTTACAAGGGTGGATGGGTCCTATTCAGCACAGTATCTCTCCATTCGTCATCTCCTCCGTCAGCTTCAGCAATCTAAGGTCAGCTCTCATGCTCTCATCACTCCACCCATGTTTATTATATATTTCTTATAGAAGTTTTATAAATCTTTAAGCTTAACCCTAATAGAACATTTTTCTCTGAAACCTGATCTTCTTCACCCCTTCCAATTCTAGCTGGTGTCCAAATAGGATTAAATGGTAGATAGTAGTAATTAGCATACTAAGTAAACAACTCTACCCACATAACAAACCAACAAGACAAAATTGATGAGAATACACTCTAGGGCGGTCAGCCTATCAGTGAACGACAGGCCCGCATGATTGCTCTCAAGTCAAAAACAATTTTTTTTCTCTTTATAGCCTCTTGGAATGTGTTTACCATTATTCCTTTATTATATAACTATCATGCAATATACACCTGATGATCTCACCAGGATCCTACATAACCTGGCCACTGAAATGTAGATAGTGTTTGCAGAAATAAAAATTTGAAGGAATTTCGCTAGTCCGGCTTCCTGTAATTTTATTCTATAATAATTAACTCTGTTCCCGCACCACGGACAGGATTCAACATCAAAGATGGATGAGTTGCGTAACGTTGAGTGCTTTTCCTACTATTACCTAATGGTTAACTATGTGGAATGACAAGTTCTGTCCAGTGGTGAACCACCAAACTTAAATGAATATATATTTACCTCCTCCTGAAGTCTGCTATCCAGTTTTTTTTTATATTCTTCATACATGACTTTTTCCTGTTTCATATCAATTTGGTACCGTTCTGAGTTCTGCTTCATGATCATCATTTCCTGGTTTCTTTTGTAAATATCTTTAACTAATTCTTCATGACCTATGGAGTGGAAGGAAAGGAAACAACATTATATTTTTCCTTACTTATATCTAAACTATAATAAAGTAAGAAGCGCGGGATTGTGTACGGTTTGTAATTTTTTATCCCCTTAGAAAAATAAGTTGGATTACTTTGAATAAATAATGAATGAATATTACATAATTTATCTACTAAATTTCGTGGCTGTTCATTAAATATATTTTATTATTTATTTAAAGATTCACTTCTTTAAAATTTTCAAATGTCAACACTTCCGGTGGCGATCGCTTATAATAAATACTCATATATTTCCGTCACTAATTTTCTCCTAATGCAGTTTATATATAATTGTTTCTACTTTTGGCACAAGGCCAGCAATTACCCAGTGTATTACTGGTACTTTATTTGATCAACCCCGTAAGGATGAAAGGCAAAGTTAACCTCGGCGGGATTTGAACTCAGAATGGCAAGGACCTTAACTCAATGCGTCAAAGCATGGCGTCCGACCCTCTACTGATACTGCCAATCCACCATCTTTTGTTAATGTATCATGGATTACGTTACTGATTACATAAGACAGTGTAACGCAGTCTTCGTTCAATTTCTGTGTATATTGGCAATTACAATTTTATTTGATGTATCATATCTACATATATATATACTTGTGTATAATATACACTACACAGGCTAGCAGAAAACCACCCGAAGGGTGGTTTTTCTGCTAGTTGTTATAATAAACCAGTGCCCACGTTGCAGACAGTCTGATGAAGATTTTGACACTAAGAAATATATGATATATATAAAGTAAAGTTAACAGTTTTTATGTGTTTTAAATGGCTAAAATGACCCACATGAAGTAATTGAAACCACTTCTGCTTAATCCTTTCATGACCATATTTTTAATGAAATACTCGCTGTTACTGTTCCCATGTACATTTTAAATCTGATGTCACCCATTTCTCTCCAGGTCTGAACATAGCCAATTTGAGATTGACAGAGAGATATAGATAGATAGAATAGACAGAAATGGATAGCTGGATGGTTGGATAGATGGAAAGAGAAAGAGAGAAAACTGACCCCAGTACTGGGCTTGAACTTTATCTACATATTCCCAAAAGGATTAAAGGCAAACTTGGCCCTGGTAGGATTCGAACTCAGAGAGCCAGAATAAATACTGCAAAGCATTCTATCTGATGTCTTAACGGCTCGGCAACTTCAATGCCTTAATGGAATGTACTTTATTTCAATTAATTAACCCTATTGTTAGTACATTTCTAATGAAAGGCGATGCCTATAGTTATTAAGTAATTTTGAAAATAATGAAGAATTTGGAGGGATTTAGTAATATAATTAAATCCTCATTATAAATGTTCTTACATAAAATTCTGATGGAAGGGCTTTAGATAAATATAAACACTTTAAAACAAACAGTTTTCAATTCATAAAACCAGGAGAGGTTTTAAGTGTTTTAGTGTAAAAAGTGTTAATGAAGAATTTTGAGGGATTTACTAAAATTATTTCATTATACTAAGGTATGATTAGAACCAAGGATGTAAAAAAATTAACACACCATCCAGGTAAAAAAAAAAAAAAAAAAATTTCCTTACGTGTCTGTAGTTCATCTTTTTTCTTGATTATTTCAGCATGGAGGCTGTTGAAAGTAAAGAATAGGTAACAATAAACAGCTTATTGATTTATTATCTTATTCTTCTATTTATTTATATTTACATTAAAATCCCAACTGAAATCTGAAAAGCAATTTTATTTGTCAGCATAACTGTCATCATAATGTTATAAATAAAAAGAGAGAAAAGAAAGAAAAGGGAAAGGAAAAAGGAAAAAAACACATAAGCAGGTAATACACACACCTAGGATCACATACAACAAAAGGGAGATGAAAGGAGTGGACAATCGAACTGCTGCCAGAGCAAAAGAATACAATATCACAAGGAACACTGGAAAACCTCTCTAATAATTTTTTAGGCAAGCCACGCTCATAGTGTTACCTCAGGTGATCGCGAGGCTGATGCACTGGAATAGCCAAGTGCCTTCACGAGCTTCACCAATTACTTCAATTAAGTGAGCCACCAGTAAAGACAAGAACCTCACAGTCAGTAGCCTGACTCCTCCAAACATCTTGAAGACCACAGGCTGGAAAATGAAGTTAACTGACAGATCATTTACTCTTTCACTATTTTATTGATCTTAGTCATTAGATTGTAACCATGAAAGTTGACCATATCAACCCCAGTACTTTTTTTTTTTCAAGTCTGCTACTTATTTTATCAACCTCTTTTTGTTGAACTTCTAAGTTAACACAGATGTAGACACAAATGTAAACATAGGTATGGACACACACACATATATACAACATGATTTTCATATACTGAATACCACTCACAAGGAAATAGAGAACGCTGGTGTATCAACATTTTAGTGAAAGAATCTGAAATCTTACATATTATTCTCACAGATTACATCAATATCGTTAAAACATTATTATTTTTACTTTTTTTTTTTCAGTAAAAATAACTTTATTAATATCTAAAAACGAAAACGGAATGGACAGGCAAGGGCTCTAGGGTCACAGAAGAATGGGAGGGGGAAGAGGAGGGTTAGGGGCTCTGGGCCTAGGGTGCAGCAGTGTTTTAACTATATTGACATAATCTGTGAGAATAATATGTAAGTTCACACAAGGTATTGGTCAACCTGAAGCTACAGTAGAAAACACTTATCCAAGGTGAAACACAGTGGAACTGAATCCAGATTCATGTGCTTCTAAAGTGAAACCCTTAACCACTCAGCCATGCTTGTACCTATCATCATCATCATCATCATCATCATCATCACTGTTTAACGTCCATTTTCCACGCTAGCATGGGTTAGACGAATTGTTTTGTTGTGGGCAATGCTAGGTCAGGTGACCATGTCTTGCTCATACAGAACTGATTCTGGCTTGATTTCTACAGCTGGATGTCCTTCTTAACACCAACCTCATTTACAGTGAGTGCTGGGTGATTTTTGTTGTGATGCATACACGACCACTTTACAGTGTGGACTGAGGGCTTTTTGTTGTGACTCCTACACGACTACTTTACAGTGGGAGGGGGTGGGGGCATACTGTCTATATGTTTCAAGCTTTGGCCTGTGCCCATGGGAAGTCGGGTCTTTTGTATTACTGCGTAATGCCAGAGATCTCGGTCTTGTGCCATCACCTTTGAGAGGTGCAATTGGGCAAGGTCAACTTTTATCACCTCAACCATGCCCAAGCTATTTTTCACTCTAACTTAAATTGTTTATGAATCTCATGTTTTGTTTGTTAATATAACAGACATGTAGAGAGATACTCACATTTTCTCAGTTTCAAGTTCATTTTTCAAGACAGCATTCTGTTCCTTGATTGTATTATAATCAATCATCTGAGGAAAAAGCAAGGATTTATTGATTACAACACTGTAGAAACATGTTTAATGTAAAACATAGTTACCATGAATAATGATGCAAAAATAGAGTAAGGTGTGAAGGCACATGACTTATTGGTTTGGGTGTTGGACTCATACCCTTAATGTTAAGGGCTTGATTCCTGGGTCAGGCAGTGTGCTTTATTCTTGAGCAAGATGTATCATTTCACATTACTTTACAAGATAAGACCAATGTGCTCCCTCATCATTAAAACACCTAAGAAACTGCCAATGAGATGCAACCGTGTTGGAGGCCAGATAAAGTTGCATAGGTGTAAGCTGTAAATTATATTTCATTTCAATATAGTAAGGCAAGTTACTACAAGAGGCAGTGCCAGTACAATTAAGGCCAACTAGGCATATGGCACAGACATCAGAGAGGCACATTACTTAACATTAACCCTTTAGCATTTAAACCAACCGTGTCTGGCCAGAATTCTCTCACCTCTTTCTGTTGTAACTGGCCACTCATACTGATGTCAAGGTAAATAATATCAAAATCTTGTAGATTATGTAAGATAAAGCCTTTATCGTGAAAATACAATAGTATACATAGAGTAATGTAAATGATAAAGGGTTAAATGATCACAGGTTTATACACAATTTTATAATTGAATTAAATATATAATAATTTTCTGTAATTAATAAATAAATTGCTAAACATTTTGCCATATGGAAATATCCATATGTAGTGGAAAATGCAAACTTAGCCATTTGACACAAGAAGTGTCAAAAACTAAGTTCATTAGCTTGTCAAACTGAAACTTGAAATTATTTTATTCAGAAGTAGGTGTAAATGAATGCATGTATCTCTGTGTATATCATGACTCTAACACTGTTCACTTTCCTGACATTTGTACATCATTCTATGTACTATACATGCACCTTTGATGAGTTGTAGTGCACCTGAGCACTGTATATAATAATTTTCATTAAAGTAGCAACAATTATTATTATTATTATTATATTATTGTTCTTTGAGTCTCAGTCATTGATGTTATTTAACTGGAAAGTTTGTTGAAATGAATATCAAGCCGCTACCTGCAGCCTCAGATATTCAGGACGTATTGGAGGGTTCTTGTTGTTCCCAGCAAGCATGCCTTTTGAAGTGTTCTAAAAAATGGAGCTGGACTAATCTTCTTTAACCATCCTTGGAAACTCTTTGAGATAGTACCTAGTGCGCCTATGACAATCGGGACGACCTTGACTTCATGGCAGTTCCAAATCCTTTTTAACTCCCACTTTAAGTCCTGGTATCGGTTAATTTTCTCCTCCTTTTCTTGCACTCTCGTGTCAAATGAGGAGGTGACATCTACAATCAGGCACAATCTTTTTTCCTTGTCAAAAACCACCAAGTTAGGCCTATTGTGTTCTAATTTCTTGTCCGTCTGTAACATAAAATCCCATAGCACCTTTTTAGTGGTTAACTTGAGGTTAACTGTTCGGCAATTCGTGGTGTTCGTGGAATAACAACGCTAGTTGCAATAGTATGAACACAGAACATTTATTTATCGAAGAACATATTTTCCAATTGTGTTTGTGAATGTGAACAAGCAGAATACATTTGAACTTGAAAAGAGTACAAGGGTGTTTGCGGATAATGTATTGTTATTTCTACTGGTTGTCAAGACATTATGGATGTCTAATATCCAGTTGGTAGATTAAACATAGCACTCTCGGGTTAAAAGTGTGTTTTTATTTTATTTTCCACCATAAAAAAATTACTTTCCTTTACAGCTTTCATCAATCGTAACGTGATGACATAGAGAATCTCATATATTTTGTAAAAATGTCTTTGAGGCACAATACTTCTAGGGTTTGTATTAAATAAAGAAAATGCTTTAGTCAGATATCTGATTGTACAATTGAAAGAAGAACTCTTCTGCATGTATTGGAAGTGACAGAGATATTATATTTTTCAGAAGCCATTATAAAGTTATTTTGACTTTTATTAATGCTCTTGCTAATTAATTACAACAAAAGCACCCAGTCCATGCTGTAAAAAATGGAGGGGTGGATAGGGCCCCTGAGTCCAGTAAGACAACCTCTCTAGTGCTGGTGGCACGAATAAAAGCACCCAGTCCATGCTGTAAAATGGAGGGGTAGAGAGGGTCCCTGAGTCCAGTAAGACAACCTCTCTAGTGCTGGTGGCACGAATAAAAGCACCCGGTCCATGCTGTAAAGTGGTGCTGGTGTTAGGAAGGGCATCCAACCAGTATATATTAATACCAAAAACTATGAGCACAACAAATCAGAATTGCAACAACTGCGTAAACAGCAAATAACACTAACCATGTTAGGGCTGTGCACGGTAGTGGGGTGGCAGGTAAAATGTAAAAGAGAAAACTGAAAGATTGTTAAATGTTTAATTATCTCGCTCTGATTGATCGACAAGATCCCAGACCTCATTCACTTGCCGAGTGGGGTGGACCTCGTCAAATTGGACCAAGGAAACAATGTTTCCATTGGTCGTTCCATTGCTGATACTATCTACCGGTTGCAACTCCTGGCAGAAAGAGCAACATGAAACAAAGTGGTTACTCAAGGACACAACACATCATCCAGTCCGAGAATTGAACTCGCAACCTCACGACTGTGGATCCAACTCTCTAACCACTAAGCCACACACTTTTTTAATTCATGGTAAAATCATTAATAAATTATTACTTTTGATATCAAACCACCTGAAACCGCTCCTGGTTCTACAAACTTAAGCAATTCATTTTAAAGTGTTTACATTTATTTAAAAATCTTCTAACCTAATTTTATATAAGGATATTAGTTATTTTCCAAATAATGAGAAAATTAACTATATTACTAAATTTCTCTAAATTGTTGATTATTTTCAAACCAATTTGAAAATTGTAAGCAGTGTTTTTCATTAGAAATATGAATAATAAAGGATAAAGAATGACAAAAAATAATGAAAAAAACAAACAAAAGGTAAGTATTTTGGAGACATACATCACGGAGTTTTGCATTCAAGAAATCATTATGTTTAGTTGCTGTTATTTCTTTGTGTCGAGCCTCTTGAAGCGTCGTCTAAATTAAGGAAGAAACAAAACAACAATCTTCAACTCTGTAATACCTTTATAATGTAATACAGCGTGTTAATAAAATGGAGTTTCCATAAGACATTTTTTTACTTTAAATTACCTTGAATGTTTTTCATTTAGGAAAACACTAGTTAGCTAACCAGTATTAATAAATTCTTCGTGGTTAGTGTGTTGAGCTGTTAATCATGAGGTTGTGAGCTTGATTCAAGGACCGAGCAGCAAGTTGTGTCCTTGAACAAGACACTTTATTTCACGTTGGTCCAGTTCATTCAGCTGGAGAAATGAGTTACATCAATAGTGCCAAGCTATATCAATTTTTACCTTTCCCTTGGACAACATTGATGGTATGAAGAGGGGAGATTGGTATGCATGGGTGACTGATGGACTTCTCCAAAAACAACATTCCCAGGCTTTTGCCTTAACCCTTTAGCATTTAAACCAGCCATATTCTGCCAGAATTCTCTCACCTCTTTCTATTCAAACTGGCTATAACTGGCCACTCATACTGATGTTTAGGTGTTCTTCACAAAATAAATAACATCAAAATCTCATAGATTCAATATTATGTGAGATAAAGTGTTTACCACAAAAATACAACAGTAAATGTAGAATAATGTAAATGCTAAAAGGTTAAAAGGGAACTTTCTATGTGTAAACCCATGGTTATTCATGACCAAAAGGGGGCCTACAATTCATAAACTATGGAGAAATGGTTAAGTTTGCTTTGCAACTTGGGAAAGCATCATTTACCATAGTCCCAGGTCGACCTAAGCCCTGTGAATGAAATTAGGGAGACAGAAACTATGTGGAAGTCTGTTGGATTGTACCTGTATTTCAAAGGTCAAGCCTTGTCACATATTATGTTATACTGATTCAACTTAGGAATTACGTCAATGGTACACGTGTCTGTGGAATATTCAGCCACTTACTCTGTAATACAAGATAGACTGTACTTATAATTCAAAGTTTCAGCTTTGTCATATATTTTGTTTCCTGGTGAGAAAAAAGTCTATTTGGCCTGTGTGTGTCCACCTGATTAGTAAGTGATCAGGTGGCTGACTGGTTTCTTGAAATTTATGTTGCAGATGGTTAGATTGAGAGCATTGCAGAACTCCAGAAACCTACGCCCTCTGGTGGTATCCAGCAGAAGCAGGGGGGACAGCCGTCTATGCATTTCAGGCTTAACTGGCCTTCGTCAGGACAGTCCCTCCCACCGCTTGCGACTGCTGGACTAGAAGACAGGCGAGAATATATACTTTTCTCGTCTGTGTAAATGAGGTGATTAATCTCATTTGCATATGAAGCTGCATAAGTTGGCTCAACTTATAATAAAAAAGAAATAGGATTTCGCTTTAAGCATAGCTTTATACAATATGTATAAATATGTAAATGAATTGAGAGAGAGACTGAGCATAAGAGGAATCAAATGCTGTGTGCAGGAGAGGTGGATGCGTTGGTATGGACATGTGATGCGTATGAAGGATGACAGCTGCATAAAAAGGTGCAGAGCACTAGAAGTTGATGGAAACCGCCGAGTGGGGATACCCAAGATGACCTGGGATGAGGTGATAAAAGCCGACCGTACCCAATTACACCTCTCAAAGACAATGACACACGACCGTGACTTCTGGTGTCACGCAGTAATACAGAGTACCCGACCTCCCATGGGTACAAGCTGAAGCATATAGACAATATGCCCCCACACCCCCCACCGCTAGGTGGTCGTGGAGGTGCCACGGCAAAAAAGTACCCAGCCCACACTGTAAAGTGGACGTGTAGGCGCCACGAAAAAGCACCCAGTACTCACTGTAAATGAGGTTGGTGTTAGGAAGGGCATCCAGCTGTAGAAATCAAGCCAAATCAGTTCCTATATGAGCAAGGCATGGTCAGCCGACCAGACACTGCCCACAACAGGACAACCCGTCTAACCCATGCTAGCGTGGAAGAACGGACGTAAAACGGTGATGATGATGTATAAATATTTCGCCAGTTAAGCCTGAAATGCATAGACGGTTGTCCCCCTTGCTTCTGCTTAACATAACAAAAACGGAGAGAGATTAATAATTTTCTAGAGAAATTAAGCCTAAAATAAATTCATAAGTGCCTCTTTGTCTTGCTTTTATTTCTTACCTCCAATTCATTAATCCTGGTGTATTTTCTGTCATTATCTTCCTTCATTAACTGAAACTTTTCTTTTTCTTCTTTGTTCCTTAATTCATTAACTGATAACAAAACAGAAAGAGGGAAGATGAAACTGTTTCTTAACCCTTTTATTACTATATTTCTAATGAAAGACATAATCTATGATTTTCAGATAATTTTGAAATTAATCAAGAATTTGGACGAATTTAGTCATATAACTAACTTATTTTATCATAAAGTTAGTGTTTGGAACATAACAAAGTTAAGATAAATATAAACACTTTAAATCAAGCAATTTTGTATTATAGGATCAGAGGTGGTTTCATGCAATTTGATATCAGGGTTAAATACTGACCATCTCTTCATTTAACCACTAAAACTAATGCTTATAAGTGGTGGGAGTCAGCTGGTGTTTTGGTTTAGGGCTCATACAAGCAGGTAGAGAGGAGCCTGTGCTTATCAGATACCTAGCTCTATTCCCACAAAAAAAAAAACACTCTTAAATTTTAAGAGGAGTTTCCCCACCATGGGGACCTAAAAGCTGTCTAGTTCCACAATACCAAATTTCTCTAAAGGCTACTGACTGCAACTAGTACTACTCAATTAACTTTATTGTATCACAGGCTAATAAGGTAGCTTGACAAGCTAGAAATAACAGCTAAATCAAATCACACTCCACCGTCTTAAAAAGTAAGGACACATTGGATTATGCTGTCCTAGATAAACTGTGTCTGAAAACAAGAAAAACAAATTGATGGTATGGTCATGTTTAGAACACTTTTGATTATAGGTTTCCTGGATTAGGGATGACCTAGGGGGTTAAACAGCAACTATATATGCTATCATTTAGCTACATCCAGCCACCATACTAACAATTGGCCTTGTGTCTTAGAAAGGTATCAATACTTTACTATTAATTAAAGATTAATTGGGTATTTTTTCTGTCTTTCTGTGCGCTGAGTTCAAATCCTGCAGCGATCCACTTTGCATTTCATATTTTTTTAAGGTCCAGTGCTGGTGCAGCCCTCTTTCCTTCCAGCTGTCATGTGGTAGATGTTCTGCTGGATCAAGGAAGAAGGGTTGAGAGTATGTTTGTGTCTGCTTGTGACTATATGAGCGCTTAAAACACTTAGCAGGAAAATGATACATACTACCAAGTCTTCTTATCTTTGCCCTCTGATTCCTGAGAGAGTCCTGTCAGAAGCAACCACCCCCAACTGATCCGGCTGGATCCCCAAGCGAGACCAGCCAAGCTCATGGCTGGTATCCAACCATCTTGCTTAGAGTCTACTCCTTGGTCTCCTGCAGGTTGGTTTTGTCTGTAAAATCTGTCCAGTGATTCTTTCCTGAGACATTTTAACCAAATGCCTATAGTTACAGACCTGTTATCTCTTAATTCAGAGAAGTAGTGGCTCTACCTGGAGTGACTCTGATCTCCGAGCTACACTCTTTATCAAGTAACATTACTACTAAATCATAATCGATTATAAGTGATGAATTATAAGTTAATAATGAATAATGAATAATAATGATGATAATAATGAAATTATTGTGTACAGTGCTCAGGTGTACTACAACTCATCAAAGGTGCATGTATAGTACATAGAATAATGTACAAATGTCAGGAAAATGAACAATGTATGAGTCATGAAATACATATGTGTGTGTGTATGGAGGCGGGATATCAGGTATAGTGCTGGCGAATCTCAGGAAGCATGGAGGTTTTAAAGGATGCAGTGTCTCGACAGCTAACAACTGATGCAGGTAGTTTGTTCAATGCTTCAGCAACTCTGAGTATGAAAAAATATTTCTGAAAGTCATGGGAGCTGTGCTGTTTCCTGACTTTGTGGGCATGCCCACGTGTGTTAGACACATGGAAATCAAAAAGGTGCTCAGGGTTGTTGTTGGCAAGATGGTTAATAACTTTGTAGGTTTTTACCAAGTCAGTTGCCAGACGTCAGAGCTTCAATGTATCCATGCCCAGGGAAGCAAGGCGTTCAGAGTATGGTAGATACCTGGTGGAAAGTATTCGCTTGGTTGCACGTCTCTGAACAGTTTCCAGGCGGTCAATGTTCTGAACAAGATAGGGGTTCCAGACTGGTGATGCAAATTCAATGTGTGGCCGCACCATAGCTATATACAACTTTAAATAGATATCTGGAGAGCGGCTGACAAAGGTCTTGCTGAGTGATGCTAAGACAATTTTAGAGACATGCTTTGTCCAACGCAAATTGCTACTGACAGTAATGTCCAGGTCATGTTCAACAAGAAGACTTCTTGATATCAGTGTTGTAGCTTTCTTTACTATTGATTAAAGAACATTATATCAATTCAATTTCAATTTTCTCCATTTCATTTAGATTACACTGATCATGAGAAAGGTATATCTGGGAGTTAATGGGGTTAAAGTGTACAGGTGAGTAAATACCTTTAATCTGAGCTTCTCTGGTATCCATACTTTGAGACCTCTCCAAGAATTTGTTTTGTAAGTCAATCTTAAATCTACAAGAAAACATATCCACAAATAAATAAATAAATAAATAAAACAAATAAATAAATAAACATTATATTAAAAACACAACTGTGTTCAAGTTTGATCTTTTTTGTTAAGGTTATTTCAGATTTCCTTATTACTCCCTTAACCATATTTTCACACTAAAGGCTTTACCTCACATAATATCGAATCTATGACATTTTGATATTATTTATTTTGAGAACAATACCTTAACATCAGTATAAGCTGCCAGTTACGGCTGGTTTAAATGCTAAAGGGTTAAGAGTACACATATCTGTAGAAAGCTGAGCCTCTTGCACATTAATTTCACAGGCTGTTCCATTGATCAAACAAACAACTAGAAGACTCATTTATGTAAGTAATGATGATTGAGAGAGTTAGGAGTGAAGACATGGTTAGTTAGAGTAGTGAGAGAAATGTATGAGAATGCATATAGTCATCAGAATGGGGGACCAGTTACAATCAGACAGGCTGTTCCATTGATCAAACAAACAATTAGAAGACTCATTTTTGTAAGTAATGATGGTTGAGAGAGTTAGGAGTGAAGACATGGTTAGTTAGAGTAGTGAGAGAAATGTTTGAGAATGTATATAGTCATCAGAATGGGGGACCAGTTACAATCAGTGTGAACAGAAAGAGGTGAAAGACTTCTGGCTGGATATGGCCGGTTTAAATGCTAAAGGGTTAAGTTTGGTTTAGAACACTAGTGTTCTTAAATCCATAAGTCTGTTAAAGTTTTGAAATCTTCACAGTCCAATCTTCAGAATAAGAATGATTGTAGTAATGGAGTATTATTCAGGTGTTTTACAATTGGTCACAAAGGATCATGGGAATACTTGTAAAATCACCAATACCAGTTTTTAAAAATATATTTAACATTTAAGTTCTGGTATATTTTCTAGTTAATTTCAGGTGTACTGCAACTGTGTAGTCATTTTTGATTTGTATTTTGATATTAGTAAAGCCTCTATAGTTAATCTTCTGGACTTATATGGAATACAATATAGAATTGTACTGTCGTTAATTAATATGAAAAACCCTTTTAACTTTAGCATTCACATTACTCTATATATACTATTATATTTTCATGGTAAAAGCTTTACTTCACATAATATCAAATCTATGAGATTTTGATATTTTTTTTTAGAACAATACCTTAACATCAGTAATCTGGCTAGATACAGCCGGTTTAAATGCTAAATGGCTAACTGGATACAACCTCGGCAGCATGGACCATGTACAAAAAGATCTTATAAAATTCTTCCTACCAAATACTAACTTTGTTGATGTAACCCTCAACCTGAAGTATGGACTGCTCTATCCTTACTGGAAACTGAACAAGACACTGCACTACATCAACAGATCATCTAACCACCTGAGGGCCATTAGCAACAATTTGGCCAAGAACATCTTCTGAAAAATCTCCTGCCTATCTACCAATAGGGTAAGATTATTAACTTCTATTAGAATGAGTCAACGCACACGCATACACACACACACACACAAATTTATTTTAAAACATGCTGGTCATTAGTCTGAGCTCTCAGTTCAAATCCCACTGGAGTCAACTTTGCATTTTATCTTTACAAAGTCAATACTGAAGGCAATTTTTCATCTCTCTTTCTCTCTCTCTGTATAAGTCATACTGGTAGGTATGTCACATTTCCATTTTATATACAATATTTACAATGTACCATATATTTTTGTAGGTCTAATAGATAAGCCACATGTAATTTTTACACATATTTTCATGGAAAAAAAAAGTGAGATTTATACATGAGTATATATGGTACATGACAGACTAAAACACATTTCCCATCCACCAAATTCCAGTCACAGGCTATAAAGCTAACGGTAGCAGTTTCTTTCAACAGGTGTGTATCAATGTTGACAGCTTTGCATTTATCATTCCTGCCTTTTTAATGAAAACTCAGTTATGAAAACCTTTTCTCACACTCTTACTCTCTCTCCCCCTCTGGAACATAAATTATTAAGGTAACTTCACACTGTCCACATCACAGTTGGGATCGGTGGCAAATTTTCTAGCGGCCCCTAAACGTGATTCTAAAGGCAAGTTTCAATAGCTCCCGTGTCCTTTTCCAGTGGACAATGGCTTTGTATATATATGTGTATTCTATGACATATTTCAAATAAATAGATGTTTATTTCTAAATATTTGTACATTTATAACATTACTTCAGATTTATGTTAAATTTAGTTTGTTTGACATCGCTTTTAACAAAATACATTCTAACATAACTCGTTAAGTACACTGTAGAGTTTCACATGCTCAGCTTTTTTATAAAATTAGAATTATTTTCAACATACTGACATGTGTATATGTGTGTATGTGTATGTGTATATGTGCATATGAATACATTTATATGTATGAATATATAAATATAAACGCGTAAACACAGACACACTTACAGAAAAACACACTCACAGATATACATTCGCACAAACACATACACACACATTTACACATACACTCACACACAGCATAGCAAATGGAAAACCAGCCGCTGTTTTTCTTTAATTTTTTAATCATCCCATTCCTTTTAATCATACATTCACACAAACACAGACACACATTGTGTGATGAACGGAAGTCGTTCAAATTTATATATAGATAAAATTGCCTCTTTGCCATTTGCGCCTATCCAGGTGCTTCGGAAAAGATGGGCTTACGGTGATTCTTTGAGCAGGAAAATCATTGAAAACTTATTTCACACGGGACAACTAGTATCAATTTATGAGTGTGCGTGTGAGCATTTGAATGATATTTCATGCTTGATGTTGCTAAATAGGTAAAAGGTAAGTTTTCATACTTAAAGACTTCATTGTCAATTCTTTGTTGGAAATCAGATTCAATGCGATTAACTTCATTCATCTTTTGTTTCAAAACCTCCTCTTGACACTTCAATCTTTCCCGATCCATGCTTTTCTCCCTATTTTGAACAAATAAATATACATATAAAATGCACAATATGACTTTGTGACTGGGTGGGGGAAGTAAACAGAACATTAATATATTCATTTGAGTTGCAACTGGGCAGATAGTATTGGCAATAGAAAGACACATCACATCCTTGGTCCGATCTGATGACGGCTTATTCTGTATGTATATGTATATATTTATTCTAAGTACAGATTAAAGTTTAAGCAAAGAATTGCTGCTTTCACCCTTTTATGGAATCTTCTGAGTTTCATAAGATCCTGTATTAATCTGTATTTTATTTATAATAAATATTTGCTCTACAGGTTTTTATATATATTTTGTATATATATATATATATATATATATATATATACAATCCTTATCGAACCCTCTCTGGATTTTAGTCTTCACATTTATTGTGTGTATGTGTATATATATATATATATTACTTCAAATATATTTTATTATATTTCAGAGATACTGACCTATTTCAACAGTACGTTCTCATCAGATAAAATAAGTTAATGCCTGACATACCTTGACTATGTTGATGGTTATAATTTAGTCATGGCAGTCTTTTAATCATTATATATATATATTGTCCTTTGTCCATTTGTTACTGTCCCTTGTGCACTAGAACCAGCTATATCAGTCTTAAAGCATCAAACACAACAGATCTCTAGCTATTGACTGATGAGATGGGACTGTCTGTATTTGTTCATTTTCCTGTCTTCATTCATGTATATTTTTTTTTATTGATTTAGATATATATATACATACACAAAGTGTTAATCATCTTTTAACTTCATTTATAATACACAAAGTGTTGGTTGATTACGTCATCAACTTTATTTATACATGTAATTATGCTTTGTTTACCTGTTGATCATTTCCACCATCTTTGTAAGTTCAGATTCTTTTTGGCGTAATTTATTTATTTCTTCGAGTAAGGCCTGTCTTTGTTGGTATGTGTCCTTTTGTTGGTGCTGTGATTAATTAGTAAAAGATAACGAAAGGAAAATCAAAAAGAAGAATTGACATAACTATATGAAAGTCACAGAGAAGATAACAAAAGACCGTGACAAATGGAGAGATGCTGCGCTGAAGAGGACCCATCCCACCCTTACAAGCAAGGAAAAGTGATGGTAGTTGTGGCGATGGTAGTGGTGGTGGTTGTAGTGGTGGTGGTGGTGATGATGGTGGTGGTAGTGGTGATGGTGGCAGTAGTGGTGGTGATAGTGGTGCTGGGGTGTGGTGTGGTGGTGGTAGTGGTGGTGGCAGTGGTTGTGGTGGTGGTGGTAGTGGTTGTGATGGCGGTGGTAGTGCAGGTGGTGGTGGTGGTGGTGGTGGTAGTAGTAGTGTGGTGATGGTAGTAGTAGTGGTGGTGATGGATGTAGTGATAGTGGTGGTGGTGGTGATGGTGGTGGTGGTGATGGTGGTAGTGGCGATGGTGGTAGTGGTGGTGGTGGTGTGGTAGTGGTGGTGATGGTGGTAGTGGTGGTAGTGGTAGTGGTCGTGGTTATGATGGTGGTAGTGGTGGTGATATGTACACATTTAGGGCCTCCATATGTCTTGTGAGACCATGGCACTACATCTCTCCAAAGTGGTTGTGATGGTGACACCACAAAAAGTCCCCCCACTCCACTGTAAAGTGGTTATGTAGGTGTCACGAAAAAAAGCACCCAGTACTCACTGTAAATGAGGTTTGCATTACAAAGGGCATCCAGCTGTAGAAATCAAGCCACCTGACCTAGCATTGCCCACAACAGGACAACCCGTCTAACCCATGCTAGCATGGAAAATGCACATAAGACAGGGGTGATGATGATATATGTATGTACACACACACACACATATATATATATATATATATATATTATATATATATATATAAATACACGACCGTGACCTCTGGCGTCACGCAGTAATACAGAGTACCCGACCTCCCATGAGTACAAGCTGAAGCATATAGACGATATGCCTCCACACCCCCCACCGCAAGGTGGTCGTGGAGGTGCCACGGCAAAAAAGCACCCAGCCCACATTGTAAAGTGGACGTGTAGACGCCATGAAAAAGCACCCAGCACTCACTGTAAATGAGGTTGGTGTTAGGAAGGGCATCCAGCTGTAGAAATCAAGCCAGAATCAGTTCCCATCCTACCCTTGCAAGCAGGGAAAAGTGGACGTAAAATGATGATGATGATGATATATATATCTGTGTGTGTGTGTGTGTGTGTGTGTGTGTTACGTTGGTACCACAAAACATCCAGCCCACTCTGTAAAGTGGTTGTGTAGGTGTCACGGTAAAAAGTACCCAGCACACACTATAAATGTGGTTGGCACTAGGAAGGGCATCCAGCCATAGAAAACCAGCCAGAAACTGTCCTGTCTGAGCGAGACACGGTCACCCAACCCATCTTGCCTCTAAATGGGACAAACCCATCTAACCCATGCTAGCGTGAAAGATGGACGTTAAACAATGATGATGATGATGATGATGGTGAAGACCAACAGGGATTTGCAAAGTCCACACAACTTAGTACTAGTGATATTGCATGCAAAGGGTTGAATGAGATACTATAATTTATCATGATTGACACTCTAAATAATAATACAAATCGAGTGCCTTGGACTGGTACTGGAAAATGGATGTTAAATGGTGATATACATATACACATCATTTAAAATTATTAGTTGTCTGTGTCAACATCCTTCTGCAGAAATGAACTGACTCCAGATGGGAGTCTTGTACTCTTAGTTGCTTAAGGTCAAGAAAACTAGGATAAACACCAGCCTGATGAGCTTGAAAAGATAAGAAGAAAGTGAGTGGTTGGAATTTGTTTATATAACTCTTTTACATGGCCCAGCCTGTTGACTGTGGGCATGCTTGGGCACCACCATTGGATATTTGCTCTCAAATCGCCACATAGTGAAATCAAACTTGGAACTTTGTGATTGTGAATCAAACATCTTTTCCTTGTGTTTCTATAGAAATAGTGTTTTATCATTGTTAGGTTGACCCAGAAGTAGACTATTGCTTGATAAGATCCATGAGCTAGGTTGGTTTCACTTACGAATCCAATGGGATCTTTTGGAGATGATTGTTTCTGATAGGACCTTCGGGAAGGTGTGTCTGAGGACTCGACCCAAGAAGAACAACAACAATTTGGAGAGATTTAATAAAATAATTAACTTTCTCATTATAAAACTGATGTTTGGAACATAATTTAAGCCCCTCATTACTATATTTTAATGAAAAACACAGCCTATGATTTTTCATAATCAAGAATTTGAAGAGATTTAGTAAAATAACTTTCTCATTATTAAGTTGATGTTTGGATTATTTCTTCACAGAATTATGATAAATAAAAACACTTTAACATAAACCGTTTTGTATCATATAACCAGCAATATTTTCTGATGGTTTAGCACTCAAATCTTTCCAACCACACTATTATCAGACTCTTTGAAGTAACAATTCAACTAATCCTGCTATATGGAAGTGAAACATGGACACTTTCATCCAAACAACAAAAGCGCCTTGATGGCACCTACACTGGCCTACTTCAACACATTCAGAACATAAGCTGGTGACATCTGACTTTGAAAGAGATATATGCCGGCCTACCACGCATATCTGTCGTTGTACGTAAAAAGAGAGTAAGATTTGCTGGCCATTGCCATCGTGCCACCTATGAGGCTGTGTCACAATTAGTGTTTTGTAAACCACAAGCAGTCACTAATAACAGGAAGCGCAAGCTCTGCTATCCTGATGTCATCTCCGGAGATTCTGGTATTGAAATCCAGGATTTGGCAATGGCAATGAATGACAGACCCACGTGGAGATCAATTGTTGAGTCCATTTCGGCTGAGGTCACCGGATGATGATGATGATGATGATAAAAGAAATAAACGTAATCAGTTTACAAAGTTAGTATGAAAATTTAGACCAATATTAAGTTTTTTAATGTGCAACTATATCTATTGTGGGACCAGTTCAGGTCGCTGGTGGCAGAGTCAGCCAAGGTAACCATCGGGCCGACGAAGAGAGTCTACCAGGACTGGTTTGATGAAAACTATGAGCTCATCAGACAACTCCTGGATGAGAAGAGGAGGGCTTTCATTGAGTGGCAGAATGACAGCTCCTCCACCTCGAAGTGCGACCGCTTCAAGCACCTCCAGAGGCAGACCCAAGCAGCGCTACGCAGAATGCAGAATGAGTGGTGGGAGAAGAAGTCGAGAGATATGCTGACACAAAGAACTCCAAGATGTTCTTCAGCGCCATCGGGAACGTCTACGGACCCTCAAGCCTGTCACCACTCCACTCCTGTCTGCTGACGGCTCGACCCTGCTGAAGGAGAGCAGCATCAACTCGGTGGAGAGAGCACTTCAGCAACCTGCTCAACAGGCCCTCCACTGTCAACCCTGCCACCCTCGACCAGGTCCCACAGAAACCCGTAGTTGGCAGTCTTGACCCCCCCCCCCCCACGTTGGATGAAGTCACGAAGTCAATCAACCAGATCAGCTCAGGAAAGGCCCCGGGAAGGACGGGATACCTGCTGAGATCTTCAAGTTGGCCGGTCCAGCTGCCCTGGGGGCCTTCCACACCCTCCTCGTCAGCATATGGGAGGAAGAAGAGGTGCCCAAAGACTTCAGGGATGCCACAGTTGTCTCACTTTTTAAGAACAAAGACAGCAACACTGACTGTGGCAACTATTGGGGCATTTCTCTCCTGTCCATCGCTGGGAAGGTCCTGTCTCGGGTTATGCTCAACTGCCTCATCGCGGAGGACAACCTGCCTGAGGCCCAGTGTGCGTTCCGCCCAAACTGCAGCATGATCGACATGATCTTCTCTGTACGCCAGGTGCAGGAGAAGTGTGTCGAGCAGAACATGGACCTCTTTGCCGTCTTTATAGACTTGACAAAGGCCTTTGATACTGTCAACAGGGAGGGCCTTTGACACTGTCAACAGGGAGGGCCTTTGACACTGTCAACAGGGAGGGCCTTTGATACTGTCAACAGGGAGGCCCTTTGACACTGTCAACAGGGAGGCCCTTTGACACTGTCAACAGGGAGGCCCTTTGACACTGTCAACAGGGAGGGCCTTTGACACTGTCAACAGGGAGGGCCTTTGACACTGTCAACAGGGAGGCCCTTTGACACTGTCAACAGGGAGGGCCTTTGACACTGTCAACAGGGAGGCCCTTTGATACTGTCAACAGGGAGGGCCTTTGATACTGTCAACAGGGAGGCCCTTTGATACTGTCAACAGGGAGGCCCTTTGACACTGTCAACAGGGAGGGCCTTTGACACTGTCAACAGGGAGGCCCTTTGACACTGTCAACAGGGAGGCCCTTTGACACTGTCAACAGGGAGGCCCTTTGACACTGTCAACAGGGAGGCCCTTTGACACTGTCAACAGGGAGGGCCTTTGACACTGTCAACAGGGAGGCCCTCTGGTCGATCCTGTCGAAGTTTGGATGCCCGACAAAGTTTGTGAACTTGATACGGCAATTCCATGACGACATGACCGGGCAGATGCGCTCGGGCGGAGAGGTATCGGAGCCGTTCAGAATCACCAACGGCGTCAAGCAAGGATGCATGCTGGCTCCCGTCCTCTTCAACCTGTTCTTCACCTGCATGCTCAATCATGCCATCAGGGACCTCGAGCACTGACTGTATCTGCGACACAGACTGGACGGCTCCTTGTTTGACTTGCGGCGCCTGACGGCCAAGACAAGGACCGTGCAGAGGATTGTCCTGGAGGCACTTTCTGCTGACAACTGTGCCCTCATGGCCCACAGGGAGTCTGACCTCCAACTCATCGTCAACAAGTTCATGGAGGCCTCCTGCCTCTTCGGTCTCACAATTAGCCTTGACAAGACTGAGGTCCTGTTCCAGCCTGCACCTGCCTCCGTCGCCCACCCTCCTTCCATCTCGATCGGAGGCACCCAGCTAAAGTCAGTGAACGACTTCAAGTACCTCGGCAGTGTCATCAGCAGCGCTGGAAGCCTCGACAAGGAGATAAACGCCAGTCAAGCCCTCGCCCGCCTGAGGACACACGTCCTGAACCAGCACATCAGGCAGTCCACCAAGCTCAAGTTGTACAGGGCCATTGTTCTCACCAGCCTCCTCTACGGGTGTGAGACATGGACCCTGTACAGAAGGCAGCTGGAACGGTTCCACATGCGCAGCCTGCGGTCAATCATGAACATCAAATGGCAGGACAAGGTCTCCAACCTCGAAGTTCTTGACATGACTGAGACAACCGGTATCGAAGCTATGATTCTGAAGAGCCAACTTCGATGGGTGAGACATGTCATCCAGATTGACGATCACAGGCTTCCGAAGTAACTGATGTATGGGGAAGTCTGTTCGGGGAAACGAAAGCAGGGCAGGCCTCTCAAGAGGTTCAAAGACTGCATGAAGTCCAGTATCAACAACACTGGAATCGTCCCATGCTCAGGACATGACTGAGTGGTGAGCCCTTACCAGATGTGCCAGACTCTTTTGAAGAGAAGAGACGGGCAGAGGTCACTGAGGCCCGTGAAAGGAGGAGAAAGGCATCAACAGCTGCCCCAAACGATTCCAGTCTCTTCCCCTGCAAGTCAAGGATCGGCCTCCACAGCCACCTTCGTGCCCATGGCAGGCGGGAATTAAAATAAAGATGTCATCATCGTTTACGATGGACAACCAAGAGAAGATATCTATTGTATTCCTGGCTTATAAGAGCAGAGTTCAGTTGATACATTTGTCTAGGACTCTAACAAACAGGGGAAGAGAGCAGTGCATATACCTAGAGGGGCCCAAATGCAGTCATTTCACCATAGAAGAATTTCTCCCAGGGTCTGATGCCACAACAAAAGCATCCAGACCACTCTGTAAGGTGGTTGTGCTGGTACCATAACAAAATGCATCTTGTCCAGCCTCTAAAGTAGTCATGGTGTAGACATGAAAACAGAAGCATCTAGTCCACTATGTTAGGTTATCATTCTGATGCCACAATAGAAAAAACACCCAGTCCATGCTATAATGTGGTTGGCATTAAGAAGTGCATCCAACCATAGACACAAAGCAAAGCCCAAAACAGATTCATATGACCAAGACATTGTCACATAACCTGACTTGGCTAGCCTCACAACATGAAAATTAATCAAACCCATGTATGAATGAGAAATAGATGTTAAAAGCTGATGATGATAGTGATGATGATAATGAGGCCCTGATTGTACTTAAACAAATTAAAATCTAACCAAATATTATATTTCATCTTATTTTATCTCCTTCCAATGAAAGGCTCTGCCCAAAGATTTAGATTTCTCTTTGTCCTCTCAGTAAAATAATTAATTTCAATTTGTAAAAATGTTGTAAGTACAGAAGCAGACCATCATTTTTTTTTTTTTTTTTTTGCCTCCTACTGCCTCATAAAAATATTGCAGGTAATTTGTGATTGTTCTGGCTCTTTACATTCTCTGTGCAAATCCTCATCCCCCAGTCAGCCTTGCCTGTAATTCTTCCAAGGTTGATAAATCAAGTAAGTTAATTAATTATTACTCCGTCCTCACAAATGTTAGTCATATGCTTAAATAAGAAACCAACTCTTAAGGTGTCTGATAGAATGCTCTATGAAATTCACATTTAATTATGGCTATTTACATTCTAAATTAAAATCCCACCCAGGTCAACTTTACCTTTCAGCCTTCCAGGGTCGATAAAATCAAATGAAGTACCAAATTGGCAACCCCTTCTCCACAAAAATTGCAAGTATTGTGCCTAAATTAGCAATCATTTAATACATTTTTTATAAAATCATTATTATATAGAAAATATGTCAGAGTAACCTAATTTTCATTTATAGATTTTATTTGGAAAAATATAACAAACGTTTTAAGGCCATCATCTTTATTAAAGCATGTGAGCCCCACAAGTTTTTCTATTTTTTTTCTAATGGGAATTGGGAAATTATATGAAATTATTTCTCGTGAGCAAATTTTAAAATTTTAACAAAAAGAATCAGTAAAAATTTATGATTTGTATCACTATAGGGCAATATAATATAATTGAAAAGAACAGTGTATTGGAACTGTTTGCTATATTTTGCTCGTTTGACCTATATCATTGTAATTAATGGAAATATTTTAAATTAATTCATGTTTCTTTTCTAATGTTACAGTGATTTGGGAATTTAGTGAAAAATGTCACAATGTACAAAACAGGGAAAAAATGATATGAATAATATTAATAGCTTATTAAAATTAAATATCAACTGAATAACATGCATATTAACATTTATTGAATACTTTGAGCTGTATATGTAACAGACTAAACACATGCTTGGAAACATTTTCATCATATCTTCCACTCTTACGTGAGAAATATTATTGAACCCTTTAGCAATTGTACTGGACATATCCAGCCAGAATTCTCTCACCTCTTTTTGTTCAACTACTCATACTAATGTTAAGGTATTGTTCTCAAAATAAATAATTGTTTCTACTTTTGGCACAAGGCCAGCAATTACCCAGTACATTACTGTTACTTTATTTTATCGACCCCTTAGGGATGAAAGGCAAAGTTAACCTCGGCGGGATTTGAACTCAGATCGTAAAGGGACGTATCTCAAAATAAATAATATAAAAATCTCATAGCTTTGATATTATGTAACATAAAGCCTTTACCGTGAAAATACAATAGTAAATATAGAGTAATGTAAATACTAAAGGATTAATGAATATGATTTTCAAAAGAAACATTCAGACATAAATTCAATCAAATATTTACTGCTTATTACAAGAATAACAAGAACAACTCCAGCTGCTGTGATCAACTTATAGAGTTTCTTGAGGACATCACCCGGATCACTGATGGCAGCTCATGGGTGGATGTTGTTTACCCTGACTTTGCGAAAGCCTTCAATTCTGTGCCACACAAAAGGCTTATGGCAAAACTCTCTGCAATGGGTGTAAAGGATGATCTTTTTAACTGGTTGAAGTCCTTCATTCTCAGTCGAAGAGAGGTAGTCACGGTTCTGGGACAGCATTCCTCACCATATGAGATGTCATCTGGTGTACTACAGGGATCTGTTCTTGGCCCCCTTTTGTTTGTGGCATATATTAATGACATATATGCCAACTTAAAGAATGCCACAGTACTAAAGTACGCAGACGACATCAAGCTGTACTTTGAGATAAAAAGGACAGATCCTGAACACTATAGATCTTGCTTGCAGTCTGACCTGGACACAATGCAACAATGGATCTCAGACTGGCAACTCAAGCTAGCTGTGGACAAGTACACCTTCATGCATTTTGGGAGTAAAAACCCAGCGTCCACATACTCCCTCCACAGCACTAATATCAAGAAGTTTTCTTGTGAACGTGACCTGGGCATTACGGTCAGCAGCGATTTGCGTTGGACGAGGCACGTCTCTAAAATTGTCAAGAAGGCCGAGGGTGTCTTAGCATCACTCAGCAAGACTTTTGTCAGCCGCTCTCCAGCTATCTATTTAAAGCTGTACATGGCTATGGTGCGACCACACTTAGAATTTGCATCACCAGTCTGGAACTCCTATCTTGCTCAGAACATTGACCGCCTGGAAACTGTTCAGAGACGTGCAACCAAGCGAATACCCTCCATCAGGCATCTACCATACTCTGAATGCCTTGCTTCCCTGGGCATGAATACTTTGAAGCTCCGACGCCTGGCAACTGATTTGGTAAACACCCACAAAATTGTTAACCATGTTGCCAACAACAACCCTGAGTACCTTTTTGATTTCCATGTGTCTAACACACGTGGGCATGCCCATAAAGTAAGAAAACAGCACAGTTCCCATGACTTTCGGAAACAATTTTTCACGCTCAGAGTTGCTGAAGCATGGAACAAAGTACCTGCTTCCGTTGTTAGCTGTCGAGACACTGCATCCTTTAAAACCTCCATGCTTCCCGAGATCCGCCAACACTACAGCTAACACATACACACATGTACTTCCCTGACATTTGTGTATTATTCTATGTACTATACATACACCTTTGACAAGTTGTAGTGCACCTGAGCACTTTACACAATAATTTCATTATTATAACACAACTAATATGTCTACACAATATTAATACATGACTTTCAGTTGATATATGTTTTTAATAAACTATTTATATTAGTTGTGGTATTTGTTTTGCCTATTTACAATAAAAAACATGTTTTTACACAGCACTGATTTCCATTCCAGTCATGCAGCACTCGGCATCAAACCTATTGAGTGCAAGTTTGAGGCACTTGTTTTCTCAAGGAGGCCTGCATAGTGCACTTTACATGTGAATGGAGTTCCACTGAAGCAGGTGGAGAAGTTCAAATATCTTGGGGTTGTGTTTACGAGTAGTGGAAGGCAGGAGGCTGAATTAAGTGCAAGAATTTCAGGAGCTGGTGCAGTAATGCGCCGCTTCAGCACTCAATAATCAGAAAAAGGAAGGTAGGAGAAAAAACCAAACTCGCTATCTTCAATTTGGTAATTGTGCCAACCCTTGCCTATGGTCATGAATCTTGGTTAATGACCAAAAGAATACGATCACGAATACAAGCGGCTGAAATGGGGTTCTTCTGAAGGGTCTTTGGAGCAACGTTACTTGTTAGAGCACATAGCTCGAAGATCAGAGAGTCACTCCAAGTAGAGCCGCTACTTTCTCCAAAATGAGAGATCACAGCTCCAATACTAAGGGTATGTGGTTAGAGTGTCTCATGAAAGAATCACTGGACAGATTTTACGGGCAAAAACCAACCAACAGGAGACCCAGGGGTAGACCCCGAGCAAGGTGGTTGGATAACATCTATGAGCTTGGTTGGTCTTACTTGGGAATCCAGCTGGATCAGTTGGAGATGGTTGCTTCTGACAGGACTCGCTGGAAGGAATGTTTGAGGACTTTGCCCCCACGGAGAAAAGTCTGTTTGGGATGAGACTGGTGCACTTAGTTTAACTGATGCTCAAAAGAAAGAGGCCTGGAAATGCTACTATGAGAGGTTGATGAATGTGGAGAATAAGTGGGAGAAAGAGAGACTGCCTCTCCCCAACATTTGACCCAACAAAGGAACCAGGGGGTCAAAGAAGCAATCAAGGAGATGAAAAATGGTAAAGCCACTGGACATTTGAGAAGAAATTATCTGGGGAAGTAGGAACTGAACTAGTCAACCACAAAATTGATCAAATAATATAAGACAGAGTCCTACCCAATGACTGGGATAGCAGTATACTTGTTAAAAGAGATAACGTGATGGTCTAGACAGAAGGAGCTACAGAGATATAAACCTGATGGATCAAAATTGGTATAAGTGACATCATATAGTTAGGCTGTGAGTCAGGTAGAAGCACCACAGATGCCCTCTTCATAGTGAGACAACTGCAAGAAAAGTTTTTGGCTAAGCTTAGGTTGCTATACCTGGCTTTCATTGTTCTGGAGAAGGACTTTGATAGAGTACCAAGATCTGTTGTCTGGTAACCCATAAGGAAAGTGAGTATAGATGAATGGCTTGTAGAAACAGAACTTAGAGTCAATAGAGTAAACCTAGCAAAGACCAAAGATTTAGTAAATAGGAATGAGGATAAAATTCTGATTCCACCAGGGAAGTGACCTTGCTTGATATGTAGAAAAGTTGTTAGGAACTGTAATAAGATTATGGTTGTAGATTAAAAAGAGAAAGGAAGGAAAAGATTGGGAGATAGATAGATAGATAGATAGAGGGAGAGAGAGGGGGAGAGAGAGAGAGAGAACACATTTCAGCACAATTATTTCTCCTTCGTTATGTCTGTGATCCATGAATTTTAATAGAAAATGGACAAAAAGGCTGAATATATTATATTATATTATCTCTCTCTCTTAGGGAGAAATAATTGTTCTGAAATTTGTTTGTTCTCACTCTCTCTCTTACTCTTTGCCCTCTCTCTCGATATCTCTTTCTTTCTTGCCCTCTCTTCTGTTCTTTCTCTTTTTAATCTAACAAACAACGTTATTACATTATCACTGTTTAATGTCTAATTTCCATGCTTGCATGGGTGAGATGGGTTGTCATATTATTAAGTTAGTCAGGTTTGATGACTATGTCTTGCTCATACAGATCTGTTTTGGGCTTGGTTTTCTACAGCTAGATTCCCCTCTTAATGCCAACCATATTAGCGTGTGTACTAGGAGCTTTTCTCATGGCAGCATCACAACCACTTTACTGAGTGGACTTGATGCTTTTTTGCTGTGGCACTGGGATGACCACGTGCCAGTAATATTGATTCAGAACAGATATTAAATTACATCAAAGATCAACAATAGACATTACACATATCTTCCATTAATTTGTAATGGCTACTCTGAGTTTTTTAGAAGCAGGAAACTCTGAGTGGCAAGTTCTTTTAATAAATCGCATTTTTTTCTTCCCGTTTGTACACAAAAACACACACATACAGCTCATATACTCTTATGTTTGTGTTTAGATATAATACAGATACACTCTGTTCCCATGTGTCATAAAAGGTGACAAACGGTTGGCATGAGGAAAGGTGTCATTAAACATTGCCTTTAAAAGAACTTCACAATGAATATGAAGCTAACCCTTGCTTTAGTAAAGAAGATGGCCTTAAAATGCTTTATGTATCATCACAATCATCATCACTGTTTTACATCCATTTTTCCATGCTAGCATGGGTTAGACAAGGTATCCCGTTGTAAGACAAGTCAGATCAGGTGACTGTGTCTAGGTCATACAGAACTAGTTCTGGCTTGCTTCCTACAGCTGGATGCCCTTCTTAATGTCAACTACATTTACAGAATGGACTGGGTATTTTTTTATCATGGCAGCAAAACAACCAACTGACAAGTTGGACTGGGTGTTTTTTGCACCAAAACGACCACTTTAGAGGGTGGACTAGGTGCTTTTTAACCTGTTACCAACCCGACCACTTTACAGGACGGATTGGGTGCTTTTTGTTGTGTCCCCAACACCACCACTTCACAGAGTGGATTTACATATATATATAGTTGGAGCCACTTATTGTAATTGTGTATAATGATTATCAAAATAATTGAATCTCAAACTCACTCCAGACACTGTTACATCATTTGTTAATGCTATCAGCTGGTATTGTTATCTAAAAGACTTCACCTGAAAGTGATCACAATAAGCAGCTACCACTGTGTAACACTCTTCCCCAGCCACCCAATATATGTGTGCGTGTGTATTTACTTCTTCCTCTTTTCGCAGTCTTTCTGTGAAATTCTTTTCCTTCTCCATTAAAGCATTCATTTTAAGTTGATAATTTTTTTCAAGCTGAAAAAAAAAACAAGAAAAAAACAATATATATATATATATATAAAATCATCATCATCATCATCATAATTTAACATGCTTCTGTAAAAGCAAGGGTTGGATGACTTGTCGCCAATTGATCAAAGATCCTGTCAGCTAGGGGATGCGGGGGGGGGGGGCATGACCTGCATCTTATTGTGAGATCAGCACTAGAGAGGTTAACATCCTACCTAGGTGATTGAATTAGCAGCGGAGATGGGTGTTCTGAAAGTACAGTAACCAGGGTAAGAATGGGATGGAAGAAGTTCAGGGAGCTACTACCACTACTAGCTACAAAAGACACAGATGAAGAGTTCTCACAGCACTTTATTTGGCAGGTTTTCTACACCTGAGCAGGTTACAGTGCGGCCAACTGGCCAGACCCTCCTCATATCGGTGCCATCCAAATTCCACACAGTAAATGTGGTTGGTGTTAGGAAGGGCATCCAGCTGCCATAAAAACCCAGCCAACACAAAGTCCCGATATGTGCAAGATATGGTGTGGCCATCAGACCAGACCTGTCTTATAACAGGACCACACAGCTCCACACGGTAAACGTGGGTGGTGTTAGGAAGAGCCTCTTCATCATCATCACTGTTTTACGTCCATTCTTCCATGCTAGCATGGGTTAGAGGAGTTGTCCTGTTGTGGGTAATGCCAGATCAAGTGACCTTGTCTTGCTCATACAGAACTGATTTTGGCTTGATTTCTACAGCTGGATGCCCTTCTTAACACCAACCTCATTTACAGTGAGTACTGAGTGCTTTTTTGTCGTGACACCTACACAACCACTTTACAGTGGGAAGGGGTGGGGGCATACTATCTATGTGCTTCAGCTTCAGCTTGTACCCATGGGAAGTAGGGTCTTCTGTATTACTGCGTGATGACAGAGGTCACGGTTGTGTGACATTGCCCTTGAGAGGTGCAATTGGGCAAGGCCAGCTTTTATCACCTCATCCCAGCTCTTTTTGAGTCTCCATCGACTTTTAGCACTCTGCACCTTTTTATGCAGCTGTCATTCTTCATACGCATCACATGTCCATACCAACGTAATCTCCTCTCCTGCACACAGCATTTGATTCCTCTTATGCTCAGTCTCTCTCTCAATTCGTTTATGCTTTGCTGTTCACGTATATTACTATTACATATCCATCGGAGCATGCAAGCTTCGTTTCTTTCTAATCTACTCGAGTCTTCTACACACAGCACCCAGGTCTTACTACATCTAACATTGGTGTCTGCCTTTCATTTTGAGGGAAAAGCCTTTTGTAGCTAGCAGTGGTAGTAGCTCCCTGAACTTCTTCCATCCCATGGTTACTGTATATTCAGAACACCCATCTTCGCTGCTAATTCAGTTACCTAGGTAGCAGAAGCTGTCTACTGTTTCTACAGAACCCTCCCAGAGTTTGGTGGCATTTGTTTCCTGTGGCTGTTTGCTTACTGTCCCGATGCAACTGCTACATGTAAAGCCTACATTCCTAACTAAGCTTCCTGAGATCCCACTACATCTCTTGTGTATCCATAGTTTGCATTTGGGGCAAAGGATGGAATTACAGCTATAAAAGTCCCTGCCAAAATACAGTTCTAATTGAACAATGTATGGCATGGCCAACCGGCCAGACTTGTATCATAATTTGGACAATCCGTCTAACACATGCAAGCATGGAAAATTTGACGTTAAACGATGATGATATATATATATGAATATATATATATATATATATATATATATGAATATATATATATATATATATATATATATATATATATATATATCATCATCATCATTTAGCAGGTTTTGGACAGGTCTTCACAGACTGAGTCAGTATTGACCACCCAGACAGGCCAAAGGCTCACATCTCGTTCACATACACTACAAAGTGCATTTTATCATGGCACAACTGGAGGGTCCTCCCAACCTTTTGTTTAGCAAGCTTTCTATGGTCAGATGCCTTTCCAACCACTTTATAGCATATACTGAATACTTTTATCATATAGATCACCAACACTAGGGAGGTTGTCATGTCCGTGAGACATCTGAAGGGTCCTCCCAAGCCTTTGTTTGACAGGCTTTCTGCTCTGGATGCCTTTCCTAAGACCAACCAGTTTACACTGTGTACAGGGTACATTATTGTGAAGATCACCAACACTAGAGAGGTTGTACCATTGACACAACTAAAGGCTCCTCTCAACCCTTTTTAGGCATGGTACCCTTCCTGTTGCCAGCCACTTCACAGGGTGTACCGGATACATTTTCATGGCACAGTCACAAGAGAGATTTTTGGTTACAGTCCCATATGAAGAGCCCTCTCTGCTCTGAGGGGTTTGTGAATGGTGGAGTCGATAGGGGAGGCAGATAGGTATGAAGTTATTAGTGTATGGCAAGTATGGTGGTTTGATCCGGTGATGAGTAAGGGGAAAAGGTGACTGATAGTTGATGGTGTGGTCAATAGTGTGTGCAGGATAGGGTATAATAATGGAGAAATAGCTAAGGGGTAGAGAGTAGCTACTAGGGTGCGATAGTGAGAGCTTTAGAGGGAGGAATAGCTAAGGAGTGGTATTGGAGTGGGCATGGGTGCAGGTGTAGATAGCTGCTGGGAAGTACTAGTGGAAGGAGGCAGTGTAGAGGAATGTTACTATAAAGTGGTAGGCAATATGAAGAGCATCCAGCCATAGAAAACCAAGCCCCAAAACAAATCTATATGCAAGGTGGTAGTGCTAGTGCCTTGACAAAAGCACAGTCCCCCCCTGTAAGGTTGTAAGGCTGGAATCACAATAAAATGTTCCTAGTAGATGCTGTAAAGTGGTTGGTGTTAGGAAGGGCCTCCTCCAGTCATAGAAACCACGCTCCCAGTACATACCATAAAGTAGTTGGTGATAGGAAGAGCATTCAACCATAGAAACCAAACTAAAAATGGAACATACAAGCAAGATGTGGTCACCTGATTAGTTTAGCCTCAAAATATGACAACCCATTTAACCCATGCATGCATGGAAAATAAACATTAGACAATGACGACGATGGTGATGATGATGATGATGATGATGATATCTAATGAATGGTGTTAGGAAGGGCATCCAGCCATAGAAACCAAGCCAGAAACAGTTCTGTATGAGAAAGACACAGTCACGACCCAACTTACCTCAAATGGGACAAACCCGTCTAACCCATGCTAGCGTGGAAAAAGGATGTTAAACAACGATGATGATGAGAAGATGGTGGTGGTGGTGATGATGATGATGATGATGATATATAATGATGATGGTAGTGGTGGTGGTGTTGATGGATTTTTTCTTTCTCTCAAAGTAAAGAGTGGATTGTATGATACCTTGTATATGAAGTGTGATATTATATGGTAGTGTGAGACATTGGCATTGAATGTGGTGGATGTGTGGAGGCTGGGCAGAAATGAACAGGAACATGTGCTGTTGGATATGTAGAAATACAGGCATGTTGGAATGATGGGTATTAAGGGAATCGGCTATAGTGGGTGAAGGGGAACACTGAGCTGGTATGCACATGTAATGGAAGGAGATGACAGTTGTGTGAATAAGTGTCAACTAACTGAAGTAGAAGGTAGCATATGTAAGAGGAAGATAATCAATACTGAATCTAACAGATGAGATTATAATTGTTTCCTCTTTTGGCACAAGGCCAGCAATTATCCCAGTGTATTACTGGTACTTTATTTCATCGACCCCGTAAGGATGAAAGGCAAAGTTAACCTCGGCGGGATTTGAACTCAGACCATAAAAGGACGTAACTCTTTGCTGCAATAATGGACTGCAACAAGTTGTAAGCTGCTGTGTTGGAGAAGACCTATCCAACCCACGCCAGCATGAATAAAACAAACAGAAAATGATGATGGTGATGATGAAGATGATGGTGTTGGTGGTGATGATGAAGATGATGATGATGTTGCTGATGACGGTGTGATGATGGTGGTGGTGATGGTGGTGGTGGTGATGATGGTAATGATGACAGTGATGATGCTGATGATGATGGTAATGGTAATGGCAGTGATGGTGATGATGATGATGATTAGCAGTGATGGCAGAGCTAATGATAATGATGACGATGGTAGTGGTAATGATGGTGGTAATGCTGCTGCTGATGATGATAATAATGACAATGGTAATGGTGATGGTGTTAATGATGATGATGATGGCAGTGATACTGATGATGACGACAAAGGTAGTGATGACAACTTACACTACCAGAATCTCTTACCTCTTGCCGTAATTTTTCCAGTTCTTTTCTGGAAGCTTCTTTTTCTTCCAGTCTTAACTTTACCAAATCATTGTCCTTCATTCTTGACAGCTGTAATTAAAAAAAAAACAATTGTGGGTTGTAAACCATTACCTCAAAAAAGACCTCATGATATGCAAGAAGTCGGTCATGAGGCCTGCATGGTTAATCCTTGCTTTAGCAAGTAAAATGGCTTAAAAAAAAAAAAATGCATGATTTTGTTACAAGGGGGGACTGCTGGTCTTCCATAAACAACCTTGCCTGGACGTGTGTCTCAGAGGGGAACTCTCTAGGTGCTAATCCCATGGTCATTTGTGACCGAAGGAGGTCTTTACCCTTTATAGTAGTCAAAGTACACATTCTGATAAAGCTAGATCCATAGATCCAAGGATATTCTTGTAGAGAGCCTTTCAGTTGGAGTGTTAGTTATTCAACATAAATACTAACTTGTAGACTGGATTTGGACTTTGTATCACAAGCTATAAACTCCAGCCCTTTATCAATGGGCGAGCAGTAGAGCCTCTGCATGGTTATTTAACTTGTTAGAAACAGCAACTATATTTCCTTCAAATTACACTCTATAATCTTTAAAGAATAGAAGCACACATTGGATAATGTAGTTCTAGGTACACTATGTCTGGGGTGATAAAAGATAGGAGGATCACCGCTGGAATGTCTTTGATCATAGGTCTACTTGGTCAAGGTTGATATGGAGCTAAACAATAACAACAATAACTCCAATAGAGGACAACATATCTAAGATAGGTCACACTACACACCTTATGATTCCCCAATACATATCAGAGTATGCTGTGAGGTCCTCGACTTGATGGAAATAGTAAAGTATTTACAACAGATCTGTGAGTCACATCATTCAGCTGATTACCTGTTGTTAGCCATAGATAGCTCACCTTACATAGTAAAAAATTAAAGTCCGCCCTATGCCTGGAAGCACATCAGGCCAGAGCTTATCTTGGTTTCATTGGTGTTTAAGCAAATGAGAATACAAAATACCCCCTTAGACAGGACACCAATCTATCACAGGGTTAACCCCCCCCTCTCCCCGCTACTACAGTTCAGTTGACTGGAACAATGTGAAATGAAGAGTTTTATTCAAGAACACATGTCAACTGGTTCAGGATTTGAACCCATAACGTTATGATCAGAAATCCAATACCCTAAACAAAAGTGGCACACTTGGCAGTATGCACAGTTGAACAAGGCATTTTATAGTGGTGACCATCTCCATGGATTTGAACTCAAACCATAACATGATGAAAATGTACAGTGGAGGTCAGTTAATCCAACACATTACAGTTTTGCTACTTTATTGCTCTTAAAAACCATTTTTAACTTAGACATAAGAATATAAATACAGTGGGGAGTGAATAGTTGACTCAGTAACCTATTACTTTATTTTGTCAACAATGGAAAGATGAAAGGCAAACATGATCTTGGTGAGATTTGAACTCAACATAGAGAAAGGCATTTTGTCAGTACTTTAATGATTCTGACAATTCACTGCCTTTAATTATAGTTTATAAAATAGGCACAAGGCCAGAAATTTAGAGTGGGTATGGGTTAGTTGATTAAATCAACCCTAGAACATAAATGGTATTTTATTTTGTTGATTTCCCTGGAAGGAAGAAGGACAAGGTTAATCTTAGGCTAAAGGACTGAAATTAAATAATACTGAGTGGTGTTCTGTCAGATGTTCTATTAATTCCGTTATAACAATGTGTAATGGACTTCCATTGGTTCTAATGACGAGTGTCCCAGTTGTTTGAACAATGGAACAGACTGTTGTGAAATTAATGTACAAGTGGCTGAGCATTCCCCAGACACATGTACTCATAATGTAGTCTTCAAGGAGATTCAGTATGATACAGGATGCAACAAGGCTGGCTCTTTGAATTACAGGTAGAACTGATAATTTCACCAGCTGAGTGAACTGGCACAATTTGAAATATAGTGTCTTGCTGAAGGTCACAACCTTATGATTGTGTTTCAGATACCCAAACCAACAAACCATGTACATTTTCTAATAAGAATAACAATAATAGACAATCTATATATAAATTTCTGTGATTCTGGCACAAAACGTAAAGAGAGGGAAGTAGTTTGACTACCTCGTACCTCTTCTCTCTCTTTACATTTTTCATGCAGGCAGCAAACGTAAAGAGAGATAGTATGAGATAGTCAAACTAGTGTTGTGACAGAATCGCATTGTATATGTATGTGTGTGTTTGTGTGAATGTATGTATGTATTTCTGTGAATGTATGTCTGTGAGTGTGTATTTTTGTAAGTGTGTCTGTGTTTGCATGTTTATTATATACTCATACATATAAAATATGCACATACATGCACACACATATACACATACACGTCAGCATGTTGAAAAAAATTCTAGTATATTATATTACAAGGTTGTATAACCTCTAGTTGTAATTCTGTTTGATATCTTTCTTCCAGTTTCTTCTGAAGAGATGTGAGTTTTTCTTCCACACCAAAAATTGCTTTTTGGTAATGTTCTTCTTTCTTATCCATAAATATCTTTTCAACACCATTTAATTTTTCATCTGAAACACACAAAGAACTTCTGGTCATACTTTTATTAAAAAAGGAAAAAAAATAAAGGAGCTGATCATTAGATCAACCGAGAAAACAATGTTTCCATTGGTCAGTCCATTACTGATACTATCTGCCAGTTGCAATTCTTGGCAGAAGTGTCACTGCTTATACATTTATAAAGAAAGGAGTTGATTGTCAGATGAGACCAAGGAAACAATGTTTCCATTCGTGTTTCCATTACTGACATTATCTACCAGTCACAACTCTTAGTAGAAAAAGGTGGGATATGAACTCAGAATTCACAATGCCAGATTAGAAACTGCAATGCATCCGATCTGATTCACAAACAACTCCATATTTTTTTTATATGGTAGGTGTGGAAGAAGAGGCAGTGCCCACTGTCTTTGTAGGCTGTCAGTGGCTGGAGTGATTGGTGTCTTTGATGTTCTGTTTAAACTGTTGTAGGTCCACTCTTTCTGGAAAAGCAAGTGAGTTGGGAGGGAGTTCCAGAGGGGCTGATGTTCTGAGCAGGAAGGACTGGGTGTAGTGGTTAGCGTGGGGTCTGGGAGACACATACACACACACACATACCATGGGTAGTGAGATGAGTGAAATGGGAGGGCGTTACAGAGGGATGACATTCTAGGTAGGAAGGACTGGATGTAAGTAGTTAATGGAGGGGTTGAAGGGTTGAACACAACATAGAACATAAGAGGAGAAGGGATGAGTGAGATACAAGATAGAGTAGAGGTGGCATGAGATTAACAAGCTCTGAGAAGTAGAGACCATTGTAGTAACAGTAGAATATAATTACTGTAATTTTAATTACAGAAACCTTACGGATGCGAAACATGGTGTGTGAAAACCATCCAAGAGAACCAATTAGATGCTTTTCACACCAAATTCCTAAGGAAAATCCTTGGCATCAGGTGGGATGACTTCCTTATCAACAAAGAAGTCTGTCAACGAACCCACCAACAATGTGTGTTTAATATCATATGCAAGCTGGTTGGGACATGTCACACAACTCCAAAGTGAGAGACAGCTAATCAGGTCCTGTATTGATACCCCATGGAAAGAAGCGAAGAGGATGTCCCAAGATGAACTGGCAACAGACAATTGACAGAGACCTAAAACCCGTCAACTAAAGTTGGAATGATGTATTGATAGATGCAACTAACCATGGCCATTGGAACACTTTAGCTGCTTCATGCATCTCAAGATGTGAGGGCTTCTAAGTCTATTCAACAATAATGGTTTCTGATTTAGGCACAAGGCCAACAATTTTTAGGGAAAGGGAAAGTCGATTAAATCGACCCCAGTGCATGACTGGTACTTTATGAAAGACAAAGCTAACTTCGGCAGGATTTAAACTCAGAAAATAGAGGGTCATAGATCTATGCTGCTAAGCATGTTGTCCGATGCTCTACCGATTCTGCCAATCCACTGCCATATCACGCTGAAAACACCAGTTCTCGTCCGATCACCAAAGTTAAGCAACAATAATATAGTCCTTTACCCTACTTGTAACAGCATTTGCTCAAGTAACTCACCTTTCCTCAGTAATTATATTTTGAAAACTAGAATCTATTGTGCCAAAGTCAAATAAGACATCAACAGCCTCCCTGAATGCTGACCAGACTGAGAACTACTTTAAATCTCAATTAACATATTCATAAATTCAAGAAACCCAAAAGGAAGCTCTCCACAACATAATTTATCTGGTTTTTAAAAGAAACATGATCTGTGGTGTTTAACCCATTAACATTTATGTTACTCTATATTTACTATTGTATTTTCACAGTAAACACTTTATTTCATATAATTATCGAATCTACAAGATTTTGATATTATTTATTTAAGAGAACAATACTTAAATATGAGAAACTGGTTATGGCAGGTTTGAAGAGAAAAAGATGAGAGAATTCTGATCAGATACGGCTGGTATAAATGCTAAAGAGTTAAAATACAACAACCAATTCAAATGTTCTTGTCATTTTTAGTGGCTTATCCCTCCAAAGTATCAGCCGATGTTTGTGAGGATGCTTGGCTATTGTAATGCCTTAGTTGTGCTATCAACTGAAGTAATGCCATGAGTGTATTGGTTTGCCTCAAACATTTTTAGAAGTAGGCATCATTACCTGTTGTAGTGTATAATTGAGTGTGTCTGCATCTTTTCTTATCCTTTTCTTTTTCTCCAATTAATTTCTATTGATTGACTGGTGTACATCATCATTTTATGGCCACTTTTCACCGCTTGCAAGTCCTCTTCAGCACAGTATCTCTCTATTTGTCATGGTCCTTTGTCATCTCCTCTCTGAGCCTCAACGATCTGCAGTCAGCTCCCATCACCTCTGCCCATGTCTTCCATGGTCTTCCTTTACCGCATCACTTGGCACTTCTTCACCCAGCGGTCATCATCCATGTACATCACATGGTCATACCAATGCAGTCTTCTCTCCTACGCATTTCTCTGCAGCCTTCCTATATCCTCCTCAGTTGCTGCCCATATCTCACTATCATGCAGCATTGTGCATCTCACACAGGCATCATACAACTGGCATTTTGTTCACTGGGAGAAACCCTTCATTGTCAATAGAGGAAGCAGCTCCCTAAACTTCTTCCAACCTGTCCCTATTCTAGATACTATGGCCTCAGAGCATCCTCCTCCTTTGCTAATCTGATCGACTAGGTATTGGAAGCTATCAACCACTGCTATAAATCCTACCTACATTTGAAAAATATACATTATATATGTTGTGGTGATATGTACGTCATATACATCATATATGTTGTGTTTATTTGTATATCAAATAGATTATAACTGTTGTAGTTATATGTACATAATATATATTATATATGTATATCATATACATAATATATGTTGCGGTTCTATTTACATAATATAAATTATATATGTATTGTATGAGATGTTTTAATAAACCTAGTTATTCACAATAACAAATTCTCATTTATACCATTCCTTGTGTGCATGGTAGTTATTTCTAAAATTTACGAGAAATTATTGATATCATTCCAGGATGACAACAGATTAAATCAAAGATCAGATTTGATAGGTTTGATAATGGAATAATCAGATGCTTTTTATCTTTAAAGTTAAATAAGAGTTATTTCCCTTGCACTGTTATTTTCTTACACACACACACACACACACACAATTGTTCACATTGATATTTTTTTAAGGGGATAAAAAGTAAAATTAGTGAAAAGCGAGAGAGTGATAGGGAGGCTCAAAACAATCCTTTTTTTAACGCTGATGATGATGATGATAATGGCAAAATTAAGAAAAAAAAAACACTATATGTTTTTAAAAAATTCTTTTGTATTACATTTCTTTTCAAATCTAACAAATATTGTGAAAATCTTTTTAGGTTTACCTAACGATGAACTGGGATAATGTATAGAAGATTCTGTCTGTATTCCAATATCATGTGACACTTGCTGGTAAACAGATGTTATCACATTCAGCAATTCCAAAAGAAATCCTAAAATCAAAAGAAAAAATATTGATATATATATTATGTGTATGTGTGTATATTTGTGTGTAAACACACAACGTGAATTGGCAGGGTCATTAGAACGTTGGATAGAATGACTTATGGTACTCGTTTTGGCTCTCTACTCTGCGTTCAAATTTGTCTTTGTTACATTCGAGGTTGATAAAAAAAAGTACCAGTCAAGTACTGGGGTTAATTCTTCCTCTATACTCTCATTCTCACTTCCATTCTCTCACTCTCTATCTTTCTCTGGAAGAAATCTACTGTAATCAGATCTGGAGAAGAGATGGGCTCTACCAGGTTTTTATAAATGTCCCAGAAATGCTGTATGTCAATACAGCGCCCCTACAACTCCCTCACAAGTTACAGGACCATTCATAAATATATATATCATCATCATTTTACGTCCACTTTTCCCTGTTTGCTATATATCATCATTCATTTTACATCCGCTTTTCCCTATATATATATATAAGAACAAAGTAGAAGTGTTACATATGAGATTTATTGCTTAACCCAGATACAAATGTTTCCCAGGCAATTGGCTCGTGATCTGGGGTCATCCCAGACCAGACTCCAAGTCTGCCTGATCCCTAGACCAGTGTTAACACAGCAAAAATCACATCAAATCTGAAGACGAACCAGCCAGACACAAACAAGCCTATAGAATGACCAATCACAGGCATAGAATCCGACAAATGCACGTATCCCGAGTATTAGAAGAAAATAACCATTATACAAAATAAACATTTTGATCACTGCACAAAATATCAATTGTATTGCCTAGCAATCACACAGACCAACAGGAATGCTAAAAATAGCTCCTCGTTAGGTCCTTAAGACAGATCTATTAAAATTAAAATTATTAGGAGCAGAAATACAATAATACATCAATTAATATTGGCTAGACAATATTAACTTTGAGTTAATAGGAATGCATGTTAGGATGGTTGAAGTGGGATCTGAACAGTATACTCTGCAAGGAAGAGGACTAGAGGTTTTGGAGTGGTGGGGCGTTTAGAAATGAGTGGGGTCAGGAGACAATAATCATGATAGAAGTACCATGCAACAAATTGGTTCGTTACTGTCCTGTATCACCTAAGATCGTTACTACATTCGCCCATTATTAAGTTAGAGGTCAGTGGATTGGCAGTATCGGTAGAGGGTCGGACGCCATGCTTTGACGCATAGAGTTACGGCCCTTGCCATTCTGAGTTCAAATCCCGCCGAGGTTAACTTTGCCTTTCATCCTTACGGGGTCGATAAAATAAAGTACCAGTAATACACTGGATAATTTGCTGGCCTTGTGCCAAAAGGAGAAACAATTATTAAGTTAGAGGTCAGTTTTTGATGCAGCTTTTCATATTTATGGATAATTGGTATAACACTTATAGAGTGTATACGCATATGTACTTGGTGGGGTGTTAAATATAACTAGAGTTGATATATCTCCTAGAGGTGATGGGGAGAGTCCTAGCAGCGATTTTACAATTTGGCTACTTAACATTCTGGAGGCTCGAAACGCATTAGAGTAATCTCCCCTTAATACATAATACAGTGAAGGGGAGCAGGATGCTGATTGTTCTTGCGGTTCTGATCAAGAAAAATTTAAGTTTGAAAAAGAATGCTTCTGTTTCTGCTTTGTAAGATTGGACAAAAGTGCTTTTGAACCTCTACGGGTCGTGTTGTTGACTCTTCTTTTCATTCTTAATTTTAAAGAAACCTGTGTTTAATTAAATGGGAAGTTCATATGTACAATAACAACAATAACACGTGCAGTTAAATTTTTTTAAATTGAACAACAAATAAATTATGATTAAATACCTCTTCTAGAATCATTTTCCAGATTTGATAGCTGAAAAAAAATAAAATCAAAAAGATTTAAAAACTTCAAAATTACCATGTAAATGGTTACTTTCTACTTTTTATTAATTAAACTAGCTGGCCCCATGCCGTCAATAATGACAGCTAATTGTAATATCTATACATAATATAAAAAAAAGAGATGTTTGTTTGTTGGTTGGTTCCTTCGCGTTCACTAACACAAGTGATATAAACATACACACACACACACACTGCTATGACAAATCTTAGAATGCTGGACTTCTATAGTTTCTCACCCACCTTCTTCCTCAGTCATCACATAGATGTGTGTGTATGTAATAATTATTTTTTCTAAGTGTGTTTGTTTTTATATATGTATGTGTAGATTCGTGTGTGTTTGTAATTCTATTGTCTATGTATCTTTCTAAATAAACACACACAAACACATATACACTCACACAAATATATATAAATATAATTTACACAAACACACATAATCATGACAGCCAATGTGTGTGGCCATAAAGACACACACAGATATAGCGAATATTGGATGCTGCTACCCTCTCCTTCCTAAGTTGACGTTATTACTCTTTCCTTTCTCAGTCGACGTTATTACCCCTTCTTTTCTCAGTCAACATTATCACCCCTTCCTTCCTTAGTTTGTTATCACCCCTTCCTTCGTCAATCATCTCTTGTGACGGACAAATACACAAGCATATTATGTATTAGTAGATCCTAACAGGGTTGATAAAATAAAGTACCAGTAATGTACTGGGGTTGATTTAATTGACTTTCCCCATTGTGCCTAAATCAGAAACCACTAATTAGATTCTTCACTTGTGTCAATGACAGGTCAAATTCTCTAGTGCTGATGCCTTAATAATATGTACCCAGTACACTCTGTAAGGTTGGTGGTAGGAAGGACATCCAGCTGTAGAAACCATTCCTAAACTGGAACATATGTGAGATGTGGCTCCTGGCCTGTCTGTGAAGACAGTAACTCTGATTAAGTACTGACTTAATGATCCATCCAACACATATCAACATGGAAGAATGGGCGTTAATTGAGTCTATCCCAAAATGGTGATATTGATGCAATTGATGTTTGGGCTTCCATAGTCTGGCATCACATTTTAAAATCAAACATATTTTTGAGTTGTAGTTGTTTTGCAAGTCACTTGATCTGAGACTGTGTTGAAACTAAAACAATTACATTGTGAATCATTTTAGCTTCAGTTGTACACGCCAGGCACTTTTTATGCCCTTACTCGGAAGAGGAAGGGCAAAACCCATGAATTTTCCAAGGCCTCTGAGACTGGTGGGGCAAAGTGGAGGATGGAGTAATTAACAACTGATGCATTATTACAGTTAAAAAAAGCACCACATAAAGATACAAAGATTATCTTCAAACCAGAAGAGAACTTGTATGAATGTTTGCAAGAGAACTAACTGTGGTAACAACACCTAAGGCCAGGTAGTGGTGTTAAAAACTGAGCAACAGATTAATTCTACCTTGCAAGCTGGTTAATCGCAAGTTACACTTTAACACTTTACAAGCATTCTTTTTCATCAACATCACCACTGCCACATCTCCAATTACCCTCACCTCCAACAATACCATCATCATCACCACCACCACCAGCGTCCTCTTACCTTCCATTACTACCATCATCATCATCAATACTACAGTCAGATGCCCTCCTGGATACCAGCCCTTGAATGTTATTTTAAAATAAAGTACCAGTAATGCACTGGGTAATTGCTGGCCTTGTGCCTAAAGTAGAAACAGTTATTTTAAAGTAAAGTATGGATTTTTTCATGTGTAACTAGTGGGCCTCAGGAATTCCATTTATGTTGGACATAAAGAAATATCACCAGCTCTCTAGTCATAGTGCAAAAAGAAGTGACATAAAAAAACTCAGACACTCACATCCTTACTTATGCTGTAACCATTTTAACATATTGTAGAATAAGTACACTGTATCTCTGCATGTTGTATGAGTTGACCAAAAGAATTGGCATCAAGAAAGGCATCTGGAAGGGTATCCAGCCATCAAGTACAACCATAAACAGTCTCAGCCAATCCATGCCAGTGTGAAAAACAAGACATAAAAACAATGACATTTATGATGATGATGCAGAATTTTTTTTCTTTCTCTAATCATTATCATCATCACCATTTCATGTCCATTTTCCAAGCTGGCATGGGTTAGATGAGTTACCCTGTTGTAGGCAATGCTAGGTCAGATGACCATGTCTTGCTCATACAGAACTGATTCTGGCTTGATTTCTACAACTGGATGCCCTTCCTAACACCAATTTCACTTACAGTGAGTACTGGGTATGTTTTGTCATGGTGCCTACAGTGTGGGTTGGGTGCTTTTTGTCATGACTCCTACACGACCACTTTACTAATGGATATGTAAATTACTTACTAATATTTTGTAAAGATCTGAATGTGGATTTATATGGAGCAGCTGTAGGAGTTCCTTGTTTGAAAACATCTGCAAAAGAGATATTTAAAAAAGTACACAATCAAAAGCAATCAAATTTCCATGATAGATAAAGTTGTTTATTTCTATAGTTTCTCAAGCCCACCATTGTTGTTAAAAAACTAATAATCTTCGGAACAAAGACTCATTACATATTCACTTACTCTGGTAAAGATGATTAACCTTTAGATTACCATATTTCTATTGAGAAACACATACTATGATTTTCAAATCATTTTGAAAATAATCAAGAATTTGGAGTAGTTACTAATATAACTAACTTTCTCATTATTAAGTTGGGGCTTGGCACATAACATAACAAAGATTCTTACATAAAATTATAATGTAAGGTTTTTAGATAAATATAAACACTTTAAAGCACATAGAACCAGGGGTGGTTTTTTATTAAAAGGGTTAAGATGATAGGCACAGGTATTTTTGTGTAGTGAAGGAGTTCACTTTGCAACTACATGGTTTCGGGTTTAGTCTCGCTCTCTCACTGTGTGGCACTATGGGAAAAGGTATTACACTACAATCTCGAGTTGACCAATGCCTTGTGAGTGAAAATTGGCACATGGAAACTGAGGAAGCTCATCATATATATATCCTTTAGCATTTAAACTGGCCATATCTGACCAGAATTCTCTCACCTCTTTCTGTTCAAACTGGCTGTAACTGGTATTATTCTCAAAATAAATAATATCAAAATCTCATAGATTCGCTATTATGTGATATAATTATACGAGGTAAAGCCTTTACCATGAAAATATAATAGTAAATATAGAGTAATGTAAATGCTAAAGGTATATATATCAGATAGGGTGTGGTAAAATACCAGGAGGACCATAACCCAGCAGAATAATTGATATTTGAGGTAGAAGAGAACCCCTACTTTCGCAGTGGAGCACTCTTCGATCCATACCTCACTTCAATATATATATATATATATAATGTATTATATTATATTATTTTATGTGGATTGGCAGTATCAGTAGAGGGTCGGATGCTATGCTTTGCAGCATAGTTACGTCTCTTTACGGACTGAGTTCAAATCCCGTCGAGGTTAACTTTGCCTTTCATCCTTATGGGGTCGATAAAATAAAGTACCAGTAATACACTGGATAATTGCTGGCCTTGTGCCAAAAACTAGAAACAATTATATATACATATATATGTATATATCATTATCTATAACTAGAAACAAAGTCTGTAAGAATGTTGTAAATGGTCTAACTTGGGTCAACGACTATTTATTTATTTTAAACTCACCCACAATTACGGAAATAATCGATAAAACTAAATACATGACGCTTTACCCCTCTAATACAATCTGATATCCTCTCTCTACTCCCCTTAAAATTCGATAAAACTACATACATGCTGCAACTTTCTCTTATATACGCTTAAACTTACAAACTTCCTTTAGGAACGTGGAAGAAAGAAGAGAGAGAAGAGAGTGAGAGAGAGAGAAGAGAGTGAGTGAGAGAGAGAGAGAGAGAGAGAGAGAGAGAGAGAGAGAGAGAACGTTTGTTTTGAGTCGAAACAACAATTATTCAAAAGCAACAGATAAATTTATTCAACAACAAAAAAAATATAGTGATAAATCTTTTTTAAAACATCTCTCAATGAACGTGGAAGAAAGAAGTATCAGTTTATTTACTACTAGCATTAAAGCCCGGCGTTGCTCGGGGTCAGTAAGTTACCAAAGTTAGGTTGCACCACCCATTTTATGGCAGCACTTTTTTGTCTGCCAGGCACTGGGTGAATGAGTTGCAGACCTGGACTGCCGAAGCAGGAGCTGTGCCAGCAGTGACAATTGTAGTTTCGCCTATGGATATTATCTCTGTGCAAAGAAGTGTTGAAATTTATTGTTTCACAGTACTTGCGCAACACGCGCGTAGACGATGCCAGCCGAACAACAGAGCTGCGATGGAGTTGTTCTGCATGGTTGTCTAATGCGTGTTTTCTAAATTTAAAACAGTAGGGAGGGGTGAGATATGGGGGAGAGTTAGCTGCTGTTTCTAGCAGGTTTAGTGAACCCATAGAGTATATTATTGCCAGCCGAACAACAGACCTGCGATGGAGTTGTTCTGCATGGTTGTCTAATGTGTGTTTTCTAAATTTAAGACAGTAGGGAGTGGTGAGATATGGGGGAGAGTTAGCTGTTGTTTCTAGCAGGTTTAGTGATCTCATAGAGGATATGTTTTCTAAATTTAAGACAGTAGGGAAGGGTGTGATATGGGGGAGAGTTAGCTGCTGTTTCTAGCATGTTTAGTGACCTCATAGAGGATATGTTTTCTAAATTTAAGACAGTAGGGAGTGGTGTGATATGGGGGAGAGTTAGCTGTTGTTTCTAGCAGGTTTAGTGATCTCATAGAAGATATGTTTTCTAAATTTAAGACAGTAGGGAAGGGTGTGATATGGGGGAGAGTTAGCTGCTGTTTCTAGCATGTTTAGTGACCTCATAGAGGATATGTTTTCTAAATTTAAGACAGTAGGGAGTGGTGTGATATGGGGGAGAGTTAGCTGTTGTTTCTAGCAGGTTTAGTGATCTCATAGAAGATATGTTTTCTAAATTTAAGACAGTAGGGAAGGGTGTGATATGGGGGAGAGTTAGCTGCTGTTTCTAGCATGTTTAGTAACCTCATAGAGGATATGTGTTTTCTAAATTTAAGACAGTATGGAGTGGTGTGGGGAGGGGTGTGATAGGGGGGAGAGTTAGCTGCTGTTTCTAGCAGGTTTAGTAACCTCATAGAGGATATGTGTTTTCTAAATTTAAGACAGTAGGGAGTGGTGTGAACGGACAGTATCACCATCAAGCTTGGAAAGAGAAAGTAGCAGAAAGTATGAAGTTGTATAGATTTTGAATGGTAGTAGAAAGAGTTCAGCAGTTTAAATGAGAGAGAAAAATCGTAAAATATTGAGTTTTATCTATTTTTTGCGTAATTGTGGGTGAAATTGAAAAAATTATCTGCGTCAAGACGCAATCGAAACTATTTCGAATACTGGATAGTAAATTTCAATTGAAGAAATTCTATATCGTAGATTTCTATAACGAAGGAGCATGACCACACACTGAGCTTTATAGATTATGATACACAATATCCTCTATGAGGTCACTAAACCTGCTAGAAACAGCAGCTAACTCTCCCCCATATCACACCCCTCCCTACTGTCTTAAATTTAGAAAACATATATCCTCTGTGAGGTCACTAAACCTGCTAGAAACAACAGCTAACTCTCCCCCATATCACACCCCTCCCTACTGTCTTAAATTTAGAAAACACACATTAGACAACCAACCATGCAGAACAACTCCATCACAGCTCTGTTGTTCGGCTGGCATCGTCTACGCGCGTGTTGCGCAAGTACTGTGAAACAATAAATTTCAACACTTCTTTGCACAGAGATAATATCCATAGGCGAAACTACAATTGTCACTGCTTGCGCAGCTCATGCTTCCAGGTCTGCAATTCATTCACCCAGTGCCTGGCAGACAAAAAAGTGCTGCCATAAAATGGGTGGTGCAACCTAACTTTGGTTACTTACTGACCCCGAGCAACGCTGGGCTTTAATGCTAGTATATATATATATATATATATATATATATATATGTTGTTATACTTGAGGAAGGTCATATTGTTATAATATTGCTAGAAATAATAATAAAACACACTCGCTGTTTGGTTTGGATTGGTTTTCGCTTTTGTATCTTTTATATCTCCATAATTAATTTATCTGGCAATCATTGATTGAACAACGGTTAAAAATACAGATATAAATATATATATAGTCTATCAAAGTTCTTTCATCACACACCTGTGACATCATCAGTAGACATTGCAATACATAATAGTACCACTGATGATGTCACAGGTGTGTGATGAAAGACTTTTGATAGACTATGTATATATATTTATATCTGTATTTTTAACCGTTGGTTAATCAATAATAAACATTGATTGCCAGATAAATTAACTATGGAGATATAAAAGATACAGAAGCGAAAACCAATCCAAACCAAACAGTGAGTGTGTTTTATTATTATTTGGTGAGAACTGATCTTAAATTGCTGAAACTCAGAGGAGATGAAGAACACAGTGAGTGGAGAGATGCTGTGCTGAAAAGGACCCCTCCAACCTATGCGAACATGGGAAAATGGATGTAATGATAATGAAGATTATCATAAACCATATGAATTATTAAAGCGCTAGGAACATTTAAAAATGGATAATGTGTGAATTTCAAATGCAGAAAATAACTGTAATAACAGTCAATCACACTAGAGAAAATTGGGTAAATTACCTTCAGAGATATAAAAATGTAGTGAAGTGTCTATGAGGAACTGAAAATCCCATATCTCTTGAATACAGTGTGAGCACTTTACTGTTACACTAAGGGGAAGCTGACACTTGTTCCTGTCCTTTTTCAGATGTTTTACTATGCAACTTGGAGCTAGAAAATAGCCAGATGTAAACAAACCTCATCACTGGGGGGTTTGGAAATTTGAAAATCTGATAGTCTCAAATACAGAAAATAACTGCAATAACAGTTAAACTGTATAACTAATAGTTGAGAAAAATGAATACATTACTTTTAGAGATGGAAAGAAAAGGGGGAATCAAATCCCATATCTCTTGAATATATATATCACTTGAATCGATTGACAAGATCCCAGACCTCATTCACTTGCCGAGTGGAGTGGACCTCGTCAAATCAGAAAACTTTGTTTCCATTGGTCTATCCATTGCTGATACTATCTAGGAGCCGCAACTCCTGGCAGAAGGAGCAGCATAAAATAAAGTGTCTTGCTCAAGGACACAACGCATCACCTGATCTGAGAATTGAACTTGCAACCTCACAATTGCGAATCCAACTCTCTAATCACGAAGCCACATTATATATATAAGAGTATATATTAAGTGTAGACGACCACAAATCAAGGTAGTACTCAATGCATAATGAGGTGCAGAGTATGTGCACATGTTTGTCTATGGCTATATTTTCACTCCATAACTTATTGGTTTGATAAAACAAATATCAGACTTTTTAAAAAAATGTCTCTACTGAGGCTGATATATAAACTAAATCCCCTCAAAGTGTTGCCCCAACATGGCTGCAGACTAATGACTGAAACAGTAAGAAATATAAAAGAATTTATGCAATCACTGCTTCTATTCCTCGGCCAAACTGAATCAAACTACCAAGTAAGCAAATCCAACTTACTTTCTCTTGTGCCATTCCACTTTCTGGCATAAATACACTCATGCTGTATTCATATTGACATTTCTGAAGATGGTCTGCAATGAGACTATTACTAGCTCTTAACAGAATTGTCTGGCTGCCATCTGCACAGGAAACGGATTTATCCAAGATGTTGTCACCTGGAACACATTTCTGAAGTTCTTCCACAAGAATATGTCGCATCTGTGTCTAACAAACAAAAAAATGTGAACATATATATATATATATAGAGAGAGAGAGAGTATAGTATATAGTATTATAAATGCTAACAGAGTCTCAGGAGAGCTGGACAGCAGGTCTCAAAAGAAGAAACCAGCTTCATGCAAGTGTTTTGGCCCTTAACTTCTGTATATAGTATATAAGGTTATAATAGAATACAGTATACAGAATTATAATAAAATATATTATACAGGGCTATAACAGAATAGTATATAGAACTATTATAGTATAATATATAGGGTTGAGAGATGTCTTCTCTTTTGAAAATAGGTATAGCTTTCATTATGTAAAATTTCCCCATTTAGCCTCATTTCTCCCTGATTTGAAACACTTTTTTTATGGTACTCTCCGTTTAGGTTTTTAGAGGTTAGCAGGTCTGATATAGTCATATGACGGTCTGGGTGAAGTAACCTACGGTGGAAGCATTTAAGTCACAGCCATCCCATCTTATTTTTAGACAATGTATCTAGTACTATATAATAAGACAAGATGCAGTTTGCTGAGAAATTGGTTCCTATTTCTAGCAGGTCGGTGACGACGTAAGAGTTTCTTCGTTTGCTCCTAGCATATAGAGCTGGAAGATATCCACAATAACCAGCCCTGTATAGAATCAGTGTAGACTGCTACAAGGGCAAAAAATAGGAAGAGAGATTGGAGAGCAGTGATAAATTGTTGAGGTGGGGATGATTAGTCAATAGTCAGGGACCTCTCCCCACAATATTTATTGAGACCCAAATGGATTTGTTTGCTACTATAAATAATATGTCTCGATGAAATTTATTTGCTACTATATACAATACGTGTCTCAATGAAATTTCAGTCAAGGGGCCCCAATGTAAATTTAATCCGTCCCTATTGGACAGTGGCCATTCAGAGGCGGTAAGGTGATGGGCTAAACTAGGAAAGTAACTTTATTTCACTATTTTGCGTTTTTTTTTCTCTTTGGCTTTGTGTATATATTTTTGTATATTCAGTTGTATAATAATATAATGTTTACTCAACGAAAACACAAACGAAACGCATAAAAGTAAGATAATGGTTTCTTATATAGGCACAAGGCCAGCAATTTTTGGGGAGGGGAAAGTCGATTAAATCGACACCAGTGCGTGAATGGTACTTTATTTTATTGATCGCATAAAAGTAAGATAAGTGTAATAATTAGACAACATGCAGTTTGGGTTTGTGCGAAGATGCGGAGACATAGGTGCAATATTTTTAGTAAGACAATTGTATGAGTGTTCTGTCTTCCAACTGAAGATTACTAGAGCATCAACCAATAAATACAACGCGGGTTATCAATCAATAAATAAATAGGGAGCATGGTTTCGATTTAAGTACACGGGTTTCCTGAAAACGAACGTTACTCGATTTATCACTATATGTAAATTCCGAATGATTTATTAGTAAAAGGAAATATTGTAATATGCGCAGGGCATCATTTTATCTCTTTCCCTTGCACCTGCAAGAAAACCGTCTACTTAAAAAGAGAATGCGCCAAATTAGGGAAGGAAATATATCAATCTTTTTTAATGCGTTAGATAAGTGATACAAGCTGAGGGGCCATGAATGAAAGATTTTAATAAAGGTGGGTTTGCAGATGACGTGAGTGGTTTATTTAGCATCTGAATACGGCTTAATGCCGATGCTAAAAAAAGATGACATGTCATTTCAAAAACTAAGGACTTTACTTAAAATTTATTTTTGTTTTAATAATTTATCTATTTATCAAAATGCACGCTTATAAGAATCTTAAAGCTGAGATACGTGTTACTTAAAATAAAAACACCAAAACAAAGGCGTTTAATTTAAAACAATTGTACCTTATTCTTTTAACCATTTATCTTTAATATAAAAAATATTTTTGTGGTAAAGTTAAAGAAAACTTTTTTGTTTGTTCTACCTTTAAATAATCAACAACTCCTTTCTTTTTAAACAAGTAATAAAGTTTCTCGCGAAACTGGTCGGCTGATAAATGATCTTCATTCATTTTAAAATAGGCGATTTTATACAGCTTTGTAGAATGTAATCTTGTATTTCTCAGGACATAATGTGTAATTTTCTGTCGAATAATGAGTTATTGTTAATTAAGCGACTAGAACTATAAACTTGTAATTAAAAACAAACTTCTTTATTTCAATTGCAGACGTGATGTCATGGCAACTAAGAAATATCCTACTACCCATTTTCGTAATTCAAACGGAAAAAATAACGACTAAAATTAAACGCACAAAATTAAAAAAAACAATTTTCTAAATGATATTTTATTTAAAAAAAGAATAAATCCAATACAAGGTTGAAAAATAGATTTATATTTTCTTTTAATAATATTTGGTGTAGATAATATTACGAAAATATCACTGCAAAATAAACAATAGTTTTTAAAAAATACCGGGCTTTTCGAGACTTTTGGTCTCCTTGGCCCCTAGATTGCTGTTCTCCATTACAAATTTTGACGGAGTATATCCTGCTTGAAGAAGGACCCCCGTTAGGTGGAGTGGCTGACCAAGCAAGTATCGCTGGCTGTTCTCCGCGGCAATACTTTCGCATTGGTTCGCTGGGTGCAGCGTAGACCGGAGTTTGAGTTTTTTTCCCCCACCTTTTTTCTTTTTATTTATTTAGTTTTTTCTTCTTGTTTATTATGCGAAATATGTAAATAAAATATTTTTTTTAAAAGGCACATCGTCAGCAATTTAGGGGAAGGGGCAAGCTTGAACGATTCTGCTAATCCATCGCCCTCTAATAATTATTTCTACTTTTGGCACAAGGCCAGCAATTATTCTAGTGTATTACTGGTACTTTATTTTATCAACCCCGTAAGGATGAAAGGCAAAGTTAACCTCGGCGGGATTTGAACTCAGATCGTAAAGTCCCGTAACTCCATGCTGCAAAGCATGGCGTCCGACCCTCTAACGATACTGCCAATCCATCGACCGCTAATAATTGTTTCTACTTTTGGCACAAGGCCAGCAATTAAACACTGCATTACTGGTACTTTATTTTATAAGGATGAAAGGCAAAGTTAACCTTGGCGGGATTTGAACTCAGATCATAAAGGGGCGTAACTCTGTGCTGCAAAGTATAGCGTCCGACCCTCTACCGATACTGCCAACCCAACCTAATAATTGTTTCTACTTTTTGGCACAAGGCCAGCAATTACTGGTATATTATTTTATCGACCCCGTAAGGATGAAAAGCAACGTTAACCTCGGCGGAATTTGAACTCAGAATGGCAAGGGCCGTAACTCTATGCGTCAAAGCATGGCGTCCGACCCTCTACCGATACTTCCAATCCACCAACCTAATAATTGTTTCTACTTTTGGCACAAGGGCAGCAATTATCCCAGTGTATTACTTGTACTTTATTTTATCGACCCCGTAAGGATGAAAGGCAATTCTAATTTAGGCATAAGGTTAGCAATTTTAGGAGAGAATAAAGACGATTTTATCGATTTCAGTACTTGTCTGGTATTTGATTTTATCAATTACTGAAGGATGAAAGACAAAGTTGATCTCGACGAGATTTAAACTCAGAACGTAAGAAGTCATATCTAGATACTGCAAAACATTTTGTCCAATGCTCTATCGATACTGCCAATCCACTGTCCTTATATATTAAGCATTTTTCCGACCACCCTTTTCTAAAATAATTGTTTCTACTTTAGGCACAAGGCCAGCAATTATCTCAGTGCATTACTGGTACTTTATTTTATCGACCCCGTAAGGATGAAAGGCAAAGTCAACCTCGGCGGGATTTGAACTCAGATCGTAAAGGGACGTAACTATGCTGGAAAGCATGGCGTCCGACCCTCTACCGATACTGCCAATCCACCGCCCTTTTCTAAAATAATTGTTTCTACTTTAGGCACAAGGCCATCAATTATCCAGTGCATTACTTAAAATAATGGTTTCTAATTTAGGCACAAAACCAACAACTTAGGGGGGGGGGAGTCAATTAAATTGATCCCAATGCATTACTGGTACTTTGTTTTATTGACCCTGTAAAGATGAAAGGCAAAGTTAACGTCGGTGGAATTTGAACTCAGAACGTAAAGGGCCATAAAACTCTATGCCGCTAAAGCTTGTTGTCTGACGCTCTATCGATTCTGAATGGTTTCTAATTTAGGCATAAGCCAATAATCTTAGACATTGATGGGCTTTGATTTTAGAACATAAAGGGCCGTAACTAAATGCTGCAAAGCACGTTGTCCGACACTTGAACGATTCTGCCAATCCACCGACTATTTTATTGAGCCTAAAGATTGTTAAACAAAGTTAATCTCAATGGGATTTAAACTCAGAATGAAAAGAACCGGAACAAAATACTTCAAAGTATTCCTTCTGACACTAAAAAACCCAAAAAAACTAATAATTGTTTATACTTTTGGCACAAGGCCAGCAATTATCTCAGTGTATTACTGGTACTTTATTTTATCGATTGGGCGGTAGATGTGCTTATTTGCACGTATATATTCAAACAGTCGTATATTTTTACAAGACATACACAAACACAGACACATACACGTAAATGTATACATACATACATATCTGCACACTCTTACATATACTGGCGGTTGAAATTCGCTGGATAGTGTATTTTATCTGATGAAAGCACACCATAATTTACCTTGGTCGCCTTTGAAATATAAATAATAAAATAATTATGGTTTTATAAATATAGTTTCCATTTATTAATATATTGTGTATATATATATATATATATATATATAAGATCACACAAACACACACACACACACACACACACACAAGCACACAAATAAACATACATATCTTTACTTCAATAGAAAATCTGAACTCTGACACCCCAGCGAACTAACCATATTCACTGAACCAGAACAATTCTCCCAATTCCATTTCTCTTGACCACTATCTTTCCCTTGTCATAACATTCTCTATAAAGGCTACAAATAAGGGTGCGAAAATGTAATGAAAACTTGTTCACGTGACAGCCAAATTTCATTTATAACCAATCAAATCACGTTTATTTAAAAGACGCCTTCGTGAGCCACCTTTTTTTAAAGTAAAGAAATTCAAACACACACACACACAACACACACACACACACACACACACGCACACACACACAAGCACACAAATAAACATACATATCTTTACTTTCTTTATTCAATAGAAAATCTGAATTCTGACACCCCAGCGAACTAACCATATTCACTGAACCAGAACAATTCTCCCATCCCTTTCTCTTTGCCATTATCTTTCACTTATCATAAAATTCTCTAAAAAGGCTACACAATGGATTTCCAAATAAGGGCACGAAAATTTAGTGAAAACTTGTTCACGTGACAACCATAATTTCATTTATAACCAACCCCAAAAAAGCCTTCGTGAGCCCCTTTTTTCAAGTAAAAAGAAATTCAAACACTCATATATGATATGAAAAAAACAACCTGTGACAACCCCCCCCCCCCTCTTATTTGAAGAACTATTGTAACGCGAACTGGCGCGAAATTTATTATAATTATTGACAAACCAATCAAATTACTTCTCGAAAAACCTGGCATTTCGAGCCACTTTTTCCATATAAAACAAGTAACATTCAGAGACCAACCAGATGTGAGAAAAACCACAGACCCTCCATCTCAACTCACCTTTCGAAAAGCAGAAGAACTGCGAAACCGGAAAAGGAACCAAATAAATATATATATATATTTTTTTAAATAAGACTCCAGTTGCATTTTCGATTTCATCTCTTTTTCTTTATATATATATATATATATATATAGAAAGGATGAATATAAAATGAAAGTGCTTTTGTGAAAAAGGAATTTATTAGGTATTGACATATGTTTCTGTAACAGACCGAATACCTATGTATCGCTGCTTGCGTAATCATATAATGTTAGCAAGTATTCGATAGCAAATGTCACAAAAATCAGTTGTCACTTCTTCAGAGATTTTGGATAAACTGGATAAAATCAGAAAAATTGAAGTATTTATATTAGTAAAAGAGGAAGGAACAGAGGGGATAGAATATGACAGATGGTAAAATAATTTACTGCTAAACAAGTATATAATGGGTTTTTAATGAGAATACCATGAGTAAATCTAAATAAGAATTTTGGGAGTGCCAATTTTAATCTCTACTTGACCAACTGGACAGTGGACAGGGCTGGTCATTTGGTGCAGTAGTATTAACTATAAAGTGTCAATTGGGGAAGGGGGAGATTTCGATTGCTACTAAATAACATCAATGCTAGTATCCAGCTGGTATATGCACTAGGGAATTGAATCAAGAAATCAGAAATCTCATTTTATCTATAGCAGTTTGTATTAAAAGGTAAATAATAGAAGAGTTGATAGAATTAAGACTAATAAAGAATGTTCATATCTATTTTGACAATAAAACGGGGATAGAGACAGGCGTTCAATCCTGGTAGTATTTATAATATGAAAATGTAGATTTTAAGCGATGGTTACAGTATAACGATCGCTCTATTCTGTTATTTAATAAAATGTTTTTGGATTTCATAATACAAAATAATTCTACATTACATAATTTACAAAATTCCTGTCCATTGGAATATGGGGGGGCAGCCGCTATTATATCCCATTTTAGGTGAAATTGTTGGTTATTTTCACGCAGCTGCCAAGCCTTGTCTGCGAGTGTTGTTACATAACGCTGGTTTTCATGTTTTATCGAATAACGATGTCTATAAAGGCGTGATTTGAAGGAGATGGCTGTAGATCCCACATAGTACCACTTCTGTCTATCCGATTCGATAGTACATTTGTATACGATGTTGCGTTCAAGACACTGATTGTTCAACGGACACATTCCTGGTTGGACACAGTTGCAATTACAATTTTGCGTTGTTGTATTGCCATGGATGGGTTGATGAGGTTGCTTATGTAGGACAGGATGTTGTTTGTTGTTTTATATATATATATAAACACGCTCACGTTTATACACAGACATAGACATTATTCATACAGAAATTCTTGCCGAAGTCAACTTTGCCTTTCATCCTTACGGGGTCAAGAAAATAAAGTACCAGTAATTGTTGGCCTTGTGCCAAATGTAGAAACAATTATTCATACAGAAATTACATGCACAGAAACACACACACACACACACATATACATTCACAATAATTATACACAGACATACATCTCCTTATAATATATAACCAGCAATTTCTCTGTCTGTCTGTCCGACAGTGGAAACACGTGCGCGCGTGGTTGCTATATCTCTCTCTCTCCAGCTATCCCTCTCTTTTAGTCTGTCTGTTTCTCTCACTCTCACTCTTTCTCTTTGTAACACACTAACATTCCTCCCCTCTATCGCTGTGACGAATGGGGAGATGGAGGAGGAGAGAGTCACTTCGTCACTTCACCTCTGCCTTTCTTTCTCTCCCCTCTCACTCCCTCATTACGTACAGACATTAGGGCGGTGGATTGGCAGAATCTGTAGAGAGTCGGACACCATGCTTCATAGCATGGAGTTACGTCCCTTTACGGTCTGAGTTCAAATACCGCCGAGGTTAACTTTGCCTTTCATCCTCACGGGGTCGATAAAATAAAGTACCAGTAATGTACTGGGTAATTGCTGGACTTGTGCCCAAAGTAGAAACAATTATTAGAAACATTGCTTCATTTTTACATATCTAAGCATTAGTAAAATAACTAATAATTTCAAAAGTAATTTTTCAATTCCAATTGTTATGAACAGCAAAACATTAATAATAATTTTGTTCTAAGAAATATATATACATTTCTGTGTGTGTAATATATATATATACACACAGAAATATATATACATTTCTGTGTGTGTAATATATATATATATACACACAGAGAAATATATATACATTTCTGTGTGTGTAATATATATATATATACACACAGAAATATATATACATTTCTGTGTGTGTAATATATATATATACACACAGAAATATATATACATTTCTGTGTGTGTAATATATATATATATATATATATATATATATATATATACACACAGAAATATATGGACATTTCTCTGTTTGTCTGTCTGTCTGTCTGTCCTTCCCTAAAACTCAAATGTAGGTGCTACAGAAATATTACCTTCCTCTTCCTTTCTCCACTTTGGTACTACCAAGAGAAACACTGTCGCTATAGAAACATTACCTTCCCCCTCTCCACTGACTTTGGTCACTGAGGCCGAGGGAATCGCTGGTTGCTATAGAGACACCTTGCACAAGCCAGAAGTAACCAGAAGTAACCATTTGAAGATATATTTCCATCGTTATATCATAACGTTTATGTATCATAACGTTTATATTTCCGTCACTAATCTCTGTTTCTCCTTTTTCGTTTTAACATATATTTATTTCAAAGATTTCACCGTATAGATAACATATATATTTATTCATGCATAAAAGACACACCGAGAGACGGTGAACATGTGGTGCCGAAAACATTTCTCATCCAAATCTCAACAATATCAGTATATACACTAGATTTGCTAGCAGAAAACCGCCTACCGGGTGGTTTTCTGCTAGTCTATATATATAAAACTGAGGATGTCTGTCTGTGTGTGTGAGTTTGAATCCCTAAAAGTCGAGAACCACCCAACCAACTGTTTTCAAACTTTACACATGTAATACTTATGTTTCAGGGAGTGTTCTGAGCAAAACAAATTCCAAATTTTCAATGCCCTAGGGACCGCATTAGGCGATTTAGCGATCTCTCTCTATAATTCTTAGTCTTTCTCTTTCTAGATAGATACATACATATAACTTCGCGCCCTTATATCTGTCTGTATGTCTGGCTGTCTGCATTACGTCACTTCCCTGAGGATGTTTGTGTGTGTGTCTGTGAGTTTGAATCCCTAAAACTCGAGAAGTACCCAACCGACTTTTTTTCAAACTTTACATGTGTATTACTTATGTTTCAGGGAGTGTTATGCACAAATTCAACTTTTTGATCCCCTAGAGCCCGCATTTTTAAAAAAGGTTTTTAGGGGTTTTTTGATTCGTTACGTCAGACTTATTTTCTTGAAATTGTAATTATGTATTAGTCAGTCTCTTCTTCATACCGTGAGCAAAGATAATCCAACTTTTTTATGGCCTAGGGCCCGCATTAGGTGAAAACCTGCATTTTTCCTGCTTCATCGAGGAAAATCTTAAAGATTATCCAGCCATCGGAGTATTCGGTTTCTTTTCTTTACCACGCATGCAATTTTTCCACGATTAGGTCTGTTGGCGGCCTGCGTTCCAAAATATCTTATTCCGTGCAACGCCGGGTACCACTGCTAGTTCACAATAAAAGTATTATTCATACACACCTACGTACTCATGCTCGTTTATTCTTCTATAATGAAAACAAGTTTCAAGTAATTCACTTCAATCTTTCCTAGTCTTTAATTTGAAAAAAAAAAAAATGTTATTTGTATGGATGATGTTAGGAACAATAACAACAGCAACAACAACAGCAGTAACAACAAAAGCAGCAGTAGCAGCAGCAACAGCTGTAACAACAAAAGCAGCAGTAGCAGCAACAACAACAACTTCTGTAACAACTACAGCAGCACTAGCAACAGCAGTAGCAGCAACACCAATAACAACAACTACAACAGCACTAGTAACAGCAGTAGCAGCAACACCAATAACAACAACAGCAGTAACAGCAACAACAACAACTACAACAGCACTAGCAACAGCAGTAGCAGCAACACCAATAACAACAACAGCAGTAACAGCAGCAACAACAACAACAACAACAACAGCAACACCATTTACCCTCAGCTTGGACGAACGTGTCTCCATTGTCCTCAGAGTGGGAGCTGACGTGTGTACGGGTTTGAGGTGTCGATGTGACAAATTCCTCGTCTCCACCGACATCCTCGGTCTTTCTTGCCGCCTGAATGCTGGTCGCTTCGCGCATCACACGCAGCTAAACCTTATTCTCAAGAGAGCTTTGGCTCGGGCAAACATCCCCTTAATCTTGGAACCATCTGGGTTGTCCAGAAGTGACAGCAAAAGACCTGGCGGTCTTACCCTGTGCCCCTGGATGCTACGGTTAGGAAAGTGCTACAGCTTCCGCAGTGAATGGAACAACATCCTAAAATACCGTGATCTGTCGGCCAACTACATTTTCCAGTCTGTGACGTTCGAGACGTTTAGGGGAGTCGGGCTACTGACTGCGAGGTTCCTATCTTCACTGGTGACTCACCTAACAGGTAACTGGTGAAGCTCGTAGGGCGTATCAACCTCGCTGTCATCCGAGGTAACGCTGCGAGTGCGCTGGCTTGCCTCAAAAATTATTAGAGGGAATTCCCAGTGCTCCTCGCGTTACTGTTATCTTTTACTCTGGCAGTGACTCGGTTGTCCACCCCTTTCGCTTGCCTTTTGTTGTATGTGGTCCTAGATGTGTGTGTTTTCTTTTCTTTTCTCTTCCTTTCTTTTTTTTTTCTTTTTTCCCTCTCCCTTTCCTTTATATTATATTTGTTTGTGCTTTCATTCTGTAAACCTATTATTATACCTCTGGCAGTATCAGTAGAGGGTAGGACGCCATACTTTGCAGTATAGAGTTACGGCCCTTTATGGTTCAAATCCCACCGGGGCTAGCTTTGCCTTTCATCCTTACGGGGTCGATAAAATAAAGTACCAGTAATACACTGAAATAATTGCTGGCCTTGAGCCAAAAGTAGAAGCAATCATTATACCTCTTTTTATACAAATATATAAATAACCTCCTCCATATAAAATAGAATTTAATGTCAATATTTATAGAACAAATAGGATTTACATAGAAACATAATTTATAAAATATGATTTACAAAAGAAACAATTTGTCCGCGGGGCGCAACTGTAACATATTGCACTTTCCCTTTCTTTCGTTGTTTAATTTCTTTATTTATTTTATTTCTCTATCTTTTTTCATTTCCTGTACTTTTAGTTACTTCCGTGTGAACACCAACATTAAAGAAATAATAATATATTAAAAAAAAAACTAATAAATAAATAAACTTTATTAAATAAGATAAAGTTTATATAATAAATAATAACTTCTACTATAGGCTCAAGGCCAGAAATTTGGGAGGAGGGGAAAGTCGATAAATCGACCTCAGTACATTACTGGTGCTTTATTTTATCGGCCCTGTAAGGATGAAAGGCAAAGTTAATCTCGCTGGGATTTGAACACAGAACCTAAAGGGCCATAACTCTATGCTGCAAAGCATGGTGTCTGACGCGCTAATAATTGTTTCTACTTTTGGCACAAGGCCAGCAATTAGGATAAAAAAGATAAAAAGCAAAATTAACCTTGGCGAGATTTGAACTCAGGCCGTAAAGGGCCGTATCTCTGTGTTGCAAAGCATGGCGACCGACCCTATAATGAAAGGAAATATTGAAAGGTCACTTCGACCATAGGTGTCCAGGAAGGTGACAAATTCGGCTTGTTCCTCTTTATGTTGATGGTCGACGAAATTGCTCACTCCATCCGCTCACCCTTCAATGTCTGATTCCTGGATGACGTAGCTCGGTTGAGTCTGACGTTGACGACCTACAGCAAGTCTTCTCAACCCTACTGCTCCTTGGACTTGAGATCAACTCGTCTAACTCTGATGTGATAAATGTGAGCTCAGTGAAACTGAATTTCAAGACGCCATACACACCATCCACTGTTCTAATTGGGGTACGGTTGACACCGAAAAATGACGCATATATTTCCCCACGTTTTACACAGAGAGATCGGGGACGTACTCTATAGACAAGCTATGTAAAGATTCACCGCTATCTACAGGCCTCTGAGGTCTACAGTCAACCACAGACCATTACTCTCTCTCCCTCTCCTGGTCTCAGACTACACCAGCCTCATGAACCAACAACAAAATAACATCGTCAACCTTCGCAACTCTTGGTAACTTGTTTATTGTTCTTTTTGACTGAAGTGAAGTAAACCTTTTTATATATAAAGTAAATGAACTACTCTTGTTATTTCTATCTAACAACCACCACTGATACCTTTCGTTAAATATATACTAGCTGCAGTACCCGGTAATACCCGGGAAAGGTGGGGTTATTCGCAGTTTCCAGAGTGCACCTGAAAATGCTAGCGACCCTGGGTGCCCATACTGGATTTTCAATAGCAACCTTTGCTAGGTGTGTATGGTAGATTGATTTTTTGTGTAGAACTATCAATAGCTGTTTAAGTCATAAGTCCTTCTTCCATCCAGCTTTCTTCATTCAGAGTGAATAAGCCGAGGAAGTTTAAGCTTGAAGAGTTTCGAATTTATTCAACAAACTTATGTATAAGAATAGCAAACTTACTGCTTTAGAGCTCAAGAACAAACACAGAACAATTGAGGAAGTCATCGCAATTATTGAAGAAATTATAACCGAGTGAACATATTCAGGTACTGTTCAAGCACCCTGTATATCACCATTTGTAAAGCCCTTCGAATGACTGAAGCAACTCAATAAAACTATCCCGTTTCCCCCTATAGAAGACATAACCCGAGAAAACACACCATAATAAGTCGGATAAACAATCAGATGTGTTGGCCATAAAAAGGGCCTTGTAACGTTCACTGTTGCAAAGTGTCAATAATGGAGGAGAAGTAACATCTTCTTCATTCGTGTTAATCTTCCCACAATCCGACACCTCGAAATATCGACAAAATAAACTCTACTCTCAAAGACGGCATATTACAATTAACATGCCGGGAGTACGACATAGGATTTGGGTTTTATTCTTCGGACTAATATTATGGTAAGCCAACTTCCAACTGATTCCTGCAGTTGACCTTAATGTGACCTAAGCATGTGCATGTGTTCAGAATCCATGTCAGTGGATGTGATATATATATATATATATGTATATAGATATATGTAAATTGAAAAGTAAATTGACAATATCTTCTTCTTCACTCACTTATTTCTGAGAGGGTCGTGAGGGCAGAGTCCTCAAACACTCCTTCCAGCGAGTCTGTCAGTAGCATACATCTGTACCTGATCCAGCTGGATCCCAAAGCGTGACCAGCCAAGCTCATGGATGTTATCCAACTATCTTGCTCAGGGTCTACCTCTGGGTCTCTTGCTTGTTGGTTTTGCCTGTAAAATGTGTCCAGCGATTCTTTACTGAGACATTCTAACCACATGCTCATAATAGCGGCTCTACTAGGAGTGACTCTCTGGTCCCTGAGCTATGCACTTTATCGAGTAACGTTACTCCAAAGACCCTTCGGAGGAATCCCATTTCTGCCACTTTTATTTGCAATTGTATTCTTTTGGTCATTACTCAAGATACATGATCCTCGGTAAGAGTTGACAGGAATACCAGGAAGACAGCGAGTTTGGCTTTTACACCCCACCCCCTCCTTCATATGATTGCCGAGGCTGGCGCATTACTGCATCAGCTTTTGCAATTCTTGCACTTAATTCAGCCTCCTGCCTTCCATCACTCATGAACACGGCTCCAAGATACTTGAACTGCTTCAGTAGGAACTCCATTCACATGTATATAAATTTGCGGGACTTCTGTCCACCCGTCCATCACGCAATGTGTGTTTAAAATGTGTGTGTGTGTAAAAGGAATGAAAGGGAAACACATATATATGTCTAACTTAAAAAGTGACACACACACACACGTGTCTCTAATTTTAAAACGCCGACAAACCCACGCATGCGCACATACACACACTTACCACTTAAGAGCTTTGGCCCGGGCTAACATCCCCTCAATTTTGAAACCATCTGGGTTGTCCTGAATTGATGGGAAAAGACTTGACGGTCTTACTCTGTGCTCCTGGTCAAGAGGCAGGTGCCTTACCTGGGACGTCACAGTCAGTGACTCTTGCTTCTTCCCACATTCTGGATGCGTGGGTAAGGGCGAGAGCTACAACATCCGCAGCTGAACGGAACAAAATCCTAAAACATTGTGTTCTGTCAGCTAACTACATTATCCAGCCTGTGGCGTTCGAGACGTTTGGAGGAGTCGGGCTACTGACAGCGAGATTCTTATCTTCACTGGCAGCTCGCCTAACAGAGGTAACTGGTGATGCGTGTGAGGGCACTTGGATGTTCCAGCACCCTCAGCGTCGCCATCACCCCAGGTAACGCTGCCAGCGTGCTGGCCTGTCTCAAACATTATTAGAGAGGTTTCCCAGTGCTCCTCGCTATATTGTCATCTTTTGCTCTGGTAGGGGCTCGTTTTCCACTCTTTCGCCTGCATTTTGTTCTACGTGTTTGTGTATTTTTTCTCTTTCTGTTTTTCCTTTTCCTTTCCTTTGTATATATTATATTGAATTGGAGGTATCGGTAGAGGGTCGGATGCCATGCTTTGCAACATAGAGTTACGGCCCTTTACGATCTTAGTTCAAATCCCACCGAGGTTAACTTTGCCTTTCATACTTACGGGGTCGATAAAATAAAGTATCAGTAATACACTGGATAATTGCTGGCCTTGTGCCAAAAGTAGAAAACAATTATATTTGTTAGTGTTTTCGTTCTGTAACCATTATATTAAATGAGTTTTAAAAAAAAGAGTTAATAAATAAAGAGTTAATGAATAAATAAAACCTTATACTTGTTTTACCCTCCCATTTTCAATTCACCAAACGCTGCTATCATGACTGTATGTGTGTGTTTGTATAAATGTATATGTGTGAATGTATGTATGTTTGGGTGAAAGTATGTGTGAATGTATGTGTATTATCTGAATGTATGTCCGTGAGCGTCTATTTTTATAAGTTTGTGTTTGCGCGATTATAGTTATATACTCATAATAGTTATATACTCATACATATAGATGTATGTATGCGCACACTCATACGCGTCAGCGTGTAGAAAATCATAATCTCTCTATCTCTCTCATTACAAACTCTCTCTTTCTATATATATGGTAGTTGAAGTGGTGGTGGTGGCGGCGACGATATACCAGAAGTGTAGAAATGTGAATGAAACTTTGAAAAGAAGTCAATTTTAAATTATTAATGTTTACGAAATTTAGTACATAAATTATGTAATATTCATTCATTATTTAGGGCGGTGGATTGGCAGTATCGGTAGAGGGTCGGACACCATGCTTTGCAGCCAAGAGTTACGGCCCTTTATGGTCTGAGTTCACATCTCGCCGAGGTTGACTTTGCCTTTCATCCTTACGGGGTCGATAAAATAAAGTACCAGTAACGCACTGGATAATTGCTGGCCTTGTGCCAAAAGTAGAAACAATTATTTATTCAAAGTAATCCAACTTATTTTACTAACTGGATAAAAAGATATAAACCGTACGCCGTCCTGCAGTCCTTACTTTATTATAGTTTAGATTTCTAATAAGTTGTTGCCTAGTTTTGGAGAACTGAGTTATGGGAGAAGGAAGGGGAGTAGTGGGAAGGAGGGTTTAACATACAGTAGTAGTATCTCCTCTTCCCCCTCTCTCACTGAAACGTCTTCTCTTTCCTCCTCCATTGTAAAGATGTCCCCAGGGGTTCGATTATTGATTTTTATTGAAATCCAGTTAGATAGTCCTGTTTCTGAATATTAGCTTAACATATGTGTAAAGTTTCATTAGGATCGGATCACTGGTGTGGACGCCAACTGGTTACACACAGACAGAGAGAAATTGCCATTTATATAGTAGGCTACTTAATAAGAATTGCCTTTTACCTACCTAGAAACACTTAAAACATATTCTTTTTTAAATGTTGCACTCTTCGTCAACTTATGAAGCTACTTTACATTCAATCAGCTATCTTTGTTTCTTGTTAGAGTACTCTTAACATTTAGTATGACGGCAAACCTACCACGCACACAACGCAGTTTACAATGTATCTGGAGCAAAAATATTAAATTCCCCAAGTGAGTTTTCTGTATATAATATAGTGAGTTGAAGAACCTAGATTCTCATATATAAATATTTTTGTCTCTCTCTCTCTCTCTCTCTCTCTCTCTCTCTCTCTCTCTCTCTCTCTCTCTCTCTCTCTCTCTCTCTCTCTCTCTCTCTCTCTCTCTCTCTCTCTCTCTCTCTCTCTCTCTCTCTCTCTCTCTCTCTCTCTCTCTCTCTCTCTCTCTCTCTCTCTCTCTCTCTCTCCCTCTCTCCTCCTCCTCCTCCTCCTCTCCCCCTCTCTCTCTGATATAAATAGAAATCGGCTAAACATCGCCAAAATAAATGAAATGAGATAAAAAGCTAATTACAACAAAACATCCTTCAATTCTGCAGACGTTCGTTCACGTAATAACCCTTCCTTTCGTTTCCTTATCTTTAATGAAAGTCACTGCTTATCATTTTCAAATAATCTAGAATTTAGAGGCGAAAAACATTTTTTCCTCCACTGTTTTTGGTACATCTCAAAATTCTGTTTTCAGTTTCAACTTCCTCTCTTCAATGTTTTGATATCTCACTGTTCTATTTTTACACATTTATTGAATTTACTCTTTTAAATGTTTACTCACACACAACATCCATCTCAACATTTCACACACATTTCTTCGCTTTTGATACATCTTAAAATTCTTTTACAGTTTCAACTTCCTCTTCAACACATACAACATTCATCTCAACATCTTACACATATTTTCCCACAAACACAGAATTCATTTCTCTGTTTTAGCTCGTCCCCAACCTTCTATTCCCGTGTGGTCCACACATCCCTTTTACATGCCCATCTGATGGTGGATTTAACATTGGTGGTCGATTAGAAAAAATGTCACCATTTAGATCTAAATCTAAATTATTTTAAGGTCATGCGCCGAGTGACCAGGTGACCCGCATGGTTAAAGGATTTCATAACATCCTATCAACCTTCGTCCTTCCATTCTCCAACACCTCCGCCTATTTTCAAGGGAGCTAACTTGCATCCCCTTACCTCCCCTTCTCCCTGTATCGTCGGATTCAGTCGAAATTAGCCCTATTCATCCTCTTATTCATCCACCACTCCCGTAACAGTTAGCTTGCCTCCAACGTAATCTACTGCATCTAATGCTGTTCACCCAGTTCTCCCTCTACCCCACCGTCTTCTTCCTGTTTGAATTCTAATTCTAATGCTGACCCCTCTGATGCTGCCAATTCACCATCTAATAGTGTTCTTTGCTCCCGTACAAATTGCTATTTGAAGACCATCGAATGTCACTTATGTAGCCTAAGCTATCACAGGAGCTGCTTTGGTATTACTAAGGTTCAGGCCTAAAGTTTTTCAAACTGGACGTGTAACCAATGCCACTTCAGCTTCGACTTACTTCGCAGGTTAGAACCTTGCTCTGACGTCCCTGTTGAGGATTTTGCTGCTGCCCTCCGAGGCTTGTCTAAATGGAAGCTTATCAACCGGTTCCAAAGGGAGCTTGAACATGTTTCGACCGTGCTCCCTCCAAGCTATCGAAGAAAGTCTGCTTATCCAATAACACCTCGGATTGGCAGAAGCTGTTTTTGTTCTCTTTAGCTTCTCTCCACGTGACTAACGCGAAACCGGATCCCTCACATCTTCCTCATCTCAGGTCGGTGACCGACTCAGTTCCGATTAATGAATGATTACCGAACTTAAAGAAGGCTGTCAACGCCAAATTCAATGAATTTAGCATTAAAGGAGCTGTTCACCCTCTCTCCTCTCTGCCCTTCCTCGCCCTGTGCGCTTCTGATTCACTCAATTGTCTGAGGGAGAAACATCCTGCGGCCTCTCCGGATAACCACTTACACTAACCCGATCCACCGGGTTATTTACAAACTGTCTTCACCCCAGATAACGCCAAGAAGGTGATTATATCCTTTCCTGCAGGTTCTAGCACATGGATTGGTGGTCTATAACCTCAGTACCTCAAGGATGGTATCTCCTTGTAGTCTGGAGATGCCAGCCTTGAGCTTTTGGAGAACCTCACCCAGTTTGTTAACTTGTCCTCATCCAAGAGTGTCCTCCCTTGTATTCGCCACCTGTTCTTTGGGGATAAACTGCTTGCTAGAGGTGGGTACCAAGCTTGGCTGTGAAGCTGCCGCTTACGCCACCAGAGCATTTACCAACTTACCTTCTTAGACCACCAAGGTTATCCTCAAGTTAGATCCCCGTAATGTTTTCAGTTCCATCAGTCGGGATGTCATCCTTCGTTCAGTAAAAGAGAGGGCCCCATAGCATTACTATTTTCCTTGGCAAGCATATCGGGAGCCCTCCTACCTCTCTTTCGGTCACATGAGTCCAACAGGGTGACCTGCTCTTTTCGCACTGGTTATTGATGACGTCATCAAGATGGAAGCTGACTTGGATTTGAATGTCAGGTATGTAGATGATGTTTGTTTGAGGTGTCCCCCAGATAAAGTTCTTGCAAACGCGAAACGCTGATTGAGGAACTAGGTCGTAGGGGCCTTCACATCAACAGTTCCAAATGTTAGCTCTGGCACTCCAACAGCAAACTGTTGACCTGTTTACAGAGTTATTCCCTTCTATCGTTGTTGTTTCCTCATCAGCATAGTGTTCCATCGGAGCCCCAATTACTGACCAAGACTTCGAGTCCATCTTTCGATTTAAGTTGGTTAACCTCGAGCAACTTTTAAAAAACCTTGACGCTATTGAGCCTCATCAAGTTTTTTTTTACTTAGGAATTACTTGTCAATTCCTAAGTTGTTGTATTTCCTCAGAGTTAGTCTCTCTTCCAGATTCTCATCGTCTCTCCAACGCTTTGATATCATATTATTCAGTGAACTCGAAGGTTTGGTCAATGTCAGACTCTCTTCTGAGTCCCGCGACCAGGCTGCCTTACCCAAACTATTTGGAAGTATCAATCAGCGTAAATGCTTGTTTTTGCCTCTACCTTGCTTTCTTTTCTCCATCCAAGCTTGCTCCCCTTTAGTGGGTGACACCTCCTTTCCAAACGGGAGATGGATGAAGCTTTACTACAGTGGAGAGAGCTAGGTTTGTAAGTTCCGATACTGACGAGGATAGACGGAAGCAGAGAGTATGGGATAATCTGCATTTAACTCTCTTTGATCATTCTGATCAATTTTCTAACTGTTGCTTACTTTCGACAAAGGCAAAGTTCTCAGGGACTGGATTGATGTCCTGCCTGTGGCCAATATTGATGGTCTTCTCAGTCTGGACCAATTCCGCATATCCATTGCATTCTGAGTGAGAACCGATGTCTGTTGGGGTCTGAGATGTCACTGAAGAAGGTCGATTGATGCCACAGGCCTACATGGTTTGTCCTGCCACCTGAATGTCGGTCACTTCGTATGCCACACTGAGTTAATCTTGATCATTAAAAGGGTCTTAGCTGGGGGTAAATATCCCCTCAGTTCTGGAGTCGGCAGGATTATCCAGAATTGATGGGAAGAAACTAGATGGTCTTATCCCGTGTCCCTGGATAAGAGCCGGATGTCTCATCTAGGACGCCACAGTCAGTGACTATTTTGCTCCCTCCCACATCACGTGCTGCATTAAATGTGGGAGCCACTGCTTCCGTTGCCGAATAAAATCCTAAAATACCGGGAACTATCATAAAACTATTTTTTCCAGCCCGTGGCGTTACAGCGATGTTTCTGTTATCGTTGTCGGCTAGCTATACCGAGGGTGCCTGGTTGTTTCAGCGCCTTAGCCTCACCAACACTCGTACACCCGTGGTAATGCTGCGAGCGTGTTGGGTTGCCTCAAAATTTTCCGTTCATTCTTGTGATGTGCGGCCGATTGTCGCACTTGGTGGTGAATTGATGGTCGTTTTTGTTTGTTTTTCCCCTTTTTCTCTCGCTTTGATCGTATATGTTCGTGCATTATATTTGTGATGTTCCTAGCAATAATTAATTGTATTTATTATTTGTTAATATTTTCATTCTGTGTGAATTATAAACAATCTGTAATGTTATTTATACAACTGTGAATAAAGTATTTTGCTATTAGAAAGAAGATATTTCTATATAAAATAAAGATGCCTATACTCTAAAAAAAAAGAGAAGAATTTGTAAATAAAAAATGGTATTCAATCATCTTTAATATGTAATTAATTGTCTTTTATTTGACTATTTTTCTATTCAAATAAACAACACTTGCATATCCCATGACAAATAACTGTATATAGAACTGTCACACTGTCCTTTAGGTAATGCATATTACAGACCTGTCAACTCTCCCAGTCCGACGGGGAGATCACCCACCCACTTTGGGGTGTGTGAGAGATGTCTTCTCTTGTGAAAATGGGTATAGCTTTCATTATGTAAAATCTCCCCCATTTTGCCTTATTTCTCCGTTTTAGGACACTTTATTTTCATGGTACACCCCGTTTGGATTTTTGGAGGTTGGCAGGTCTGATATTACTGCATGTCTGAGTGTGTAGAATAGTCCTCGACAGACCATACTTCAATAAACACCACCAATATTCCCTGTTGTAGGGTGCACGACTTTTTATTATTTTTTTTACCCCTGATTAATTTTTATTGATTTGTTTCTTTTGTGATCATATTCATTATATAAATTGTGTTTATATGTACAGTTTTAATAAAATTCTACACACCCGAAACTCTGTGGAGGCATTTTATATTTGGAAAAATAGATATGTGGATTGCACTATTATGTGTGAGTGTGTGTGTGTTCCATGGGTTCGTTTGATCAGAGCTAACATGCAGTGCTAGATTTACCATTGTGCTTAGGTATGCTTAAGCACTGAGCTCTGTTGGCCGGGGGGAGGAGGGCATATTCCTGCTAAGAAAATTTCTACGATGAATTACTTCCTTCAGGGCCCAAGTAAGGGGCCTCATAACTTAACTAGTACGGGGCCTCATTTATCCTAAATCTGGCACTGGCTGTCGACCTCCCCAAGTCTTCTAATCGTTTGCTCCACTTGACGGAATACCGTACCTTCTTCCTGTTATCTAGGGGAAGAAACAGCTACTAGGTGGTTTATTTATGTTTTTGTCCCATACGCAGTAATTATCGATCGATTTACACGTCAAAGGCACTTGGGTCTTTCATTTGAATTTCCTTTGACCGTGGAACAGCGATTGCACGCCACGTTCTCGCCGTCACTTTACCGCCGAACTTGGCTTCATAGTAACCAATGACAGGCATTAGATTGATTGGAGTCTCTAGATGGTCGCCAGAACTGCTAGAAATAGTAAGCAAATTTACATAAAATCACACCCTAGGACTCATTACATAATGTGTCTGAGAGTGTGACTTGAGGGAGATTTGGTTTCGTATCAAGAGGGGAATGGGTGCGTTTTAATTGTATGCCTTTAATCATATCAATGTTGACCTAGACCCCCCCCCCCCCCCTCTCTATGTATATATATATATATATATATATATATATATATATATATATATATTAATATATATTTTTCGTTTCTGAATTTATTTAGCAAGATTCTTTATCTGAAAACGTATGTTGAAACCGATATTGTTATGCTTTGGGAGGGTCATGTTACCAATAAGAAACACACGCACCAGTTGCTTTCACTTCAATTTATTAGAAATTAAATTATAAATTAAAAAAGATTTATAAATTTCCGGTTGGTTGGTTGGTTCCACAACCGGACGGTTGTTCATATATTGTCAAAGTTCTTTCGTCACACATTCTGTGACCTCTTCAGTGACTGGGGATTCTTTTCTTTGTTTTGTGCCTCTCCTTTGTTCTGTCCTATGTCATCTTGTTTTTGTGTGTGTTGTGTGCTTAGTTTGCGTATGTCTTACATCCGGATGTCTCTGTGTTTTTTGTTTATTTGTTTATTTACATGTTACTGGTTGGTTGTTTGTTCTATGTGTGTCTGTTTTCATTTTGTCCTTAATTGTAAGTTGTGATGTTACTATTCCATTCATGTTTTCTATTTAATTTTGGTTGGAGTTCATTTATGCTGATTTGTCTAAACATTGCGTCTTTTCTGTGTGTAGATTTTATTTTTATTTCTATGTTCTCTAATTTGCCCTTATGTTCTATTTTAGCATGTTGGTGGAGTACTGATGACTCTTTTCTATAAACAATAAACTTAAAGAACAATTAGAAGAGAGCAAGTTTATTTCTATAAACAATAAACTTAAAGAACAATTAGAAGACAGCAACCTCTTAACCCTGATAATATACTCTCGCTACGTTGATGATATAAACATCGTAGTAAAAACACCCCACTAGAGAACAGTCAGGAATTAAAGAAAAACACCATGGAAAGCATCCAGCAAATAGCTAACTCCATCCACCAGAGTATTAGAGTTACTATAGACTACCCAAGCAAACACCCCAACCATCGATTACCTGTACTAGACACAGAGCTCTGGTTAGAAACCATTAATAGCAAAAAACATATCCTCCATTCCCATTATGCCAAACCCATGACTTCCAAATATCTGATCCACCGAAACTCAGCTGTTTCGGGTCACACCAAAATCAACATACTGATTGCGGATTTAGTACGGGTGATGAGAAACGTGTCCCGCATGTGCAACCCCAAAGAACTAGAGAGATACATACAACACTTCATCCACCGTATACAGTTCTCTGGTTACAATCAGAGAGATAAAATCAGAGTATATAGAGGAGCCAGAACCAAATGGGAAAAAATAGTAAATAATGATACAAATGGGACCTGCCCCTTGTATAAGAGCAAATTTTGGAATAGAATAGAAAGAACTAGGAATAAGGTTAATAGAATAAACTCATGGTATGATAGCAATAAATACCAGAGTGTAATGTTCATCAATACTAGAGGTGAATTAGCTTACAAATTTAGAAGGGCCCTAGATAAACTTAAACTAAATATTAAGATAGTAGAAAGACCAGGTACCTCCATAAAAACACTTATTAGTAAGACATACCCTTTTCAAAGACCTCCATGTATAGATAAGAAATGCATAATCTGTAAACTAAGCCCCCATATTAACTGTAAAACTAGAAACATAGTATATAGCATAAGATGTACTGAAGGACAATGTAAAGATAAGAATATAGTGTACATAGGTGAGACAGCTCGTAGTATAGGAGAACGATTAAATGAACACTGGCGAGAGCTTCAAGATAGAAAAGAGTCATCAGTACTCCACCAACATGCTAAAATAGAACATAAGGGCAAATTAGAGAACATAGAAATAAAAATAAAATCTACACACAGAAAAGACTCAATGTTTAGACAAATCACAGAGGCAATTAACATAAATGAACTCCAACCAAATTAAATAGAAAACATGAATGGAATAGCATCATCACAACTTACAATTAAGGACAAAATGAAAACACACACACATAGAACAAACAACCAACCAGTAACATGTAAATAAACAAACAAAAACACACACAGACACCCGGATGTAAGACATACGCAAACTAAGCACACAACACACGCAAAAACAAGCTGGCGTAGGACAGAACAAAGGAGAGGCACAAAACAAAGAAAAGAATCCCCAGTCACTGAAGAGGTCACAGAATGTGTGACGAAAGAACTTTGACAATATATGAACAACCGTCCGGTTGTGGAACCAACCGGAAATTTATAAATCTTTTTTAATTTATAATTTAATTTCTAATAAATTAGAGTGAAAGCAACTGGTGCGTGTGTTTCTTATTGGCAACACGACCATCCCAAAGTATAACAATATATATACAAATATTGCAAATGCGTGAGATCCTTGATACAGTAAGGATTATTTGAAAAAAGGAAAAGAACTTCCCTCTTGTAGTTGGTATTCTATAACAATTTAATTTTACAATTTTGCTACGTTGTCCTTTGTTAACTTCGGTGGAAAGTTTTTAAAAAAAGGATCAGTTTGACAATTGCCACTGACGAATGCGAGAATCAGGATTTAAAAAAAAACAACTTTCCACCGAAGTTAACAAAGAACTTATTAGATCTATCTACATGGCAAAGTTATAAAATTGTAAAATTATAAAATTGTAAAATTATAAAATTGAATTGTTATAAAATACCAGAATATTACAGAATATTGCTATAAATTAATGTTGTCTCCTGTCTCTTACTCCACTGGACAGCGTTTGGCTTGCGTCAGATGCTGTGACCAGTAGTATCGTTTGTAGGGGTCGAAACTACCCAAGTCCACCTCAACGGCTGATGACCATGGTGTTCTGCGTCCTTCGTTTGTATTTTATTTTTTAAAAATAATTTTTAAAGGTTTTCCGTTAAAAAATTGTTTTTTGTTATCGATACATAAGTGAGATAGACTAAAAAAAAAATTATCATGTCTGGCTTATACTCCCATAAATAAGAGTTTTTTTTACTTAAATTGAATATATATATATATGTGTATGTGTGAGGGCGTGTGGCTTAGTGGTTAGAGCGTTGGACTTTCAATCTTTAGATTGTGAGTTCGATTCTCAGACTTGAGCAAAGCACTTTGTTTCACGTTGTTCCAAACTGTATCAGCCTATACTTTTCCCTTGTTCAACAAGACTGGCGTGGAGATCTTGTGCTAGGACTTTCCATGGGCAAATCCTATGGTCATTCGTGATTAAAGAGAGCCTTTTAATATATATATATATATATATATATATATATATATATATATATATATATATATATATATATATATTATTTATAGTTATATACACTATATACAACTATAAACAGGAAAGGTCAGTAACTTATTACTACCTTATTATCAGTAAGAAAAAATAGCTCAATGTAAATAAATACATGAGCTGTTTTACAGAGCCGGAATATAAATTACACAATAATCAAAGCTATGTTCAAATCATTTTAATGCTGACAATTGTTTCTTCCAAACGATAGGTTGGAATCATCGAAGCAGTAGCAATGTTTGTACATATAATTAACCTCATATTCAACTGAACAATCATATAGATACATGGATATTAATGTTGTCAACAGTTTCGTATTTACAAGGTGAAATGGATGCAACATAGATTACAAGAGAATTGTACAATAATTAAAATTACAAATTAAAAATTATAAAGGTACAGAGTGGAATGCAAGCGACAGAGATTATAAGGGAATAGTATAACAATTAAAGAGGCATTAAGGTAGAAAGTTACTCGTAAAACGAGGACACTAGCAGTACATATGCAAGCGTTAAGAGAGTGCAGATGCATTAGTCATATATAGGAAGGAAACAAGCAATGATATTAGGCATATATAATTTTTTGCAAGGCAAAGCAAAGTTATCACATGAAATAAGCATATCAGGCAAAGCTGTTTTTGTATTAAAACTATGGCTTTATGGTGGATGTAGTGTGACTGTTGTTTCTGTAATATTCAAATGTATATGTGCTGAGAGTATCAATGTTATTGCTATCTTTTCCATTACATTGGCTGTTTTATTTTAGTGAATGTTTTTAATCAGCCACAGCCAAGGATTGTACACCGGTCCTAATATATTGCTATCAGGGTTTCAAGTTTCTGTGGAGGGATTTTACTAACGGTTTAATTTCCGGAAGTGATTTTAAAGACTCTCTCTCTCATATATATATATATATATATATATATATATATATATATATATATATATATATATATATATATATATATATATATATATATATATATATATATATATATATATATATATATATATATAATGAGAGGTATACAAATATATGTGTATACATACATATACATGTATATATAAACATATATTTTTCACAAGTATGTGAGATTGTATGTTGTCGACCTTAAGATTTTCTCGCATGCTACGGACGTATGTAGTTAGGGCTCTTCCCTGAGGTGCTATCTTGATAAGCTGGCTTACCTCCCAACAATGTTACATATCTATGATATAACATTTTTGCATAGTGACCAGCGAAACTGTACAGTCGGGACTAAAGAAAAAAATAGGTATATTGTATCTATTATTCCTTTTTATAATATTTTATATATATATATATATATATATATATAAAGACTCCCTTTATATATATGCAATATATAAAACAATCAAATTTTTGTTTAATGCATTTAATTGCTGACGATCGTTTCTTCCAGACAAATGTCTGGAATCATAGGAGCATGCACAATGATAAAACAAATAAATAAATTCCTAATCTTTAGAACATTCATTAAGATGCATTATAATTAATAGTGTCAGTAACAATATATATATAAGAGCAAGAAAAACAAAATGATATTACCATGAAAAGATAGTAACATATTGAAAAATATCATAAATAGAGTACTACTTTAAGTCAATATATCAAGGATATCAAACAAAGAATGTAAATAAAAGCATGCAGTAAGGAAAGACAGATGTGTAGTGGTAGCATGTATATATGTGTTATGTAAGCATTATATGATGAATTATGCAAGAGGTTTTATAAAAAGTGTATGTAGTAAATGTTAAAATCTATAGTTATAACGTATGCAGGCAATAAGTATAGAGTTGTAAAAGTTCAAATAAATATATAAAACAAACATTAAATCCAAAGGTATGGGTTATATATAAGGTACTTCAATGTTCTTCTATATGATATTTCTTCTCCAACTCGATGTTTTCAAATAACGAATAGATATTACTAGTAATCTATTCCTTATTTCAAAATCCGAGCGTTACTAAACCTTACACCATTGCTCTCATGAGACTTCGTAAAAGCGGTGTTGACTTCTACTATAATTCTTTATCGAATTACTACTTTGAGGAATGTGTAATCTAATATTTTTCAAACACATGGCAACAGAAACCGTCGGATTAATGTTTGCTTTATATACTTATTTAAACTTCACAAATCTATGCTTATTGCGTATACACGCCAGAACTATAAATATTAACATTTCTTACATAAAATATTCACATTACCCCCAACATAAGAATTTTTACACTAATTCTAATATAAACATCTTTGAATGCAACTAATTCGCCATTTAATACTTACATAATATTTATATCTATGCTATCATTATGTATCTGTTCTGCCTTAATGCATGCTTTTATTAACATTCTGTGTGTAATTTGCTTGATATATTCACTTTCTGTTTTACCCTAATGCATGCTATTATTCACATTATGTACCTGATATTTTCACTACTTCTACTCTTCTTACAACACCTTTCAATATTTTGATTTCTTTTTATTGCAATATCACGTATATGCTTGGTATCATTTTGCATCTGTATTACCTTAATGCGTTCTACCACTCATCTTCTGTGAAATATGCTTGATATACTCACTTATAGCAACTCCCTCTTTATAACAGCTTCCAATAATTTGGTATTTGTTCAATGTAATAGCATTTTATTACTCTTGTTTTTCAATATGTCACTGACACTGTCAATAATAATGTATCTTAATGAATGTTTTAAGGACTACGAATGTAATTACTTGTTTAAACATTGTCTATGCTCTGATGATTCCAGACAGTTGTCTGGAAGAAACGATCGTCAGCAATTAAATACATTAAACAAAAAATTGATTGTTTTATATTCTGTATACACACACACACACACACACACACACACACACACACACACACACACACACACACACACATATATATATATATATATGGCAATAACAGCTTACCTGTTTGAACTAAGAATGAACTTTGATGTGATGATCACCTTAAACCCCTCCTGGGTCCCGTACCGAACACTCTATAGATTTGTATGCCCTTGAGAACCCCTTTTCGGGCGAAACGTACGTAGGTGCTTTTGTATAAACATGTTCTAACAGTATATATTCTCCTTTGTAATCCTTTCATTTATATATATATATATTATCCTGGGTTCAACCGGGGTAACCACAGTAAGTAAGGCACTCAATACATAGCAGAGTATAAATATTTAATATAGAAATGGTTTCTACAGGACTAGAGCTGTTTCATTCGGGAGAAATCATCAGGAAGCCGACTGTCAATGTAATATGGTGGTATTTATACATTTTCTGGTGGTAGTGATTGGGATGGATGGAGGTAATTGGTTGATGGATTTAAAGAAAGGGGATTTTTTAAAAACTATAATTAGAGAAAAATACAAAGGTAGAAAAAATTCACAATAAGTACCTATAGAGAAACATGAACACACTGAGGGGCACTCCTAATTTTTAAGGTTCATTTATCCAAGCAAACAATGGGTATTCATTTGTGAAGTCTGCAAAAATATATGAATGTATATGTATATGTGTGTATATATGTGTATGTATGTATGTATATGTGTGTATGTATATATATATATATATATATATATATATATATATATATATATATATATATGTGTGTGTGCGTGTGTATGTGTATGTATTTATGGGTGTCTGTATGTGTATGTGTTTATATATATATATATAAATATATAAAAACACCATGGTTTTTATTCATTCTGACGAGTGAAAACAGATGCAATATCTGCTTTCAACAAACCACTGGTAAATGAAATAATTATCTTATGTTGTTTATTACATAACTATATATATATATTCATTAGTTAAGCAAAACAAGACCACAAAATTCACAAGGAAGACGTTATTTAAAGAGTGTCAACATAGTTGCAGTTCAATGTAAGGAATAAGGAGTGTAATTATAGTTTAATGTAAGGAATAGTAATAATAATAAATGTTTCTACTTTTGGCACAAGGCCAGCAATTACCTAGTACATTACTGGTACTTTATTTTATCGACCCCGTAATAATAATAATAATAATAATAATAATAATAATAATAATAATAATAATAATAAACATGTAAACATACAATAATAATAAACATGTAAACATACATTCGCCAATCCTCGATAAGAGTGTTTAAATATCGAACATAAACAGTTCGAATAACGGTGAAATGGAGACTAGAACGTCATGTGACAGACTCTCACCCAACAGGTGCCCCCTGGCTCAGCAGCAGGAACCTGACTGTCAACCAAATACTGCTGATGTTGGAGGAAGAAGAAGAAGGAAAGGGGCCAGAACCAACTGGACGAAAGAATTGAATAGAACTGTTATGCAATGCTACCTGAAAAGTAACCCCAAGGAGAGGGGCTACAGGAGACGGATGCATAACATCTGGAACGAGATTGGTTTATTTAAATTAGATGAACAAAAATTGGCCGGGCAGGCTCGGGTAATAAGAACTAATGGGTGGATAAGCGAGCTGGAACTGGAGGAACTGAGCAGAGAGAATGGCTTGGAGATGGCGGGTGTAGTATGCCAGACAAGCGAGCCGGCGGGAAATGAAGGTGAGGAGGTCCTGAGAACGGAGGAACCACCCGAAGCAGACAATGATCTGAATACTGAGATAAATAATACCTGGAACAGAGATACGGCCACTGAGGAGATGAATGCTGACGGGCTAGGACAAGATTCGGTTGACATCCTAAATTTAGTGGTAGATGAGTTGAACAATGATAGTGGGAGACCTATGAACCTAAGATTTGTAGACAGGAAAAAGTTAAAAGAAACAACAGCTAAGGTAAACAAAGTCATCCCATACCTTGAGGCGAGGAGTCTTCACCAGTGCAACAATATCCTCAAAGCAACAGCAAATACGGTGAGGAAACTACTTGGTATAAAAGCGAGAGGAAACAACAGACAAGAAAGAGCAGAGCCGTGGTGGAAGAAGCGACTGAGTGGGCAAATCGGGGAAATGAGAAATGACATAGGAAAGCTTGAGTCACTACTGAATGGGACACTAAAAAACATAGGCACTAAAAATAGACTGGAAATAAAATACAAAACTAGGAGTAAAAAGCTAAATATTATCATAGAGGAATTGAAGCAACGCATTGTAGCAAAGAGTGCCAAAATCAGGCGATACGAGAACAGAGTCAGTCAGTATAAACAGAACCGCATGTTCGACAACAACCAGAAGATGCTGTTTGGACAGCTTGAGGGGAAAGAAAGAGGCAACGACTTGATCCCTGGGGCGGAACAAGCTAAAACATTCTGGAGAGGAATATGGGAGCAGGATGTTAGACACAATGCCCAGGCAGGGTGGATTGAGACAGTACAGAGGGAGATCGGTGAGCAGGCACAGCAACAGACTGATTTGAGTATCACAGTTGAAACTCTTAAGGGGCAAGCCAAAAAACTAACCAACTGGAAATCACCAGGCCCAGATGGTGTGCAGGGGTATTGGATTAAACATTTAACATCCCCCCACCCGAAGCTGACGGCCATTTTCAATGACTATCTGGTGTCGGGTGAGGTGCCAGAGTGGTTGACAAAAGGTACCACAGTTCTGATAATGAAAGACCGAATCAAGGGTAATGATGTTACCAACTATAGACCTATCACATGTCTGCCCGTAATGTGGAAACTGTTGACGAGCATTGTGTCTGAGGAAATCTACCATCACCTCCACACAAACAACTTGTTACCGGACGAACAGAAAGGATGCCGAAAGAAGTCACGTGGTACAAAGGACCAGTTGCTTATTGATAAGATGGTAATGGGGAATTGCAGGAGGAGACACACTGATCTTGCCATGGGATGGATAGACTACAGAAAGGCATTTGACATGGTGCCTCATTCCTGGATCACCAAAAGCCTGGAGATCTTCAGGGTGGCAGATAACATCAGACAGTTGCTGGACAGGAGTATGGGGTCCTGGGAGACAGAGTTGACATCAACTGGAGTATCCTTGGGAAGCGTGAAGATCAAGAGAGGTATCTTCCAGGGAGATAGCCTGTCCCCTCTGTTGTTTGTCCTTGCCCTGATGCCCTTGACCATTATGCTGCGAAAAGTGAGAGCAGGATACAAGTTGGGAAGGGGAGAGCTTACCATCAATCACCTCCTCTTCATGGACGATCTTAAGCTCTTCGGGAAAAGTGAGAAGGAGTTGGATGTGCTTGTTGACACTGTCCGTATTTTCAGCAGTGATATATGTATGCAGTTTGGTATTGGTAAATGTGGAGTCATTGTGATGAAGAGGGGTAGGTTGAGCAGAAGTAACGGGATCCAGATACCAACAGGTGAGATGATAAAGGAAATTGACTCTGAGGAAGGATACAAGTATTTGGGCGTTCTGGAGGCTGATGGCATAAAGAACAAAAAAATGAAGGAATTGTTAAGAACTGAATACATTCGGAGAGTAAGGAGCGTATTGAAGTCACATCTGAACAGCAGAAATGCCATAAGCGCAGTAAATTCCCGAGCTGTGTCTATTATTAGGTACAGTGCGGGAATTCTGAGATGGAATGTTGCTGAACAAAAAGAAATGGATAGGAAGACTAGGAAGATATTGACTATCTACAACATGTTCCACAAGAGGAGTGATGTCGATAGACTCTACCTAAGGAGATCTGAGGGTGGAAGAGGTCTTATCAGCATAGAGGACTGTGTTCAGATGGAGAAAAACAACCTATACAAATACGTGACCTATAGTAAGGAGCCAATGCTCAGAGCTGTACTGAAGGAGGGGACAGTAGGCCAGGGGATATCCAAGGAGGAAATAACATCAAGGAGGAAGAGCAGCCTTAAGGGAAAATCCCTTCATAGTACCTTCTTTGAGAAAACTGAATTTAGAGATCCACAGACATGGAACTGGTTGAGAAGAGGAGACCTCAAAAAGGCTACAGAAGGAATGCTAATGGCTGCGCAGGAGCAGGCCCTCAAAACGAAGTGGTTGAAGCACCATATCTACAAGGAGGAGGCTAGCCCACTGTGCAGGATCTGTGGAGAGAGAGAGGAGACTGTGGCTCACATTGTGTCCGAGTGTAAACACCTAGCCCAGACCCACTATAAGGGCTGGAGACACGATGTGATGGGCAGGGTGATCCACTGGCACCTGTTCAAAGTAAACAATCTACCACATTCTGAGAAATGGTATGAGCATAGGCCAGAGGCGGTGATGGAGAACGATCAGGTGAAGGTGCTGTGGGATTTTAGGATACAGACGGACAAAAAACTGGAACACAATAGACCTGACCTGGTGGTTGTGGACAAAGAAAAAAGATCGTGCCTGATTGTGGATGTGGCCTGCCCGTTCGACACGAGAGTGCAAGAGAAGGAGAGGGAGAAAATTAACCGATACCAGGACCTAAAGTGGGAGGTGAAAAGGATTTGGAACTGCCATGAAGTCAAAGTGATCCCGATTGTCATAGGCGCACTGGGGACTATCTCCAAAGGTTTCCAGGGATGGTTAAAGAAAATCGGCCCCTTCACGCTTTTTGGAACGCTTCAAAAGGCATGCTTGCTTGGAACAGCAAGAACCCTCCGATACGTCCTGAATATCTGAGGCTGCAGGTAGTGGCTTGATATTCAATCCAACGGACTTTCCAGTTAACCAACATCAATGACTGAGATTCAAGGAATAACAATAACAATAATAATAATAATAATGTCCGTTTACAATTGTTTCGCTACTCCATATAATGTTCATCTAATCTCGCTATTACATATAGCTAACATGTTAAATATTTAATCCAGACTTGGATAATTATAAGTTACCTCCCCCACACTGTCTCTCACTTAAGCTCATTAGCACTTCTTAGCTATAAATCACCTATGATTTTAAATTCTCAAGGAGTTACCTCCCTTGAAACCCGTCTCAAATTAGTAAAGTAAATCTCCTTAGGAGGCCATTTTGTTATGCATAGGCAGATCTCACTTAATACAGCCTCAACAGAAGCGTAATGCTTGCTTATAGCAGACAATAGATAGATCCAGGACCCCTTTCGTGAAATACCAATATATGGAACATTACATTCATGTAACCATCCTTCTTTACTTTACTTTATATTCCTTATTCCATCTTATCTTTATCAATATTTTCATTATCTCATTTGAAGTTCTGAAGAGCTGCTCCATAATATTACCTAAGTTACTTATCTTCATCTGAACCAGATCAATAATGATCTATAATCTATTGATCCAGAAACATTATATGGAGTAACGAAACAATTGTAAACGGACATTATTATTATGGCACTACAACGGAAATAAATGAAGTTTGACGATTGAGAAGGTTGATGAATGACGTCAGATTGACGTCACATTCTTCTACTTTCACTTCTGACAGCCAATTCCGTTGTAGTGCCATTATTACCGTGGAGCACATACCCCTCCCAGACGCCACGGAATCCGACATGGACTTTGAGGTGGGAGTGAAGTGGCAAACGGTCTGCCACAAAAAAACCAAAAAAAAAAACCCTTAGATTCACCCTCCAAAAGCGAAGGCATACAAAGAGGGGTAAAGGCAGCAAGGAAACTTTCAGCAACACCACCACCATCACCATCACCATCACCACCACAAGCACCACTGACAACAACAACCACACCACCAAAAATATCAACAATGCAAATAAAACAAAACACACACACCAAACAGCAACAAGAAGAAAACAGCAACAAAATCACCCCTCCCCCCCAAAAGTACACAGCCATAAACATGGCAAAAAAAAGAACTCATACAATATATAAAGCAGCACACAGACATCACAGAAAAAAACTACTACACCCCACCAACACCAAGAACTCTCTCGACAAACATAAGCATCATCGAAATCTCAATAGAACAGTACAAACCTTTAAAACAAAAATTCCCCAACGCAGTTGGAGATTTCAGAGGGTCGGTTACCAAGAGGATATACACTGACATCCTCTTGGAAACACCCATGACCAGTTCTATTGACGGTTCTACTGCCTCTTCACCACACGATCAAGGTAAGTGACCCTTTCTCACTTGCCCCGTTTCTCATCCAACATGGCCGTACTCAGAATAGGCAGTATAAATGCAGTGGCCTGGGGTCATCTTGGAAGCAGGGTCACCTGCTCAACGACCTCAGGTCACTAAACATAGATGTGGTGGCCATCAGTGAGACCAGAATCTCCGAAGCACAAGCCTTCGCACCGATCTTCGGAGGCTACGATGAATACGCATCTCCCAGCTGTCCAGGATCGGGGGGAGGGGTTGCCGTCCTTTTTCGGAGAGGCTTGGATCTCGCCATACGGGCCATCTTCCTAGACCCAGAAGGTAAGTCGGTGGTGCTGGAGGTGACCGGCAGCGAAGGCAATGCTTTCAGGCTAGTAGCCGTCTACGCCCCAACAGGGGCAGGGCGGCCAAATTTCTTCAGACGTCTAGAGACCTTTCTTGGAACGTCCCGCTCTTTAGTGTTAGTGGGCGACTGGAACGGTATCTTAGATGCACGCTGGGATTGTGTGGGGCTAGTGGATAGGGGAGGAGAGTGCAAGAGCCCCACCAACCTGCTCAGACGCTTTGAACTGTCTGACAGGTATCGACTGGATCACCCGAATGTGCCAATGTGGACATGGACAAACCGCATCGGGTCATCCAGATCGTATCTAGATAGGGTATTCTGCAGAGAACTAGATGGCTAGCATAAGTTGTCCACAATTTAAAATAGTCAACTACACAGACCACAAATTTATGATCTGTAAGATCGACATAGACAGACGACATACTGGAAGCTGAACGCGTCTTTCCCGGCGTGCAAAGCCTACAGAGACCGGATTAGCGTATTAGTTAAGCGGGCGTTGATGGGTGTGGTTGTCAACAACAGGTGGTGGTTCACCCTTAAAAGGGCAATTAAAGTACAGTCGATTAGGTTTAGCAAAGGAGTAGTGATAGAGGAAAATAGAGTAGAGGGAGAGCTAGTCAGAAAGCTAGAAGAGGCGTTTAGGAAAGGCATCGCAACCGACGTGCTTGCGGCGAGATTAGCACTCGACCAATTCTTCAACGCAAAACACGAAGGCTGCGTTGTCAGAGCTAGAGCGCGTGCTCTGAAACACGAGGGGACAAAAGCCGTCCAATGGGCCCGGGTGGAAGAGGCACGACGTGGCAACAAAGCCACAATTCGGTCTTTGTCTGACCAAAACGGGTGCGTGATGCTCGAACCCGAGCGGATGTGTGCAGCTTTTCAGCAGCACTTTGCCGAACTGTTCGGGAGCAGCGGCGGCCCGGATCGGGGTATGGACTTCAGTGCATACCTCGACGGACTGCCTCGGCTCTCAACGACTGCAGCATAGTGTTGCGAAAAGCCAATAACAGCCGGTGAAATACGGGAAGCGATGGCTAACTGCACGAGGGGTAAATCGCCAGGTTTGGATGGTCTGCCCTACGAGCTTTATGCATTTATGCCAGACTTGTTCGATGACCTCTTGGCAGATGTCTACTGCAACTGGCAGCAGAACGGGAGCATTCCCAGTTTTGTGAGCCGGGGAGCGGTGGCGCTGCTGAGAAAAGACCCAAACAAGGGGGATGTTATCGATAATTTCAGGCCCATAACCCTGCTAAACGCAGAGTTCAAGCTTTTGGCCAAGGTGTTAGCAACGAGGTTGGCGCTTGTCGTCAAGGGTCTGGTGGGAGAGGCGCAGACATACGCCATTCCGGACAGATCCATACACGACAACCTCCACCTCATGCGATACATCATAGAGAGGGTGGTTAAGGAACCTGGCACGGGTGGGGCCCTGATCAACTTGGATCAATCCAAAGCATTCGATAGGGTCGACCATCGGTACCTGGCAGTAGACCTCGAGGCAGCCGGTTTCGAGCCTGTTTTCAGGGGTTGGATCGCTGCGATGTACAGCGACATCTGCTCAGTTGTGAGGGTAAACGGTCACCTGTTGCAGCCGTTCAGCATCATGCGCTCAGTCTGCTAGGTTTGTCCCCTCTCGTCCCTCTTGTACGTATTGGCTCTCGAGCCGTTACTGCACAAACTGGGGGCGATGAGGGGCGTCCCACGCGAACTAGGATGCGGGAAATCCGAGTCGGCTTACGCTGACGACGTCACCGTGGTGGTGTCAAGCACCAGACACGTCCAGATGCTCGGTACCGCTCTTAAGGAATACGAAGCGGTGACAGGAGCAAAGATAAACCAGGAAAAGTCGGTGGGCTTGCAGCTTGGCACCTGGAGAGGCAAGTCCATACCGTCCGACAGCGTCGTAGGGCGTTGGACGGACAGACCGGTTAAATTGCTCGGGGTCTGGTTCGGACCGGACATCAAGATGGAGGAAAACTGGAATGAGGTGACGAGCAAGGTGGCCTCCCTCACCCAGAAATGGGCTGAGAGGAAGCTGTCCCTGAAAGGCCGGGCGGAGGTGGCGAATGCGTAAATCGCATCCGTCATCTGCTACCGCCTCACCGTCGTCCCTTGCTCCGGCCCAACTCTCACCAAAATGGAGCGCCTCCTCTTCCGCTTTTTGTGGAAGGGACGCGCTCCCATGGTCAGACGATCCATCTGCTGTCAACACCCGTTGCATGGAGGACTGGACATGCCATGGCTGATGATGCGCAAACATGCGCTGAGGCTGCGACATCTCTGGTGCTTCCTTGACGGGGAACAGGTGTGGTCGCCGTTCGCCAGGCACGTTTTGCCACAGCTCGTCTCCTTGACGGAGCTGCAGTCCTGGGTCAGAAAAAGACCGACGGATAGCGCTTGGAGACTGGAATGTCTCCAGGCGCTCACTGCTCTCTGCCAGCTGGGCACCAGTATCGGTGGAACATCCACCTCGGCGTTCTATAGAGGACTAGTGGAAGGGAAGAGCGACGACGTTCTCGAAGAGATCCTGGGCGTCGAAGAAGATCAGCTGTTTGCTCTCTTCCGGAGAACTTTCAGCCCAGGGCCTATGGATAACTTCCAAAAATCCCTGGCCTGGCAGTGCTACTGGGGAGCGTTGCCGGTTCGAAATAAGCTCTACAGGCACGGAAGTGCCGTCAGCCGAGCCTGTCCGGGATGCGCGCAGAGCGACGAAACCGTCGTGCACGCACTCGTTCAGTGCCCGAGCATTGCTGACTTGTGGAGCTATGTGGAACAGTTGCTGTCGCGTGTAGGACTGATCCGGTTGTCGACTGACTCCATTGTGCAGATGGTCTCGCCGTCTTCCTTCGAGGAGGAAGGGCAGGAGGTTTTCATCTGCCTGGTGGCCATGGCGAAAGAGATTGTGTGGTGGACAAGATTGAAAGGGTTAAAGACAGACACTTTCCTCTTCGGCGAATCCCTGATTAACTTTTTCAAGTTTCACTTGAAGAGGAAAATCAGGGTGGAGAGGCAAGTGCTGCCTTCTAGCAAGTTTGTTGAAAGGAGGGTGAATGTAGCGAGAATGGTCCGAGTGAACGGGACCGCTCTGAATATACGTCTGTAGTTTGAGAAATGGAAAAATTGAGAGAGGGCGCTTGCCCTGGTGGTCAGGGTGGCCGTGGTCTTTTGTGTGGTTTTCGCCACGAGTAACCCTCGGAGGAGGTTTCCCCCCTATTGAGGAATTTTTCATTGTTTCAATTTTCATTTTTATTGTTTATATATATATATATGTTTCTATGTCCTTTTTTTTCTTTTCTTATATAAATAATAAAAATATTTACACGCACAAAACCCACATCGTACCGTCCCGTGCCGTCTGTAATGTTTTTCTTGATGTCAGCCCTTGTGGACAATAAAGAAATCATTATTATTATTATTATTATTATTATTATTATTATTATTATTATTATTATTAGGGCGGTGGATTGGCAGTATCGGTAGAGGGTCGGACGCCATGGTTTCAGCATAGTTACGTCCCTTTACGATCTGAGTTCAAATCCCGCCGAGGTTGACTTTGCCTTTCATCCTTACGTGGTCGATAAAATAAAGTACCAGTAATGCACTAGGATAATTGCTGGCCTTGTGCCAAAAGTAGAAATAATTATTAGAGGGCGATGGATTAGCAGAATCGTTCAAGCTTACCCCTTCCCCTAAATTGCTGACGATGTGCCTTTTAAAAGAAAAATTTTATTTACATAGTTTAACTAGTGAAAGATACATAGTCAATTGTTTTAATAATAATTCCTTGACTTTATATATATATACAGCGACAGAATATACATATATAAAACTGTCCCCCAGTTTTCATGGGGGTTACGTTCCTAGAACACCCGTGAAGAGTGAAAAATCGCGAATATTGGATGTGGTCCATAAAAATGCCTATAAATGTCAAAATATAATTGTTTCTACTTTAGGCACAAGGCCAGCATTTACCCAGTGCATTTTGGCACAAAAGTAGAAACAATTATTATTATTATTATTATTATTATTATTATTTTTCTTTGAGTCTCAGTCATTGATGTTAGTTAACTGAAAAGTTTGTTGAAATGAATATCAAGCCACTACCTGCAGCCTCAGATATTCAGGACGTATCGGAGGGTTCTTGCTGTTCCCAGCAAGCATGCCTTTTGAAGCGTTCCAAAAAGCGTGGCGGGGCCAATTTTCTTTAACCATCCCTGGAAACTTTTTGAGATAGTACCTAGTGCGCCTATGACAATCGGGACCACTTTGACTTCATGGCAGTTCCAAATCCTTTTTACCTCCCACTTTAAGTCCTGGATTCGGTTAATTTTCTCCCTCTCCTTCTCTTGCACTCTCGTGTCGAATGGGCAGGCCACATCCACAATCAGGCACGATCTGTTTTCTTTGTTCAAAACCACCAGGTCAGGTCTATTGTGTTCCAGTTTCTTGTCCGTCTGTATCCTAAAATCCCACAGCACCTTCACCTGATCGTTTTCTATCACCGACTCTGGCTTATGCTCATACCATTTCTCAGAATGTGATCAATTGTTTACTTTGCATAGGTGCCAGTGGATCACCCTGCCCATCACATCATGTCTCCAGCCCTTATAGTGAGTCTGGGCTAGGTGTTTACACTCGGATACAATGTGAGCCACAGTCTCCTCTCTCTCCACATCCTACACAGTGGGCTAGCCTCCTCCTTGTAAATATGGTGTTTCAACCACTTCGTTTTGAGGGCCTGCTCTTGCGCAGCCATTAGCATTCCTTCTGTAGCCTTTTTAAGGTCTACTCTTTTCAACCAGTTCCATGTCTGTGGATCTCTGAATTCAGTTTTCTCAAAGAAGGTACTATGAAGGGATTTTTCATGAAGGCTGCTCTTTCTCCTTGTTGTTATTTCCTCCCTGGACATCCCCTGGTCTATTGTCCTCTCCTTCAGTACAGTTCTAAGCATTGGCTCCTTACTATCAGTCACGTATTTGTGTAGGTTGTTTTTCTCCATCTGAACACAGTCCTCTATGCTGATAAGACCTCTTCCACCTTCAGATCTCCTTAAGTAGAGTCTATCGACATCACTCCTCTTGTGGAACATATTGTAGATAGTCAATAGCTTCCTAGTCTTCCTATCCATTTCTTTTTGTTCAGCAACATTCCATCTCAGAATTCCCACACTGTACTTAATAATAGACACATCTCGGGAATTTACTGCACTTATGGCATTCCTACTGTTCAGATGTGACTTTAATACGCTCCTTACTCTCCGAATGTATTCAGATCTTATCAATTCCTTCATTTTTTTGTTCTTGATGTCATCAGCCTCCAGAACACCCAAATACTTGTATCCTTCTTCAGTGTCAATTTCCTTTATCATCTCACCTGTTGGTACATGGATTCCGTTGCTTCTGCTCAATTTACCCCTCTTCATCACAAGGACTCCACACTTACTAATACCAAACTGCATACATATATCATAGCTGAAAATACGGACAGTGTCAACAAGCACATCCAACTCCTTCTCACTCTTCCCGAAGAGCTTAAGGTCGTCCATGAAGAGGAGGTGATTGATGGTAATCTCTCCCTTTCCCAACTTGTATCCTGCTCTCACTTTTCGCAGTATAATGGTCAGGGGCATCAGGGCAAGGACAAACAACAGAGGGGACAAACTATCTCCCTGGAAGATACCTCTTTTGATCTTCACGCCTCCCAAGGATTCTCCAGCTGATGTTAACTCTGTTTTCCAGGACTTCATACTTTTGCTCAACAACTGTCTGATGTTATCTGCCACCTTGAAGATCTCTAGGCTTTTGGTGATCTAAGAATGAGGCACCATGTCAAATGCCTTTTTGTAGTCTATCCATCCCATGGCAAGACCAGTGTGTCTCCTCCTGCAATTCCTCATTACCATCTTATCAATAAGTAACTGGTCCTTTGTACCACGGGACTTCTTTCGGCATCCTTTCTGTTCGTCCGGTAACAAGTTGTTTGTGTGGAGGTGATGGTAGATTTCCTCAGACATAATGCTTGTCAATAGTTTCCACATTACGGACAGACATGTGATAGGTCTATAGTTGGTAACATCATTACTCTTGATTCGGTCTTTCATTACCAGAACTGTGGTACCTTTTGTCAACCACTCTGGTACCTCACCTGACATCAAGCAGTCATTGAACATGGTTGTCAGTTTCGGGTGGAGGGATGTTATATTTTTAATCCAATACCCCTGCACACCATCTGGGCCTGGTGATTTCCAGTTGGTTAGTTTTTTGGCCTGCCCCTTAAGAATTTCAACTGTGATACTCAAATCAGTTTGTTGGTGTGCCTGTTAACTGATCTCCTTTTGTACTGTCTCAATCCACACTGCCTGGTCATTAAGTTTAACATCCTGCTCCCATATTCCTCTCCAGAATGTCTTAGTGTGTACCGCCTCAGGGATGGGCCCGCGTGGCGGAGGCGCAGCGTGGTAATAAAACCACAATTCGGTCTTTGGTGAACCGAGACGGACACGAGATAAGCGATTCCAAGCGGATGTGTGAGGCCTTTCGCCAGCACTTTGCTCGGTTGTTCGGGGAGAGTGGCGAGCCTGAGAGAGTAGCGGATTTCAGTCCCTACCTTGACGGCTTGCCGCGCATCTCGACGCTCGAGGCTGAGCGCTGCGAAAGGCCGATTACTTCAGCCGAAATTCAGGACGCCCTTGTCGGCTGCATGAGGCGCAAGTCACCCGGTTTGGATGGCCTGCCCTACGAGCTTTACGTAAATATGCCAGACTTGTTCTCCGAACTCCTCGAAGCACTCTACTGCAACTGGCAGCAGAATAGGAGTATTCCCAGTTCTGTGAGCAGGGGAGTGGTGACGCTGATAAGGAAAGACGAGAACAAGAGGGATACATTAGACAACTTCAGGCCCATAACTCTGCTCAACACAGAGTTTAAGATTTTGGCCAAGGTGTTAGCAAAGAGATTGGTGCTTGTCGTCGAGGATTTGGTTGGGGAGGCGCAAACTTGCGCAATCCCAGCCAGGTCCATACACGACAATCTCCACCTCATGCGATACATCATAGAGAGGGTTGGGTGTAAACCTGGCTTCGGTGGGGCACTGATCAATTTAGATCAATCGAAAGCATTCGATAGGGTCGACCATCGGTATCTGGAGTTTGTCCTCAAAGCAGCTGGCTTCGGCCCTGTCTTTAGAAGCTGGATCGTTGCAATGCACAGCGACACATGCTCGGTGGTCAAGGTTAATGGCCACCTCTCGGAACCATTTCGGCTCTCCCGATCGGTCCGTCAAGGGTGCCCTCTCTCTTCCCTTCTGTACGTATTGACTCTCGAGCCTTTACTGCGGAAGCTGGAGCTGTTGCAGGGCATCCCGCTCGAACCGGGACGTGGAAAGACGGTGTCGGCTTATGCGGACGACATCACCGTGATGGTGTCGAACACCTCAGAAATCGAGGTGGTCGGCACCTTATTGAAGGAATATGAAAGGTTGACAGGAGCCAAACTTAACCCGGAAAAGTCGGTGAGCTTGCAGATCGGCACCTGGAGAGGCAAGCCCATGCCGTCCAACAGCGTCGTGGGGCGCTGGACGGACGGACCGGTAAAGTTGCTCGGGGTTTGGTTCGGACCAGACCTCCAGGTGGAAAAGAATTGGGAGGAGGTAACGAGCAGAGTAGCCAGTCTCACCCAAAAATGGGCTGGGAGGAAGCTATCACTGAAAGGTCGCGCGGAGGTGGCGAATGCGTACATCGCGTCCGTCATCTACTACCACCTGACCGTCGTGCCTTGCCCCCATCCGCGCCTCGTCAAGCTGGAACGGCTCCTCTTCAAATTCTTGTGGAGGGGACAAGTTCCGTTGGTGAGGCGGTCCATCTGCTGCTAGCACCCTCTACGCGGAGGGCTGGGCATGCCGTGGCTAATGATGCGCAGACATGCGTTGAGGCTGCGACATCTCCAGATATTCTGCCTCAACGGTGAACAGGTGTGGTCGCCGTTTATCAGACGGGCCTTTCCGCAGCTCATTCTTTGACCGAGCTGGAGTCCTGGGTCAAGAAGAGACCGAGACTGGGTGACTGGCACCTGGAGTGTTGCCAGGCACTCACTGTCCTCTACCAAGCGGGCAATGCGATCAGTGAAACTTCCACTCTCGAATTCTATAGAGGATTAGTGGTGGGCAAGTGCGATGACGCACTCGGAGAAGCTTTGGGCCTCGACGAAGTCGAACTGACCAGTCTGTACCGGAGGACTTTTGAGCCGGGGACGATGGACAATTTCCAGAAATCCCTCGCTTGGCAGTGCTACCGGGGGATAAACTCTACAGGCACGGAAGTGCTGTCAGACGGACCTGCCCAAGATGCGCACAGAACGACGAAACCGTTCTGCACGCACTTGTCCAATGTCCGTGCATTACTAACTTGTGGAGTTATGTCGAACAGCTACTGTCGCGTGTGGAACGAATCCGGCTATCGGCTGAGTCCATAGTGAAGATCGATCCACCGCCTTCCTTAGGTCAGGAAGAGCAGGCAATTTTCCTCTGTCTGGTGGCAGTTGCAAAAGAGATTATATGGTGGACCAGGTTGAAAGGACTGAAGACAGACACTTTTCTCTTCGGCCAATCCCTCATCAACTTCTTCAAGTTTCACCTGGAAAGGAAGGTGAGGGTGGAGAGAGAAGTGCTGCCCCCCCCCCCCCCCCAGTACATTTGCTAAAAGGTGGGTGAATGTGGCGAGAATGGCTCGTGTGAATGGGCCTACTCTGACCATGCGCCTATAGGCTAGCTAACTTGAGGAGAGGGGTGCTCTCCCTGGGTGCCCTAGAAGCGCAGGGTGGTTCAGGATTGGTGGGGTACCTGAAGCACCCCAGGGTCGTACACCCCCTATCGGGGAATTGATTTTGTTATATTTATGCATAGTTTATTTTATATTTTTATATTTTCATTGTTAAATTAGTCTTGCCATTGTGCACTTTTACTCCACCTTATTGTAAACCCCCACTGTCCCTGTCTTTGTATTGTCCCCTATATGTCGGCCCTGGTGGCTAATAAATGAAATCATTATTATTATTATTATTATTATTCCTTACATTAAACTGCAACTATGTTGACACTCTTTAAATAACGTCTTACTTGTGAATTTTGTGGTCTTGTTTTGTTTAACTAATGAATATTTCCAGCTCTGTGCACCTAATCTCTGCATGAACCCAGCCCTCTAGCTGCCTTCCACTGCATATTGCACATCGAGCACATGCCTTTACGTTTTTGGCTTCTAACAACTTCACCAATCTCTCTTCTCCTCTCCTATCTCCATCTCTCTCTTTTTTGGTTTACTCTAGAACTGTGTGTATATATATATATATATATACACACACGAGTGTGTGTTGCGGAGGGGGTTGTATGTGTGATTGTAGATACCTGACCATTTTCTCCTACCACCAGAAAATGTATAAATACCACCATATTACATTGACAGTCGGCTTCCTGATGATTTCTCCCGAATGAAACAGTTCTAGTCCTGTAGAAGCCATTTCTCTCTCACTCTCTCTATATATATACTTCATAAATAACAATCAAAGAGTGTAAGAGTGTTTAAATGTTTTAAACATTCTTACACTCTTTGATTGTTATTTATGAAGTATATACTCAGCTGTAGAAATGAGATAATAGGACTGGGGTCCCTATCATTCCACTGCAAAGTGGTCGTGGAGGTGCCACGGCAAAAAAGCACCCAGCCCACACTGTAAAGTGGACGTGTAGGCGCCACGGAAAAAAAAACACCCAGCATTCACTGTAAATGAGGTTGTGTTAGGAAGGGCATCCAGCTGTAGAAATCAAGTCAGAATCAGTTCCCGTCCCACCCTTGCAAGCAGGGAAAAGTGGACGTAAAATGAAATGATGATGAAATGATGATAGAAGCATATTTCTCTATAGTAGCATGTTTTGGGTTTTTTTAAATGCTTTTAGCTGCTCCTAATTTTATTTTATTGCATTTATATGCTCCTATTCTTTATATACTTACTTCTTCTACCTTTGCTATCTTTTCTTATATAAATATTGATATTTGTGCTTACTTCCCATATTATGTATCCTCCTAATGTTCTTATGACAAACTTCTGATATTATATTTGTGTTTCAACCTTTATTACATACTCCGATGATTCCGGCCTTGTGCTAGGATGAAACGATCATAAGCATTAAAAAAGAAAAATGCTACTATAGAGAAACACGCTTCTATAGAAAGGTTAAATATAGCGCAAGACATATATCATAATCAGTAAATAAACATATATCATAAGCATTAAAAAAGTTTATACAGTTAATAAGAGCAGATTTGCAGTTCAAATATAAATTTTAAAATACATCTCCAAAAGATATTTTTAATAATGCGTCATTCAGTCATAAAAATAAACTATTATTTTTCAAACCATTCAAAGGTAGTAATTGCTTCTACTTTTGGTACAAGGCCAGCAATTGTCTCAGTGCATTACTGGTACTTTATTTTATCGACCCCACAAGGATGAAAGGCAAAGTTAACCTCTACGGGATTTGAACTCAGAACGTAAAGGGCCATAACTCTATGCTGTAAAACATGGTGTCTGATGCTCTACCGATGCTGCTAATAATGTTGAATAAGTATACTCAGCAAAATAAAGATCAAATATAGGTTGAAGTGTTATTATTAATCAAACCATTAGGACGGTGGATTGGCAGTATCGGTAGATTGGTGGCATAGAGTTACGGCCCTTTACGGTCTGAGTTCAAATCCCGCCGAGATTAACTTTGCCTTTCATCCTTATGGGGTCGATAAAATAAAGTACCAGTAATGTACTGGGTAATTTGGCTGGTCTTGTGCCAAAAGTAGAAACAATTATTAATCAAACCAGTTTAAAAGAAATAAATGTTCAAACAATGCCTGTAAAAATGAAGAAATAATTGTTTTTTTAACAAAAAGTTCAATTTCTCTTCTCTTTGAAATTTCTTTGGGATAAGAATGTTATAGTTCTTACTGGGAAGCTAATAGAGTTGTTATTGTTGTTGCTATCGATGCGAAGTCACAGTAAATCTTCAGTAGAATCGAAGTCGAGTGTTGAAGAGAGATTTGTACCCATCCTGGAGTCACCAATAATATGCACATTACGTCTGATGCCATAGTGCGATGAGAAGGCTGTGAGTTCGAATCATGTTGGACGTTAGAAACATTGATGAATCGTGAAGTTCTGTGAAGCGGTGAAGCGGTGAAGATTTGCAAGCATCGAATTCACCATTATGATGTGAGAAAGATCTTTTAATTCTCGAGTCAACGTTGTAGCGAAAAGGCTGTTTTTGTTTTAACTCGGATCATCGTTTGTAGTGAGAAGGCTGTTGTTTTAATTCTCGAGTCACCGTTGTTGCAGACAGTGAGAAGTTGTAGCGGTTATAATATGACAGAGACGATAGAATAGGTGAAGCATAGAAGTAAACAATATGAGGTGTGTAGGTTGCGTCGGTAAGACTATAAAGTTGTCACATCGTTGTTCCCTGTTTATGGATAGTGGTTAACCCATGTGCTGCTGCTGCTGCTGATCTTGTTGATGTTGATGGTAACCATATTGAAAGAAAAATTTTTTCGTGCTATAATTTTTTAAATACAGCTTGAAGTTAAACCATGTGTTGTGCTGTTATCAACAAGAAAGTTTTTACATGGTGTTGATACAATGCAATACAAGAAAGCTTGCATGTTCTCTTTTTTAAAAATACCACTTTTTTTTTTTAGGGGAACTTTTCGTTCCCGCAGTGGGGTCACCGATTTAGAATATAGTTAAAGGATAAGTTAATAGATGATACATATTATGTGTGTTGAGAATGTATGTATTAGTGTATTGTATCACATAAGTCACCATTGAAGATATTAAAAGCAATGTCGTGGAAAATAGCATCATCATCATCATCATCGTTTAACGTCCATCTTCCACGCTTGCATGGGTTTGGACGGGAGTTTTCCCACTTGAGGCAAGAGTGGTTGCCTTGCTCGCATAGGACTGTCTGGCGGGTTTTCTATGGCTGGATGCCCTTCCTAACACCAACCACGTATACGACTTATAATGTTTTTAATATATAATTTATTTACAAACCGATTACAAAGGTTTAGCTGGCATACCATAAGAAATAAATAGACAAATTAAGATGCTGTAAATTTAGACGCGGTCAGATGGCTGAAGTAAGAAGCCAAGGCCGCGATAAGTCCGGTAGCTACATTTTGGAATATTTGAGGAACGGAATCAAAAGATGTTTACCTTCACGATGTCGAGTTGTAAGAGAGAAAGTTTATCGAAAAAGAAGCAGGATTTTTCCCTCTGGGCGGAAGTTGAGATACATCTCCCTACGCTGGTAGCGATTGGCTGAACTGAGCCAAACAACGTTCGGAGAATGTATCCATGAGCCCTCGTAATGTAGGTCGCTACAAACCAATTGATGAAATCGTAATAGGGTCAAAGTTTAACTTTTTAGACAACAAACCACCCTTAGTCCTCTGATACTAAACCACATGTTTTAAAGAGTTTATATTTATCTAAAAACCGTCTAATTTTGTGTAAGAATAGTTGTTAAGTTATATTCCCAACGCCATCTTATTTTGCAGACATGTCAACTCTCCTTGTCCGACGGGGAGATCTCCCACCCACTTTGGGGTGGGTAAAATCTCCCCATTTTGCTTAATTTCTTCCCGTTTTAGGGCCCTTTTTTCATGGTACTCCTCGTTTGGGATTTTAAAGGTTGGCAGGTCTGAGTTATGTTCCCAACACCATCTTGATATTGAAAAAGTTAGTCACATTGCTGAATCCCTCCAAGCTCTTGATTATTTTCAGTGTATTTAATTAGAAATACAGTAACAAAAGGTTTAAGAAAAAAATGCTATAACAAAAATGTAAGAGAGTTTTGTTTTTTTTTGAAACCCATACTGTTCCTTAAACCAGAATAAGTGCCATATTCTGTTGTTAGTGACAACCTGTCACCGTTTCTCCCCACCATCTTCAACTGTCTCTGTCAATATATTTTTGCTCTCCTTTCAAAACTTTTCTTTTTCAGGTTTCTAAACAAACATGCACATCCTGCTTAATATATCCAATTTCCTATAACAAGGAGCTTGGTAAACATCTTTGTATGAAGAAATAGAAGGGGAAGATGAAGACAATATTAACATAACATATATCAAATTATTGTGATAGCAAATACTGTTTTTTAATGTATCAGATATTTTCGAAATTGTAGAATCGATATCCATACGAGAATGTACACATAAAATAATTGTTTCTAATTTTGGCACAAGGCCAGCAATTATCCCAGTGCATTACTGGTACTTTATTTTATTGACCCTGTAAGGATGAAAGGCAAAGTCAACCTCAGCGTGATTTGAATTCAGAACGTAAAGGGACGTAACTCTGTTCTGCAAAGCATGGCGTCTGACACTGTACCGATACTGCCAAATGACGAAAAGAAATAGAAAGAAAAAAAGGAGGTGAGAAATAGAGGAGGAGCAAATTCTACACCATTGGTTGGTCAGTATATCTCAGCTGTGTTTTCATGGACAAGATGGCCAAAGCATTACCAGTGATATCTGCTACATCAGAACTCCAAGAGGCTCCTTCCTCAGCCGAGATGACCTCATCCTGATTTGGTAGAAGAAAAGGGCAATCCAGGGACCAATGACTCTAGAGGTCTCAAGGAAAAAACTATCTGTAGTCTAAGAAATGCAACAATGTCTGTAAGTATAACTGAGATATGAGTTTAACGATGTTTTCTTTTAGAACATCACCATCAGCACCGTTTAATGTCCATTTTTCCACGCTAGCTTGTCCACACTAGCTTGTCCTGCTGTGAGCAATGCCAGGTCAGGTGACCATGTCTTGCTCATACAGAACTGAAATAGTCGGCAACATGTTTTGAAGCTGAACTAGACTTGAAGTGGTTTTATATATTGCAGGCCATGATTATACAAGGCTATATATATTATAAAAAAACATCTTATTTTGAAAATAACTTAAATGCTTTTCATTGTAACTGTTTAGTGTGGAACACAAAAAAAATGTTCTTCACCAATGAGATTAAAAACAACCCAAAGAGCAAATGTTTCTTAATACCATAACATCATTCAGTTGTGTTAATAAAAATATTTCTTTTAGTGAGCCACAGCAGACTCAGAAATTTAATATAGAATAACACATGAAATAATTAGAACAGTGGAAATAACACAAAGATTTTGCTAACCAAAGAATATTAAGAAAAACAAGGAATTTTTGCATGCACCGTCACATATTTTATGAAGTCTATGTCTATATGATGAAGGAAATAAACCTATGAGCCATAGTTTGTTGGCCCTTTTTCTTAAGTATTTGAACTCAGACCATAGAGGGATGTAACTATGCTGGAAAGCATGGCGTCCGACCCTCTACTGATACTGTCAAATGATGATTTCTACTATAGGCACAAGGCCAGCAATTTTAGAGGAGGGGAAAGTCGATTAAATGGACACCAGTGCATTTCTGGTGCTTTATTTTATCGACCCTGTAAGGATGAAAGGCAAAGCTAATCTCTGTGGGATTTGAACACAGAACCTAAAGAAAACATTAACGACAACACAAGATCATACAATGTGAGTTTTTTCATAATAATAATGATCTTTTGCCGCATAGAGTTGCGGCCCTTTACGTTCTGAGTTCAAATCCTGCCGAGGTTAGCATTGCCTTTCATCCTTACGGGGTCGATAAAATATAGTACCAGTAATGTATTGGGGTAATTGATGGGCTTGTGCCAAAAGTAGAAACAATTATTTGTCACAAGTGCATCAAATGAAGGAGACATTACAAAGATAAGTTAAAACATGAAGGTGAGGGCTTATATTAAAATTATGATAAAATGGGTCAGAAGTATACATAGTATACAAATTTTCTGCAGTGGAAGCCCCTTACTTTCCACCCTCACTTACCTTTCCAGGTGAAACTAAAAAAGTTAGTGAGAGCTGACCGAAGAGGTATGTGTCTGTCTTCAGTCTTTTCAGCCATGTCCACTACACAACCTCTTTTGCCATAACCACCAGACATGAGAAAACTGCTCGCCCTTCTCTGTTAAAAGAGAGCACTGGAGGCAATCCTCATGATGTACTCAGATAGGTCCTGCACAGAAACACATACACATAGATAAGCATTTAACCCTTTAGTGCCAAAACCGGCCAGAATTCTTTACCTCTTTCTGTTGAAACTGGCTGTAACTGGTTGCTCAAACTGATGTTGAGGTATTGTTCTCAAAATAAATACTTTCAAAATCTCATAGATTCGATATTATGTGAGATAATTATGTGAGATAAAGTGTTTACCATGAAAATATAATAGTATATATATAGTAATGTGAATGTTATGTGAGGTAAAGCCTTTACCATGAAAATATAGTAGTATATATATAGTAATGTGAATGTTATGGGAGGTAAAGCCTTTACCATGAAAATACAATAGTATATATATAGAAATGTGAATGTTATGTGAGGTAAAGCCTTTATCATGAAAATATAATAGTATATATAGAGTAATGTGAATGTTATGTGAGGTAAAGCCTTTACCATGAAAATATAGTAGTATATATATATAGTAATGTGAATGTTATGGGAGGTAAAGCCTTTACCATGAAAATACAATAGTATATATATAGAAATGTGAATGTTATGTGAGGTAAAGCCTTTATCATGAAAATATAATAGTATATATAGAGTAATGTGAATGTTATGTGAGGTAAAGCCTTTACCATGAAAATATAGTAGTATATATATAGTAATGTGAATGTTATGGGAGGTAAAGCCTTTACCATGAAAATACAATAGTATATATATAGAAATGTGAATGTTATGTGAGGTAAAGCCTTTATCATGAAAATATAATAGTATATATAGAGTAATGTGAATGTTATGTGAGGTAAAGCCTTTACCATGAAAATATAGTAGTATATATATAGTAATGTGAATGTTATGGGAGGTAAAGCCTTTACCATGAAAATACAATAGTATATATATAGAAATGTGAATGTTATGTGAGGTAAAGCCTTTATCATGAAAATATAATAGTATATATAGAGTAATGTGAATGTTATGTGAGGTAAAGCCTTTACCATGAAAATATAATAGTATATAATAGTAATGTGAATGTTAAAGTGTTAAAATACACAAATCATTGCATACATACATACAAATAAATACACAGTATATACATCATAGCAATTTGACTCACTTAGTAGCATAAGATCAAAGCTATACACAACCATCCTAAATTAAACATTATCGCTCTTTATCAGGCTATTTTTTTTTCAGTTTGACCTCATTAGAGTTAATCCTTTTCTCATATCATTTAAAAGCTGAAAGAAAGTTATATTTCTTTGAAGAATAGTGGATTAAAAACCATTTATAATTATTCTATTCTTTACTAGTAAGAGTGAGTCAGTCCGAGTCATGTATTTGGGTCTGAGCAAAGTCAAGTTTGTTCTGAGAAATATTATGTTGGTTTGACAGTTGGGCTACTTTGGGCTGGATGCTTTTTTAATCTTGTGTCACCAACATGACCACATTACAGGGTGGACTGGGTGCTTTTTTGTGTCACCAACACGACCACTATTTAGCAGAATATTAATAATAGATATATCAACACGAATAATTATAATTGTTTCTACTGTTGGCACAAGGCCAGCAATTATCTCAGTGCATGACTGGTACTTTATTTCATCGACCCCGTAAGGATGAAAGACAAAGTTAACCTCGGCGGGATTTGAACTCAGACCATAAAGGACCGTAACTCTATGCTGCAAAGCATGGCGTCCGACCCTCTACCGATACTGCCAATCCACCGCCCTTAAAATAATTGTTTCTACTTTAGGCACAAGGCCAGCAATAACCCGGTACATTACTGCTACTTTATTTTATCGACCCAGTAAGGATGAAAGGCAAAGTTAACCTCGGCGGGATTTGAACTCAGACCATAAAGGACCGTAACTCTATGCTGCAAAGCATGGCGTCCGACCCTCTACTGATACTGCCAATCCACCGCCCTTAAAATAATTGTTTCTACTTTAGGCACAAGGCCAGCAATAACCCGGTACATTACTGGTACTTTATTTTATCGACCCCGTAAGGATGAAAGGCAAAGTTAACCTCGGCGGGATTTGAACTCAGACTGTAAAGGGACGTAACTATGCTAGAAAGCATGGCGTCCAACCCTCTACCGATACTGCCAATAATAATAATGATGTGTATTTGTTGTAACAGGAAAGGTGTGGTTTTGTTAAACGTGAGATTAGTGAATGTTTGTGGAATTAGTCGTAAAGTCTTCGTTAACATTTTTACATGTTTTATTTACATGTTTTATTTACAAAGAGTTAAGTTTTGTTGACATTTCAAAGTAAAGAACAAACATTGTTAAGTGTTAAGAAGAGAATGTGGCATTGTGCCAGGCCAAAAGCGGCCGACAGGCCAAAGTGAAAGTCTCACCGTTACATTATTGTGTGTTGATCTTTCAGAGTCCAAAGCGGCAAGAGAGAGATTTATGAATCGCCGCGGGAATTTTTCCCTCTGGGCGGAAGTCGAGACACATTCTCCTACACTGGCGGCGATTGGCTGAACTGAGCCAAACAACGCACGGAGAATGTATCCATGAGCCCTCGGAATGTAGGTCACTACAACTATATAGGGTGAACTGCAAACCTCTTGTGTCACCAGCACACCATAATTCATGATGATGTCATACAAATGAAACATCTTCAGTCCTGTAGAAGTCATTATGGTCGAGAATGAGCAAGCAGGAGTTTTAACAAGAAAAAACAATTTAACCTAATAACAAATGTTTTGGTAATTCAGCATGGAGAAAATGAGCTTTGCTAAACATCAATGTTTGTACATGTTACAAAAATCTTTTATATATATACCAGATGCGCTTTTCAAACCCTTTTTTTTTATTATCATTTTCCTCACCCCCACCAAACATTATACACTTAATTCCCTCCTCCCACCCTCATGGCTAATCCCACTAATCATATTCCCACCCCAGCAACAACACGCTCTTCTCCTACCACCAATTCCGGCAGAACACCCCTGGATACATTCGTCTATGTCTGCCCTGGGGGACGAACATTTCTCAGGCAGAACTCACCGCTCTCTGCTCCCTCCGAATCCTTGATGACATTGTTATCAAACTGGCAGGCAAGGGTAGCGCTGTGGGTATGTGGTTCACTGACCTCTACAAAACAGGGGCCCTAACCCCCAACCCTGCCCTTGAATACCAGCAACAAGTTTCCTCCATTCACCAATTCATCGCCTCCTCACTTCTACCCTCCACCGTCATCAACCTCATCGTCCGCACACCCCACACCTCCACACTATGTGAAGTCATCTATATTGGTCAAACAGTCATTAGGCAGACAGATCTGTTGAGTACCTCCAGGACACCCGACTGGGCAACCCGTCTCCCATCTCCTGACCTTTCTGCTACGCCCGACACTCCACTTTACAATTTTCGGCTTTTTCACCTGCATCAGACTATCGGACCCTCTCTCCTCCCCTCTCTCTCTCTCTAGCTATCTTTCACTCTTTCTCACTCTCCTACCATCACTACACTATTGCTATCTACCTCTCTCTCTCTCCAACCACCATACTACACTTTTGCTATGTATCACAGTCCCTCTCTCTCTCTCCTACCATCACACTACAATATTGCTCTCTCTCTCTCTCTCTCTCTCTCTCTCTCTCTCAAATTTTGTGCCAACAACAGAAGTTTGCTAAATACATTCTTAATAATACCTTTGCAAGTATATACATCATACCTGATACATAACATCACACAATTCAACTGTGGTTAATTGTTCTTCGTGTATCTCTACACAATAATTTGGCAGTACCGGTAGAGGTCAGACGCCATGCTTTGCATCGTAGAGCAACGGACTGAGTTCAAATTCAACCGAGGTTAACTTAGCCTTTCATCATTATGGGGTCGATAAAATAAAGTACCAGTAATGCACTAAGATAGTTGCTAGTCTTGTGCCAAAAGTAGAAACATTATTATTATTATTATTATTATTATTATTACTATAGTTATAACTTCAACAAAAGTTATATTTAACAGAACAGCTTTGTGTTATTGAGGTTTAAATGTTTCATTACCTATGTGGCCAGGGTAAATCACTCACCCAAGGAATCATCACATCATCATCATGATAATGGTTTCTTATATAGGCACAAGGCCAGCAATTTTGGAGGAGGGGAAAGTCGATTAAATCGACTCCAGTGCGTGACTGGTACTTTATTTTATCGACCCCCGTAAGGATGAAAGGCAAAGTTAACCTCGGCGGGATTTGAACTCAGAATGGCAAGGGCCGTAACTCTACGCATCAAAGCATGGTGTCCGACCCTCTACCAATTCTGCTCCTTCATGATAAATGAGCACTGTTACTTACTTGTACACCCACAATCTCTGGTCACATATGTACAGGCCATTAACCTTCAGCCACACTCCATGCAACAGTGATCACGTTACTGAGCAACACAACTGTACGTACACAACAACCGAATCAACACAACTACACATTATAACATTCAAACCACTATATAGGTTTTGTGTGAGTTTTTTTTCAATAACATATAATCTGATTCCTTTCTTTCTTTTGTTATGGTGTAGGCTGGGTTGATACTGGTTGTGAGGGAGTGTTCTATATGATATGGTGGACTAACCTAGATTTTGTTGGTTTTGTGTAATGACATATTTCAAGAACTCCCCTCCCTCTATTCTACATATATACATCACCAATACCACCACCACCACCAACAACAACATTTTACATCATCACATGATACCATATGTTTGGTGGGTCGTCATGGTCTATGACTACACAGGTCATAGCCACCACAAGCTGCTCATATCTATGTGTGTGTGTATGTCTATGTGGGTATATGTGCATAAGTGTATGCATATATGTGAGTGTGTGTGCGTATATATATATATATATATATATATATATTGGAAAATGTGTGTAATGCTTGGTACAGTTAGGTATATTAAAACAGGGGGAAGAAAAAATGGCTTCACTTGTGCTTTCAACAAATTTATTTTCTTCACAAAATCCAAAAAGAATTTTTCTTAAAAAAAATTATTTTATAAATGAAGTTGTTGGTTGTTGGTTGTTGGTTAGGAGTTGTTGGTTAACGTAGTAGGTGTTAGGAGTTGTTGGTTAACGTAGTAGGTGTTAGGAGTTGTTGGTTAACGTAGTAGGTGTTAGGAGTTGTTGGTTAACGTAGTAGGTGTTAGGAGTTGTTGGTTAACGTAGTAGGTGTTAGGAGTTGTTGGTTAACGTAGGAGGTATTAGGAGTTGTTGGTTAACGTAGTAGGTCTTAGGAGTTGTTGGTTAACGTAGTAGGTGTTAGGAGTTGTTGGTTAACGTAGGAGGTCTTAGGAGTTGTTGATTAACGTAGGAGGTATTAGGAGTTGTTGGTTAACGTAGGAGGTGTTAGGAGTTGTTGGTTAACGTAGTAGGTGTTAGGAGTTGTTGGTTAACGTAGTAGGTCTTAGGAGTTGTTGGTTAACGTAGTAGGTGTTAGGAGTTGTTGGTTAACGTAGGAGGTCTTAGGAGTTGTTGGTTAACGTAGGAGGTATTAGGAGTTGTTGGTTAACGTAGTAGGTGTTAGGAGTTGTTGGTTAACGTAGTAGGTGTTAGGAGTTGTTGGTTAACGTAGTAGGTGTTAGGAGTTGTTGGTTAACGTAGTAGGTGTTAGGAGTTGTTGGTTAACGTAGTAGGTGTTAGGAGTTGTTGGTTAACGTAGTAGGTCTTAGGAGTTGTTGGTTAACGTAGTAGGTCTTAGGAGTTGTTGGTTAACGTAGGAGGTATTAGGAGTTGTTGGTTAACGTAGTAGGTCTTAGGAGTTGTTGGTTAACGTAGTAGGTGTTAGGAGTTGTTGGTTAACGTAGTAGGTGTTAGGAGTTGTTGGTTAACGTAGTAGGTGTTAGGAGTTGTTGGTTAACGTAGTAGGTCTTAGGAGTTGTTGGTTAACGTAGTAGGTGTTAGGAGTTGTTGGTTAACGTAGGAGGTCTTAGGAGTTGTTGGTTAACGTAGGAGGTATTAGGAGTTGTTGGTTAACGTAGTAGGTGTTAGGAGTTGTTGGTTAACGTAGTAGGTGTTAGGAGTTGTTGGTTAACGTAGTAGGTGTTAGGAGTTGTTGGTTAACGTAGTAGGTGTTAGGAGTTGTTGGTTAACGTAGTAGGTGTTAGGAGTTGTTGGTTAACGTAGTAGGTGTTAGGAGTTGTTGGTTAACGTAGTAGGTGTTAGGAGTTGTTGGTTAACGTAGTAGGTGTTAGGAGTTGTTGGTTAACGTAGTAGGTGTTAGGAGTTGTTGGTTAACGTAGTAGGTGTTAGGAGTTGTTGGTTAACGTAGTAGGTCTTAGGAGTTGTTGGTTAACGTAGTAGGTATTAGGAGTTGTTGGTTAACGTAGTAGGTCTTAGGAGTTGTTGGTTAACGTAGTAGGTGTTAGGAGTTGTTGGTTAACGTAGTAGGTGTTAGGAGTTGTTGGTTAACGTAGTAGGTGTTAGGAGTTGTTGGTTAACGTAGTAGGTGTTAGGAGTTGTTGGTTAACGTAGTAGGTCTTAGGAGTTGTTGGTTAACGTAGTAGGTATTAGGAGTTGTTGGTTAACGTAGTAGGTCTTAGGAGTTGTTGGTTAACGTAGTAGGTGTTAGGAGTTGTTGGTTAACGTAGTAGGTGTTAGGAGTTGTTGGTTAACGTAGTAGGTCTTAGGAGTTGTTGGTTAACGTAGTAGGTGTTAGGAGTTGTTGGTTAACGTAGGAGGTATTGTTTCGTTTTTAGAAAGACCTTTCACGCTGAGGTGCGCTTGTCAAACTGATGTGTATGTGGTGTGTTGTTCTATATATAGGGATTTAACATGTCTGTGGTGTGGTGGGGGTTTCTTTTCTCCCCCTTTAATAAGTGCATGGGTGTAGGTGTGTTGAAAAAGTGTTCATAGCAGTAATGAGTTGAGATGGTGAGTAGGGTTGGGTGGGGAGAAACTTAGCAAGTGCGGCCTGCCCCGGTCATTCTCGAAAAATTCCTTTATTCAGGGGAAAAAACTTTTAGCATTGCTTTTGTGTTGAGAATGGTCACAGGCAAATCGCACCTGTCAAGCTTGTGAATAATTATTTTTTTCTTTTTTTCCATATATAATGGAGGCACATGGATTAGTGGTTAGAGCATTGGCCTTGCAATTGAAAGGTTGTGAGTTCAAATCTCAGACCGGGTGATGTGTTGTTTCCTTGAGCAAGACACTTTATTTCACATTGCTCCAGTTTACTCAGCTGTAGAAGTGAGATGATAGGGACTGGGGTCTCTATCATTCCACTGTAAAGTGGTCGTGGAGGTGTCACGGCAAAAAAGCACTCAGCACTCACTGTAAATGAGGTTGGTGTTAGGAAGGGCATCCATATATATAAATATATATATATATATACATAAAGTGAAAGAGTGAAGAATAACATGGTCTATATATATATATGTATGTATATATATGTATATATACATATATATATTTACATACACACATATATATATACACATATGTATATATATATATATGGATATACATATATATGTATATATGTATATATATATATACATATATATATATATACACACATATATATATACATATATATATGTATGTACATATATATATATATATGTATATATATATAAGTATATATATATACATATATATACGTATATATATATATACATATCATCATCATCATCATCATCATCATCATCATCAGGTTTAGCGTCCGTGTTCCACGCTTGCATGGGTTTGGACAGGGGTTTTCCCACTTGAGGCAAGAGTGGTTGTCTTGCTCGCATAGGACTGTCTGGCGGGTTTTCTACAGTTGGATGCCCTTCCTAACACCAACCACATTTACAGTGTGGGGCTGGGAGGTTTTTACCGTGTTGCCTACACGGCCACATTTACAGCCTGGACTGTGTATTTTCAGCCTGGATGTTGTGGGACCAACATAACTTTACATTGAAAGGGGTGGTGTGGATGGGGTGGAGGTGGTGGGACGGGGGGGGTGTTTTGATAGAGATGCCTACTGACTGTAGTAGGTTTTTACTTTGTATTTAGGTAAGGCGGGTCTTCTCTATTACTGAGTACCGCCAAAGGTCTTGGTCCAGTGACATTGTCTTGGAGAGGTGTAAGCGTGTGAGGTCGGAATTTATCAGCTCGTCCCATGTTTTTTCTGGGTCTGCCTACTCCGTAGCTACCGTCTATCTTTATTGCCCTGCACTTTGTTATACAGCTGTCGTCTTTCATGCGCATCACGTGACCGTACCAACGTAGTCTTCTCTCGAGTAAACAACATCTGATCCCTCTTATTTCTAATTTTTTTCTTAGTTCGTTTATGCTTTGCCGTTCACGTATATTACTATTGCACATCCAGCGGAGCATGCAAGCTTCGTTCCTCTCTAGTCTGCGTATATCCTCTGCACACAATGCCCAGGTCTCACTGCCATGCAGCATTGCTGTTCGTATGCAGGCATCGTATAACCTGCCTTTCATTTTTAGGGAGAACCCTCTAGCGGCTAATAGTGATACGTATATATATATATATACGTATATATATATATATATACATATATATATGTATATACATATGTATATATATATATATATATATCATCATCATCATCACCGTTTTACGTCCGTTCTTCCACGCTAGCATGGGTTAGACGGGTTGTCCTGTTGTAGGCAGTGTCTGGTCGACTAACCATGCCTTGCTCATACAGGAACTGATTTGGCTTGATTTCTACAGCTGGATGCCCTTCCTAACACCAACCTCATTTACAGTGAGTGCTGGGTGCTTTTTCGTGGCGCCTACACGTCCACTTTACAGTGTGGGCTGGGTGCTTTTTTGCCGTGGCACCTCCACGACCACCTTGCGGTGGGGGGGGGTATTGGGACATATTGTCTATATGCTTCAGCTTGTACCCATGGGAGGTCGGGTACTCTGTATTACTGCGTGATGCCAGAGGTCACGGTCGTGTGTCATCGCGTTTGAGAGGTGTAATTGGGTAAGGTCAGCTTTTATTACCTCATCCCAGGTCATCTTGGGTCTATACGTATATATATACACACACATATCATCATCATCATCATCATCATCAGGTTTAGCGTCCGTGTTCCACGCTTGCATGGGTTTGGACGGGGGTTTTCCCACTTGAGGCAAGAGTGGTTGTCTTGCTCGCATAGGACTGTCTGGCGGGTTTTCTACAGTTGGATGCCCTTCCTAACACCAACCACATTTACAGTGTGGGGCTGGGAGGTTTTTACCGTGTTGCCTACACGGCCACATTACAGCGTGGACTGTCTGGCGGGTTTTCTACAGCTGGATGCCCTTCCTAACACCAACCACATTTACAGTGTGGGGCTGGGAGGTTTGTACCGTGTTGCCTACACGGCCACATTTACAGCGTGGACTGTGTGTTTTTTGTCGTGACACCTACACGATCTCATTTGTTTCGGCCTGGATGTTGTGGGACCAACATAACTTTACATTGAAAGGGGCGGTGTGGGTGGGGTGGAGGTGGTGGGACGGGGGTGTGTTTTGATAGAGATGCCTACTGACTGTAGTAGGTTTTTACTTTGTATTTAGGTAAGGCGGGTCTTCTCTATTACTGAGTACCGCCAAAGGTCTCGGTCCAGTGACATTGTCTTGGAGAGGTGTAAGCGTGTGAGGTCGGAATTTATCAGCTCGTCCCATGTTTTTCTGGGTCTGCCTACTCCGTGGCTACCGTCTATCTTTATTGCCCTGCACTTTGTTATACAGCTGTCGTCTTTCATGCGCATCACGTGACCGTACCAACGTAGCCTTCTCTCGAGTAAACAACATCTGATCCCTCTTATTTCTAATTTTTTTCTTAGTTCGTTTATGCTTTGCCGTTCACGTATATTACTATTGCACATCCAGCGGAGCATGCAAGCTTCGTTCCTCTCTAGTCTGCGTATATCCTCTGCACACAATGCCCAGGTCTCACTGCCATGCAGCATTGCTGTTCGTATGCAGGCATCGTATAACCTGCCTTTCATTTTTAGGGAGAACCCTCTAGCGGCTAATAGTGGTATAAGCTCTCTGAACTTTTTCCATCCAGTTCTGACTCTAGCTACTGTACTTTCAGAGCACCCTCCCCCACTGCTGATTTTGTCACCCAGATAACGGAAGCTGTCCACTATTTCTATAGAACCCTCTGCGCAGTTGAAGGAGCTAGTATTTTGTGGGCACTTGCTGCTACTTATTGCACCAGAGCACCGGCCACATGTAAAATCTATGTTCTTAGTTAGCTTACCTGTGATCCCACTACATCTTTTATGCACCCATACTTTGCATTTGGGACATAAAATGGAGTTTCTACCTACGCCTTTCCTACACACTGAGCATGGCCATTTCCCCGATGGGACCGCCGCCTTATTTTCTTTCCTACAAACTAGAACTTTAGTCTTAGCCAGGTTAATTTTAAGGCCTTTTGATTCTAGGCCGTGCTTCCACGTTTGGAATTTCTTCTCTAGTTCGGTCATTGATTCAGCTATGAGCGTTAGATCATCTGCGTATAGGAGTTCCCATGGGCAGCCGGTCTTGAACTCCTCTGTTATAGCCTGAAGGGCAATAATAAATAGTAGGGGGCTAAGTACAGAGCCCTGATGGACACCAACTTTTACGCTAAACTCTTCACTATATTCGTTGTTAATTCTAACCTTACTGACTGTTTCTTTATACATGGCTTGTATAGCTCTCACAAGCCATTCGTCAACACCTAGTTTTCTAAGAGACCACCAGATAATGGAACGGGGGACTCTGTCGAAGGCTTTCTCCAAGTCGACAAAAGCTAAGTATAGGGGTTTACTTTTAGCTAGGTACTTCTCCTGTAGTTGTCGTACAATGAAAAGAGCGTCTGTGGTACTTTTGCCTGACACAAACCCGAACTGCATTTCATCTAGATCAATTCTCTCTCTGATTAGTTGCGCTATTACTTTTTCCGTGCCTTCATGACCTGGTCGATTAATTTAATGCCTCTATAGTTACTCCTATCTAGGGCATCTCCTTTTCCCTTATAGCAGTTAACGATGATGCTGCTACGCCATTCCTTCGGAACAACCCCATTCTGTACGACTTGGTTAACTATCCGGGTGACCATGGTGTGTCCCACCGAACCAGATGCCTTCAGCATCTCAGCAACTATTTCCGAAGGCCCAGCCGCCTTACCCGTCTTCATATCTTTGATTGCCTTACTTATTATACTACCTTCAACTAACACTGCTGGTCCCTCTATTGGATCGATCTGGGGGAGACTGTCTTTCTCCCATTTGTTCTCCTCATTTAGAAGCCTTTCGTAGTGACACTTCCAAGCTACCTTCTTATCAGCGTCGGTGATGGCAAGTATGCCATCATCGTTAAGTACACACTTCTCCCCGACAATATCACGGTTTTCCTTGACACATTGCCTGGCAATCCTGAACACCTCACGTTTTTGGTCCTCACGTTGTAGAACATGCTTGAACTTTCTTTCCTCTGCTTCCCTTCTTGCGAAGTACACTTGTCTCCTAGCTTCCCTCCTGGCCACTTGATAGTCTTCTCTACTTCCCCCATCCCGCCATACTTTCCAAGCCTGCTTTTTGGCCTTAATTGACTCCTCCACCTTACTGTTCCACCACCATGTTACTCTCCTCCTACCTACAGGCCTGCTCCAGCCACAGACTTCGTCTGCCGCCGTCAGCAGGTTTGCTCTCAGGAATTCCCACTGTTCCTCTATATTATACGACTCTAATTGCTCTTCCTTACTGTCGAAAGCGTCAAGTAATATGCTTTGAAATTTATTTCTGGCTATGGGGTCCTTTAGCTTCCATATTTTTCTCCTGAGGATAGTCCTCTTCCGCTGTCTAGTACGTCTCGTCCTGACTATGAGGTCGCTAATTATCAGTCTATGTTGGGAGGTGAATTCTTCATGGGGGTGGGATTTAGTGTTAACAACAGACACTCTGTCACGTCTTCTGGTAAGGATATAATCTACCTGGCTTGTGTGTTCCCCCGATCTATAGGTGATCAAGTGATTGTCTCGTTTTTTGAAGTTAGTGTTACAGATAGTTAAGTTATTTGCGTCGCAGAATTCCAGGATTCTGGAGCCTTCCTCATTTCTAGTACCGAACCCATAGCCTCCATGGATTCCGTCATAGCCGTCACAATGTTGTCCAACGTGACCATTTAGGTCGCCTGCAATAACTATATAGTCACTGTCGGTTATTTGGGAGGTAGCGAGCATCAGTGTCTCGTAGAATCTGTCTTTTATAGCGCGGGGCAGTCCGGATTATATATATATATATCAGTATATATATATATATATATATCCGTATATATATATATATATATATATATATATATATATATATATATATATATATATATATATATATATATATATATATATATAAATATACACGGGTGTGTATGATTGTGTATAGAAGATTATATTAATAAAAGGAATTCCAACTTTGTCTGATTTACTCGTTTTATTTACAATCCTTTAAAATTTATAATGGTATTAGAATGAAATAGTATGGTAGAATATTAAATGTTAAGTGTTAATTGAACAAGTACTTTCATGCTTTCGCAATCTTCAGGTTCATATTGTGTGGTGACAGTCAAGTTTGCAATTTTCAACTGTCATTGTTGAAAATGGCAAGCTTGACTGTCACCACACAATATGAACCTGAAGATTGCGAAAGCATGAAAGTACTTGTTCAATTAACACTTAACATTTAATATTCTACCATACTATTTCATTCTAATACCATTATAAATTTTAAAGGATTGTAAATAAAACGAGTAAATCAGACAAAGTTGGAATTCCTTTTATTAATATATATATATATATATATATATATATATATATATATATATATATATATATATATATATATATATATATATATATATATATATATATGGTGGCTGCCAACTCGTTTTCGAGTACGGCCACTACTTTATATCCATGTAGGAGAACCCCTACTGATGCGCTGAACGAGTGTGACTTTTTAGTCCAGCCAGCGACTTGAAAACTTTGGTACAAACACTACACTTGTGACAATTACTGACACATAGTGCTGGGCCCATGGTACCCTGTGATGACAAGTGCAGAGAGATCTCCAGATATAAAGCAATGCCTGTGCCGTGAAGCTTTTATAGTGAGCAAAGGCACTGCACAAAGCCAGTCCCACTCTCTTAACCAAGATGATATTTACCAAAAAGAAGAACAAGTCAACATCATTGGATACCATCAGGGTTGCAGGTGTTATATCAGAGTTTTCCTTCTCCTAGAATTCTGCCTTGACAAAGGCTAAGGGGTCATCTCTCCCGGTGATTTTGGATGGCCATTGACTCTTAAGAGTTCCTTTGCCCTTTGACAGGTTTTGTTTTTAGTCCTGCAGGATGTCCAAAGTCACCCTCCTCACCAAGAAACCTTGGCGGGGTTGCCAGTTTAGTCGCCAACGACCCGACCATGGGACAGGTTGTACTGGGATACATGTTACCAGTAGCACCAACTGGTGACCTGACCAATATATATATATATGTATATATATATAAACATATATATTATATATATATATATACATATATATATATATATATTATATATATATATATACATATATATATATATATATATACATATATATATATATATATATATATATATATATATTTATTAAAATAACAGATTAAAGTTTAAGCAAAGAATCGCTGCTTTCACCCTTAACGGGATCTTCTGAAACTAACAAAGTCAATCTGTAAACGCAGAAGTGAATATTTCAAAACCGTTGCAACCGGAGGAAGACAGGAAGACGATACTTTGGTTCGTGGAAACGTTCCCTGGCAAAGAACGGGAAAAAACGAATATAATACGTCATTATTTGGAACGGTGAAAACAATTTCACGCAAAGACAGAACCACGTTTATGGTATAAAAGAGGTCGTAGACTAATATTCTCATAGAGACGTTCTCTGGCAATGAACGGAAAAAACGAAGATAATACGTCATATGTGGAGCGGGGAGGACAATTGCACGCAAAGACAAAACCACGTAAATGGTATAACTGAAGTCGTAGACTAAAATTCTAACTAGGAAACCGAATGATTCTCCGCTTCAGAGTTAAGAATAAAGTAAATAAAATACAATACAGAGGTAATTGAAATTAAATAAATACATACACGAATCCAAATACGTACATACACAAGCATACACTCAGTTTCAGAAGACCCCGTTAAGGGTGAAAGCAGCGATTCTTTACTTAAACTTTAATCTGTTATTTTAATAAATATTTGCTCTACGGTTCTTATATATTTGACATATATTTATCTTTATCGAGCCCTCTTTGGATTTTAGTCTTCAAATTTATTATTATTACTATATATATATATATACATACACATATATATATATATATATATATATATATATATATATATATATATATATATATATATATATATATATATATATATATATATATATATATATATATATATATATAAATGAAGTATATATATCATCATCATCATCGTTTAACGTCCATATTCCACGCTCGCATGGGTTTGGACGGGTGTTTTCCCACTTGAGGCAAGAGTGGTTGTCTTGTTCGCATAGGACTGTCTGGCGGGTTTTCTACGGCTGGATGCCCTTCCTAACACCAACCACATTTACAGTGTGGAACTGGGAGGTTTTTACCGTGTTACCTACATGGCCACATTACAGCGTGGATTGTGTGTTTTTTTTGTCTTGACACCTACACGACCTCGTTTGTTTCGGGCTGGATGTTGTGGTACCAACATAACTTTACATTGAAAGGGGTGGTGTGGATGTGGTGGGGGTAGTGGAACGGAGTTGTATTTTGTTAGAGGTGCCTACTGACTGTAGTAGTAGGTTTCACTTTGCACTTAGGTAAGGCGGGTCTTCTCTATTACTGTGTACCGCCAAAGGTCTCGAAGAGGTGTAAGTGTGTGAGGTCGGAATTTATCAAGTTGTCCCAGGTTTTTCTGGGTCTGCCTACTCCGTGGCTACCGTCTATTTTTATTGCCCTGCACTTTTTTATACAGCTGTCATCTTTCATGCGCATCACGTGACCATACCAACGTAGCCTTCTCTCTAGTAAACAACATCTGATCCCTCTTATTTCTAATTTCTCTCTTAGTTCGTTTATGCTTTGCCGTTCACGTATATTACTATTACACATCCAGCGGAACATGCAAGCTTCGTTTCTCTCCAGTCTGCGTATATCCTCTGCACACAATGCCCAGGTCTCACTGCCATGTAACATTGCTGTTCGTATGCAGGCATCATACAGCCTGCCTTTCATTTTTAGAGAGAACTCTTTAGCGGCCAATAGTGGTATAAGCTCT
>OZ024744.1:62625535-62680535 GCA_964016885.1 Eledone cirrhosa | reverse complement strand
TACCCATGGGAGGTCGGGTACTCTGTATTACTGCGTGACGCCAGAGGTCACGGTCGTGTGTCATTGCCTTTGAGAGGTGTAATTGGGTAAGGTCGGCTTTTATCACCTCATCCCAGGTCATCTTGGGTCTCCCCACTCCGCGGTTTCCATCGACTTCTAGTGCTCTGCACCTTTTTATGCAGCTGTCATCCTTCATACGCATCACATGTTCATACCAGCACAACCGCCTCTCCTGCACACAGCATTTGATTCCTCTTTTGCTCAGTCTCTCTCTCAATTCATTTATGCTTTGTCGTTCACGTATATTACTGTTACACATCTATCAGAGCATGCAGGCTTCGTTTCTCTCTAATCTACGTAAGTCTTCTACCTTCAGCGCCCAGGTCTCACTACCAGGCAACATCGCTGTTCGGATACACGCATCATACAGTCTGCCTTTCATTCTGAGGGAGAAGCCTTTTGCCGCTAGCAGTGGTAGTAGTTCCCTAAACTTCTTCCATCCCGTTTTTACCCTAGTTATTGTACTTTCTGAACACCCACCTCCGCTGCTAATTTGGTCACCTAGGTAGCAGAAGCTGTCTACTGTTGCTACAGAGCCCTCCCAGAGATTGGTGGTACTTGTTTCCTGTGGCTGTTTGCTGCTTGCAAGATATACATATAGAAGATCTCGTTAAGGGTGAAAGCAGCGATTCTTTGCTTAAACTTTAATCTGTTATTTTAATAAATATTTGCTCTACGGTTCTTATATATTTGATATATATTTATCCTTATCGAGCCCTCTTTGGATTTTAGTCTCCAAATTTATTATTATTGTATATATATATATATGTGTGTGTGTGTGTGTGTGTGTGTGTGTGCGCGTGTGTGTATCCATATATATATTGTTGATAGGTTTCGGCCAGTATTGGCCCAGGCCATGTCTAACTTAATAGCACCACCTGGCGAAGTCTTACAAATCAGGGTTTAGGCACCATGGCCCACTCAAATAGAGAGTTATTGTTTATGGAGGCATATCCGGGTGTAGGAGGCTTATCGAGGATTTCTTGAAGGAATTTGTTCAAAGACTTCTTGAACTTGATGGGGTCTGTTTCTGTTTTAATGTGTTTTGGTGTAATGTTAAAGAGAGCAGGGCCAATTGAGGTGAAATAATTGTGCCGTATTTGTTATGAGATGCGAGTGAGATTTTTGTCATGGGCAGATAGCACGGCGCCCAAGCTTTGGGTGTACATTAAAGGTGATGCCAACATCATTTGGGCAAAGCTGATGGAATATTTTCCACATCATGCAGATAATGTAGCGCCCATGGTGACGTTGGAGAGAATAAAGATTGAGCTTTTCTAATCAAATCCAATAGTCAAGGCCTGTCATGCCATCTATCTTTTTTGTAATCGATCTTTGGGGTGCTTCAACTTTCATGATACTTTGTTTCATGTGGGGGTGACCACAGTGGACAACAGTATTCAAGGTGGGGTCGGGCAAAAGTGGAGAAGAGAAGGACAACAGTGTGGATATCTCTCGACTGGAAGGTTCTGAGAATCAAGGAATACATTCTGCGGGCCATGTCAATTTTGCTGTTTATATGAGTGGCCCAGCTTATGTTGTTGTCCACATTTACTCCCAAGTATCTGATGTTGTTGGATGCCACTAGAGTTTCACCTGAATGAAGAGAGTATGGGAGTTTCAGGGCATCCTTTTTTCCAAAGTGGATCAATTCAAACTTATCCTCATTCAACAGCATATTGTTCTTTTCTGCCCATTGGATAACAGCCAGTAGGTAGACTGAAGGCAAGTCCGGTCACCCACCTCATTGATGACCCTTTGGAGCTTGGAATCATCTGCGAAGATTCTTATGTTGCTGTGCTTGATGATGTCAGTAATGTCATTAATGCAGATGATGAAAAGAAGTGGGCCCAACACAGTGCCTTGTGGGACGCCACTGCTGACTTTGGCAAGGCTTGATTTTACTCCTTCAACTACAACATGTTGGGTTCTGTCTGTCAGGAAACATTTGATCCACTGTAGTAACTTTCCAGAGACACCAATATTGGATAGTTTTTTCAGTAGAATTTTATGATCAACCCTGTCAAAGGCCTTGCTGAAATCAAGGTAGATGACATCAGTGTTGGAGCCCTCTCCCAAGGCTCTCAAAACATTGTCAAAGTGATGCAGGAGCTGCGTTAGGCAGTCCCTTCCATTATGGAACCCATGTTGGTTGGAGTTTAGCAGGCCGTTGCTTTCAAGAAAGTGGGTGATTCGTGATCTCACCACCCTCTCAAATACCTTGAGATAGGAGAGGTGAGTGAGATCGGACGGTAGTTCACTGCAAGCGTCTTATTTCCCTTTTTGAAGACTGGGACAATGGACTGGGACAGAAAGTTTTCAGGAATATAGCCAGTATCCAGTGAGTTCCTCCACAGATTAGCAAGAAGAGATGCAAGTTGGTGTCGACACACCTTCAGGACACAAGCAGGGAACCTGTCGGGGCCTACTGCTGAATTGTGTTTAATTTCATTTATTGCCGCTAAGACATCAGGGGCGCCAAACATTATGTCTGATATAGTGTGTTGGGGGTTAACATCACTGATACAGCCCAGATCGGCCATATCAGGATTGCTGAAAACAGAGCAGTATTGTTTCTGCAGTATCTCACCCATGGTTTTGGTATTATCTTGGAGTGTGCCATTTTCATCAACTAGAGGGCCACCAGTGGAGACAGGGACCTTGTATTTTTTAGCAAATGAAAAGAACACTTTGGGGTAGAGTTTGATTTTCTCAATGGCCCACCTCTCTTCAGCTGTTCTCTGGTTATTGATGATGGTCTTCATGCATTGTTGGAGGTTATATTTATTTGATTCAAGCAGGGCAATAGCTGTCGAATGTGTGTGTTGCTGTTGGCAGTATTTTAGTGTGTTAATTTTTTTGTTTGTTCTTTTTATTTTTCTGATAATTGTTTTTCTGTTTTGGGGGATACTGCACTTGGTTTTGTTCACATGTTTTGGTGGGGTGTGTTTTGTACATATATTTGTGACAGTATTTACAAACATCTGCCAAGACGTTTTGATGTTGGTGGAAATGTGTGTGTGTGTGTAAAAGACCAGTAAACATGTGATAGTTCGTTCATAATTGCATCTCAGTTGGCATTATAGAGATCCATGTTATCTAATGGGTGGGCTGGAGAGAGGTCCCTAGGATTAGCTTTTGGCTGGTGGAATCTCAGGTTACAAAGAACCAAGCCATGGTCTGAGAGAAGGGTTTTTTCTACTGTAATATTATGTATAGTGTTAGTGTGGTTACTAAACACTAGGTCCAGAATGTTCTTCTGATGCCTTGTTGGTGCAAGGACAAGTTGGGACAAGAAAAACTCATTCATAAAGTCGAGAAGTGACTCGACTGCTGCTTTATCAGTGGTTGAGGTGGGAGTGCCTGGTTTCAAACTATTTGTAGACCAATCGACACAGGGTAGATTAAAGTCTCCCATCAAACGTATGTTGTTAGAATGGCACTGTTGAATAAAGCATTTAATGCTGTTGAGGCATTCTTTGAAACAGATTATGGGTGTTTGTGGTGGTCTATAGAGACCAACTAATGTCAGGTCATTGGCTTTGTTGTGCACAGTGACTGATTCACAGTATCCATTAGAGAATGTTGTGTTACCATCTGCTGTATAGAAATCATGCAAGAAAATGGCAGTTTCACCCTTCTTTCTGCCAATACGATCTGCGCGGATGGTTGTGAAATTTCTCACTCTTACTTCGGCCTCCAAGTGAGAGTTGTCAAGGTGGGTCTCAGTAAAAATGAAGAAGGGGATGTGAAATGGATGGTTACCAACCCAATCCTCAATGAATTGGATCTTCCATTTCTGTGCATTGAAGGATGGGCTGATACCTTGTGTATTGAGTAAAAATGTGGAGGCTAGTGTGGTGGCTGGTTTTGACTGTTGCAGGGGGCTTGCTTTGAGATTGTGTGTTAGTGACAGCAAGGATGGTGTTGGGTGATGGCTAAAATGTTTTTCTGTATCTCTTTTGCCAGGTTCATGGCTAAAAAAGAAAAATGTTCTTGTTCAGGGAGCAGTTTTTGATTGGATTTGTGGTTACACCATTGGATAGGGCTGCAGTTCCCTCTTTTGTTGTTGTTGTTGTTGTATTTGTTGTTGTATTTGTTGTTGTTGTAATTGTGTCTTTGTGAAAAGACTGGAGCAGCATTACTTTTGTTGTTGTTGTTTTTGTTGTATTTGTTGTTGTAATCGTGTCTTTGTGAGAAGACTGGAGCATATATATATATGTATATATATATGTATATACATATATATATATATATAATCATATATATATATATACATCATCATCATCATCATCATCATCACCGTTTTACGTCCGTTCTTCCACGCTAGCATGGGTTAGACGGGTTGTCCTGTTGTGGGCAGTGTCTGGTCGGCTGACCATGCCTTGCTCATACAGGAACTGATCTGGCTTGATTTCTACAGCTGGATGCCCTTCCTAACACCAACCTCATTTACAGTGAGTGCTGGGTGCTTTTTCGTGGCGCCTACACGTCCACTTTACAGTGTGGGCTGGGTGCTTTTTTGCCGTGGCACCTCCACGGCCACCTTGCGGGGGGGGGGGGGGGCATATTGTTTATATGCTTCAGCATGTACCCATGGGAGGTCGGGTACCCTGTATTACTGCGTGACGCCAGAAGTCACGGTCGTGTGTCATTGACTTTGAGAGGTGTAGTTGGGTAAGGTCGGCTTTTATCACCTCATCCCAAGTCATCTTGGGTCTCCCCACTCCGCGGTTTCCATCAACTTCTAGTGCTCTGCACCTTTTTATGCAGCTGTCATCCTTCATACGCATCACATGTCCATACCAGCATAACCGCCTCTCCTGCACGCAGCATTTGATTCCTCTTATGCTCAGTCTCTCTCTCAATTCCTTTATGCTTTGTCGTTCACGTATATTACTGTTACACATCCATCGGAGCATGCAGGCTTCGTTTCTCTCTAATCTACGTAAGTCTTCCACCTTCAGCGCCCAGGTCTCACTACCATGCAACATCGCTGTTCGGATACACGCATCATACAGTCTGCCTTTCATTCTGAGGGAGAAGCCTTTTGCAGCTAGCAGTGGTAGTAGTTCCCTAAACTTCTTCCATCCCGTTCTTACCCTAGTTATTGTACTTTCTGAGCACCCACCTCCGTTGCTAATTCGGTCACCTAGGTAGCAGAAGCTGTCTACTGTTTCTACAGGGCCCTCCCAGAGATTGGTGGTACTTGTTTCCTGTGGCTGTTTGCTTGCTGTTTCAGCACAGCTGCTGCATGTGAATCCTACATTCTTAAATAAGCTTCCTGAGATCCCGCTACATCTCTTGTGTACCCATTGTTTGCATTTGGGGCAGAGAATGGAGTTCCTACCTACACCTTTCCTACATACTGAGCAAGGCCATTTCCCTGAGGGGATCTGGGTTCTGTTTTCTCGTCTACTTACAAGGACCTTAGTCTTTGTCATGTTGACTTTGAGGCCCTTTCTCTCTAGTCCCTGCTTCCAGGTTTGGAATTTATTCTCTAGTTCTACCATAGATTCAGCTATGAGTGCGAGGTCATCAGCATACAGGAGTTCCCATGGGCATCCGGTCTTAAACTCCTCCGTTATTGCCTGCAGGACTATGATGAACAGGAGAGGGCTAAGAACAGAGCCCTGGTGGACCCCAACCTGTACGCTAAATTCCTCGCTATACTCATTGCCAATCCTAACTTTGCTGACTGCTCCCCTATACATGGCTTGTACCGCTTTCACAAGCCATTCATCTACTCCTAGTTTTCTAAGAGCCCACCAGATTACTGCACGTGGAACTCTGTCAAAGGCTTTCTCAAGGTCGACAAATGCCAAGTATATATATATAAACATATATATATACATATATATATATATATATATATATATATATACACATACATATATATTATTATATATATATATATAAGTGGCCGTGTAGGCGCCACAGAAAAAAAGCACCCAGCACTCACTGTAAATGAGGTTGGTGTTAGGAAGGGCACCCAGCTGTAGAAATCAAGCAAGAATCAGTTCCAGTATATGCAAAACAATGTCAGCTGACCAGACACTGCCCACAACAGGACAACCCATCTAACCCATGCTAGCGTGGAAGAACGGACGTAAAACAGTGATGATGATGATGATATATATAATTATATAGGGGCTGGCCGTCAAAGAAACAACACCACATGCCGGCCGACCCTCTGAATTAAGAAAAGAAAATCCTTTTTGAGGAAGTTATTTTTCCAAATTTAAAGGGTCTATTTTAGGAACTTTCATTGTTTTTATAGGTTTCGCTGTCTGAAGAGCCCAGGCTATCATAAGAGATAGTCCTCAGCAAAATATGTATAACGGAGTTTTAAATAAACCTGAATATCGCTTCCAATCTTTTAATGATATATAATTATATATATACCTATGATAGTTGGAAGATCACTGATGAAGGACAAACTTTTTTCATATATATATATATATATATCATCATCATCATCGTTTAACGTCTATCTTCCACGCTAGCATGAGTTAGACGGGAGTTGGATGTTGTGGTACCAACTTTACAGTGAGAGGATGGTGTTGGCGGGAGTGGGAGGATAGGGTAGGGGTAGTGGATTGGGATGTATATTTGGTTAAGAGGTGCCTACTGACTGTAGGTTTCACTTTGTACATAGGCAAGGTGTCCCCAGAACATTTATACACATATTTATTAGAATGCTGTTGAAGTGTGTATACATTTTGCAGGGACACCCTGTATATATAATTATATATACATATGTATGTGTATCAAAATAACACAAGGACACAAATACATATATAAAATACAGACCCACTGACAACACACAAAATAATCCCTTCAGCCACCTATTATAAGTTACATAATCTGGTTTTGATATATGCACTTATCTATCAGTCAATCTTTTGCTTATCTACTATCTTCCTCCCCCTCTCTTATTATCCCTACATCTTACCAGCTATACATTCTGAGTCTTCTTTCTTGATTGTTACCAACTGGCCTATCATATATGCACACATCTGGATATAATTGCTAGCATTATGATCATTGTCGGTTGATTAGTATCTTACATTTGGACACCATATCTTAAAATTCCACCAACACTAACCTAGAAAGGTCATTCGATACCCTCCTATTCATTGTTTACTTACTGATTTCTCATACATATGCAGCATTCATTCCATTTTTTCATTCTCTCATTCTCTAATTCTTTCATTCTTTCCTACACACACAGTATGCAAAAAATAAACAGAAACAACAAAGCAAACAATACAGTACAATAAATAAATATATTATTTTAATGCTTGATATAATAGGAAAAGAGTCTTAACGTTTCGGACACTAGTCCTTCATCAGTAGATAGAATGAGAAATAAAAGAATGAATAGAAAGATGGAGATTGAGAAGAGGAAGGAACAGGGAAAAAATGTTGGGAGAAAAAGCATGTGTGTATTTAGTCAACCATATATGGCACCACATTGAGGATTTAACCTCTCTCTCTCTCTCTCTCTCTCTCTCTCTCTATATATATATATATATATATATATATATATATATATATATACACACAAGTGGAAGCTTGGTAAAATGGAAGCTTTGGCTGTGGCTAAGCTAACGACCTACAATTAGAAATGAGCAGCAAAGCACTCAATAAGGTAGGCTCTTAGAGTAATAACATACGTTTAGACAGCTTGACAAATTGAAAATTGCAGCAGGCAGATCTAGCCACACAATACCAAAAAAAACTAATCAGGTTAGACAACTGACCTGGACATATCGAACGATATTTTGCAATACGTCTGATAGGTTTCTATGAATCCAAAATCATCCATCCAGCTTACGTAATATGTAAGCCTGTGGTATTCCATGATCGAACAGAGGATTCACGTCATGAACAAGAAATTTCGTTCTATATATATACAAGTTTGGGTACAAATGAAAGAAAATAGTAATTGAGTGATCACAGCTCCGATACTATGGACATGTGGTTAGAATGTCTTAGAAAATAATCACTGGACTGATTTTACGGGCAAAACCAACCTACACGAGACCCAGGGGTAGACCCTGAGCAAGATGGTTGGATAACATCCATGAGCTTGGCTGGTCACATTTGAGGATCCAACCAGATCAGTTGGAGTTGGTTGCTTTTGACAAGACCCATTGGAAGTAGTATTTGAGGACTCTGCTCCAATCACCTTCTCAAGAAGAAGAAGAAGAAGAAGAAGACAATGTTATGAATGTACGTATTGTATCTCTCTATATAAAATTCTTTGTCTTTCTCTGTCTGTCTGTCTGTCTGTCTGTCTGTCTGTCTGTTCCTATGTATTCTCTAACGGTTGGACAAAATCAAATCAAATTTTAGACCCCGGAAGTGTTAAAATGTAATTTTTATTTTCATTTGGATTAAAACAATATAACATTTTATCATTTGGATTAAAACAATATAACATTTTATCTAAAATAATCATTCTATAGTAAAGGACATTTTATACCACTACCACCACCACCACAACGATGACGACTCACATTTTGTATATGAGTGTGTATGTGTCTGTGAGTATGTGTGTGTTTGTGCGTTTGTTATGTATGTTAGGTCTCAGAGAATTAAACACACACACACATCTACACATACATATAGCCTTAGTAAGTTGCATATTTTCTTAATGAATTGTCTACCAATAAAGTTACTACAAATATTTGAAATAACAAAGTCATTTATATGTATTTTCTGTTAAATAATTACAAGCAGTTACAAGCTAAATAAAACATATAATCAGAGCCCAACAATTCACATGTCCAGTGCTGGATTCACCATTGTGCTTAGGTATGCTTAAGCACAAGGCCTCATTGGTAGGGAAGAGGGACATCTTACTAAAAATATTTTCTTTACCAGCCACCTCCTTCAGAGCCCAAGTAAGGGGCCTCATAAATCTGGCACTGCCTATATCTATAGCAGCTCTAGTTTGTGTTTTGTTACCGATTATAGTGAGTCAGGGGCTAAGATGAGATGGTGTCGGTGTGTTGTGGTGTTGATTCGGTTGTTGTGTGTACTCAGTTATGTGGATTGTTCAGTTACGTGGTCACTGTGGTGTAGAATGTAGGCAAAGAAAGGTTGGTGTACCTGATACAGGGTGACCAGAGATTGCAGGTGTGAAAGTAAGTGAGTAAGTGTTCATTATGATGATGATGATGTGATAGTTCCTTGAGTAAGTGATTTATCTTAATCACATAGGTAATGAAATATATAAACCACAATAACACAAAGCCTCTATGTTACTAACTTATTAAATAACTTTCGTCAAAGTTATGACAATACATGAAGAACAGTTGAATTGTGTGATGTTATGTATCAGGTATGATGTATATGCATGTTTGCTTGCAAAAGTATTATTAAAAATGTATTTACCAAACTTCTGTTGATGGGATGAATTTCATTGGCCTGGCTGAAAGAGAAAGAGAGTGAGAGACCCACAGGAGTTAGTGTGTGAGACAGTTTACCACTACATCTTAGCTGGTTGGTATGACCTCTGTGACTTCTTGAATTGGCTCTGGGAGAAGGCTATTTATCAGGCTTCCTTCATTTTCCTGCATTGATCATTTGGAAAGAAGGTTTTTACTTTAAAATATCATGAAGTGTATAGGATAGAAATATTATTTTGTTTTATTTTGTCATTTTTTACCCTAGTTCCATCTCTATATTGCCATCCGCATTATACCAGCTTTCCTAACACTCACTTTATTATTTATTACATAGCGGTGGATTGGTGCTATTGGTAGAATATTGGACAACATTCTTTGCAGAATAGAGTTACGTCCCTTTGCATTCTGAGTTCAAATTTTGCTTTGTCTTTTATCATAATAGTACAGGGACACCTATCATTACAAGACATGCGAAATATCCTATGAGATAACCTTGTAGGAGGCCAGCTAAACCTGTATTGATTGGGGCTGTAACATGATAGAATGGGGAACCCCTATCATTAAAAATCCTGGGAAATCTATGATTTGTGCATTATTCTATGTACTATACATGCACCTTTGATGAGTTGTAGTGCACCTGAGCACTGTACACAATAATTTTCATTATTATTTCATTTCACTATTATGGGATCGATAAAGTAAAGTACCAGTAGTGCACTCAGGTCAATTTGATTGACTTCCCCTTTCCCAAAAATTGTTGACCTTGTGCCTAAATCAGAAGCCATTGTTTATTACATACTGACACCATTTTGTTTGTAATATACATACACTATTGAGTATTGCATCTTCTCTAAGTATAAACATTTCTCTTTTTTGACTGTTGTTATGAGAGTATCAAAATATGAGAGGGGGTAATTGTAGTGTTTGTGTGTATGAGTGTGTCGATAGGGGGGGGGGGGGGGGGGTAGGAAAATTAATTTTGGGAGGAATTCAATTAAATAACAGTTTTTTTTTTAATTAGTAAATTAATATTTACAACAAAAATTTCTAAAATAAAACAATAATGAAAAGTTTTAATATAAAGAAAAACATTTTAAGCGAACAGTTTTGTATCATAAAACAAGGAAGATTTCATATGGTTTGATATCAAAAGGGTTCAAGAAAAGGGGGTTTCTACTTACTCCTTTTCTACATATTGAGCAAGGTTGTTTCCCTCATGGGACCAGGGTTCTTTAGGGAGTTGGTCCCAGGGTTACTTACTCCAGTAAGTACCACCGGATCCCAATTTTAATAGAAAGAAGATATAGAAGAACTTTCATACAATTTCTTTTTTGTGAGAATTATCTCTCTCTACACTCGAAGTAATAACTGAGGCACAAAGAGTTTCTCTAAACGAGTATCAAAATAACTGCATTTATCGTAGTTCATGTAATATAATTTGGAAACAAAACATACCTCGTGGCATGATATGGGCTAATCCTGAATTACAAGGTATGGTTTGAAAAAACTTAACATATTTGCGCTCGATGTGGTCAGTTTGAGAGCTTGCCGCCAAAAGAGAGAAAGTTCGCTTTTTGCTCTATCTTTTATAATCTCTGGAACAGAAGTTTAAGGAATATTCTAGAAATTCAACGGGAAGTAACTCTAGCGACTTCCCTTGTCTAGAGAGCGCTACAAGACTCCCCTCTCAGACGAGAAGTCAAATAACCAACCGAAGGTCATTGTAGCGAGAACCCGTAAGAAATGAGGAGCAAAACAAAAGGTACAAGAAAATGCATGAGTAAAACATGAGCTCGCAACTGAAGCAAATAGCAAAGAAGCACAAAACAAGTAAATGCATTTTACAAAGAAAAAATGTGAATGTAACAAACTGATAATTCAAAGTTAATATATAGGAGCAGAGAAAATTAATGCTCAATGATAAGTTCAAAGTTTCTTCAAAATCAAATAGTTTATACATCACCAGTGTACAGACTTTTCTGACACTAGTTCTATCTGAAACTGAAAAAAGAAGTTTGTTAATGCCACTAGGGGTTAAATGTATATAGTTTTTGAGAGTTTACTGTTCTGTCACCTCGTGTGACATAAGGTTGTGTGGCATGTGGTGTTTGCGGTGGAGGTGAAGGTGTTGGTGTGGGAGTGTATGTACGAGGTATGTCAGGCATTGTAATGAGACTTTCAGAGAAAGCCTTCTTTGCTCTGTCATTGGATATTGTCTCTTTTCGACCATTGACAGCCACTGTGAAATGTTTTGGTGTGTGCGAAAGCACACGAAAAAGTCCATTGTAGGGTGACGTAAGAGGTCCATTGACGGAATCATTCCGTATAAAAATATGTGTCCACGTAGAGATGTCCGATGGAACAGCAGGAGAAATAGATTGGTCATGAGGGTTCATTGGTGGAAGATCCGAGAAATACGAACGAATGCTAGTGACATATGATGCTGGGTCAAGATGTGATGAATCCACTGGTGCTAACATTTGTCCAGGAAGAGACAATGTAGTACCATAAAGAAGTTCAGCAGAAGAAAACCTAAATCTGTCTTAATGGCAGAACGACAACCAAGAAGAACAATTGGCAAAAATTCGATCCAACGTTGTGGATCAGGAGTAGCGCGACGTGCAGCTTTCAACTGTCTAGGAAACCTCTCCACCATTCCATTGGAGGCTGGGTGATAGCTGGTCGTATGAATGTGATGAGCACCCAAAATTCATGATATTTCACAAAATAAGGAAGCCTCAAACTGTCGTCCGCGATCTGTAGTTATTTTAGTAGGAACACCAAAGCGAGCAATCCAATTGGAAATGAAAGCTCGGGCAACGGACTCGGCTGTTATGTCCACTAAGGGTATGGCCTCAGGCCACCGAGAGAAACGATCGATACAGGTCAATATATATGTGAACCCACGAGTAACGGGCCACGGACCAACAATATCCATGTGAATGTGACGGAAACGGGCGTCCGGTGGGCTGAATTTACCCAGAGGAGCGCGAACATGCTGGTAAATCTTAGAGCGCTGACACTTCAAACAAGAACGTGCCCACCCGGTGATTAAACGACGCATATTAGACCAGAAGAATCGAGCTGTAATAAGCTTCACCGTGGCAGCTATGCTAGGATGTGACAAGGAATGAAGTGCATAAAAAACGGTACGTTGATGACAATCTGGAACAAGTGGTCTGGGTGAGCCAGTAGAAACATCGCAGAGAATTTTCCCTTCAGAAGATGGAAGAGGTAAATATTCCAATTTTCAGCAGGAGAACTGGTCAGAAGAAATGTCCAACGAATCCAAAGTAGGTTGGTCAGTTGCCATGGCAACCAAATCGATATGTGCAGGAGACGCAAGAGAACACACAGAAAGTCGAGATAGTGTGTCCGCGAGTATGTTGGCAGCTCCGGCTATATGACGAATGTCACTGGTGTACTGGGAGATGAGATCCAAATTCCTATATGCTCTCAGAGGGTACTTGTCGGACTTGGATTGGAGAGTGAATGTTAGCGGTTTATGGTCCGTGAATATCGTGAACTTCCCCGCTTCCAAAAAATGGTGGTAGTGCTTCACGGCAAGATAAACTTCCAAAAGTTCTCTGTCAAAGGTGCTGTATTTCTGTTCCGTTGGTTTAATTTGGTGTGAGAAAAATGCCAGTGGTTGAACCTGGTGGTCGATCGTATGTTGCAAAACTGCTCCAACAGCATGATTGGATGCATCAACAGTTAAAGAAAGCCTGGGCGAGGAAAGAAACTTCACCTATCTCGGACTTGACGGTTTCAAAAGACTGCAAGGCATCAGCAGAAAGTGAAATAGGAGCATGTTTCTTTTTTGCAGTCTTTAAAAACTGTGTCAAGGGGAACAACTTGTCCGCACAGTTAGGAATGAAGCGACGATAAAAGTTAATTAATCCCAAGAAATGACGTAATTGTTTCAGTGAGGTGGAGGGTGTGATACGCTGAATCGCTTCCACCTTAGATGGCAGTGGTCGAATGCCCTCCGAATCTATAAGATGTCCAAGGAATTCCAGTGAAGCTGTACTAAACACACATTTAGCTGGGTTGATTCTAACTTGGTAGGATCGAAGACATTGAAATAACTGGGATAGATGTTGATGATGATCTTCAGCTGTGTCACTGGCTATCAGGAGGTCATCTACGTAAGCAAACACGAAATCCAATCCACGCGTGACTTCATTGATAAAACGCTGGAACGTGCTAGAGGCTTTCCGCAAACCAAAAGGCATGGACAGAAATTCAAATGAACCAAAGGGGGTGGTCACAGCTGTTTTTGGTATGTCCTTTGGATTCATGGGTATTTGATGGTAAGCTCAAACCAGATCTATTTTAGAAAATATCTTGCATCCATGCAGAACGGATGAAAAATCCTGTAAGTTTGGTAAAGGATAACAATCAGGTGTAGTGATGGCGTTAAGTCGTCGATAATCTCCCACCAGCCTGAAATCCGCTTCACCCTTTCGAGTCAAATAAAGCGGAGATGCCCATGGGCTGGTGGAAGGTCGAATAAGACCGAGCTGAAGCATATGTTTGAACTCATCTCTGGCTTTCTTTAGCCTGTCCGGAGCCAACCTCCGTGGATGAGAGAAAACAGGCGGGGCAGTTGTTGTAATAAAGTGTAAAGTCGAGTGGACTACCTGATTAGGTTTAAATGAGATGTGAGTTAACTCGGGAAAGGAGGCAAGAAGTGAATGAAAGTGGTTTCCAGAGGCAGCTATAAAAAATGAGGGACTTATGACAGTAGCAGTAGACCTACGAGCAGGCGTAGATAAAGATGTGGTACCATCCACAAGTTTCTGTCAGAGAGAGGAAGAATTGACCCTCCAGTACTAGACTGGTACTTTTTTTTATTGACCTTGAAAGGATGAAAGCAAAGTTGACCTAGCGGGATTTGAACTCAGAGAGCAGAGAACCGGAATGAATACCATAAAGCATTCTATCCAATGTTCTAACAACTCTGCCAATTTGTCGCTATAATAAATAGGTAGTTGTTAAACATGCGGCCTAACCATGAGGGTAATGGCCAGTCAATAAAGCCCAGAATGAAAGTGTTACTAGTAGTCCCACAGCAGGCAGCAATTATGATCAACAAAACAGCTATGATGTATCATATAAGGCAGTGAAGGACAACAGACCAGCTATGATGTATCATACAAAACAGTTATAGACAACAGACCAGTTATGATGTATTATACACTGCAGTGGTGGACAATAGACCAGTTATGATGTATGATACATAACAGTTATGGACAACAGACCAGTATGATGTAATATACACAGCAGTGATAGACAACAGACTAGCTATGATGTATCATACACAAAAGCTATAGACAACAGATCAGTTATATAATAATATAATAATAATAAAATAATAATGCAATTATTGTGTACAGTGCTCAGGTGCACTACAACTTATCAAAGGTGCATGTATAATACATAGAATAGATGTAATATACACAGCAGTGATGGACAATAGACCAGTATGATGTATCATGCACAACAATGATTGACAACAGACCAGCTATGATGTATCATACACAAAAGCTATAGACAACAGATCAGTTATGATGTAATATACACAACAGTGATAGACAACAGACCAGTTAGGATATATCACACACAACTGTTATACAAAACAGAACTGATAACATGATAATGAGGACAGCCATAGTATGGCTTTTACAAGCAATCCAGATACTAACACTATACAGCAGCTCAATAGTGATGCCCCCAACTAATAGAGCTGCGACTTAGCTCATACAAAAACTATCATGAGCTCACCAAACTGCCTTTTATCAACAGCTCAGATATACCTTTTCTATAAATATGTATACTTTCTTTTCTGTACCAATATACTTTATGCAACACACACACACACATGCATGCAAACACACACACACTAATGTATCAGTACTGGACAATGAATTCACAGAATAATTTTAAGAGCATCCTTTATTTTTTGACTTCTTAGGTAGTAAACTTGATCTGTCAGCCAGTTTAACACAACCCTAGAGTGCAAATATTTGGGCCAAGTTTCCCATTTGAGGATAAATTTCTCTCTCTTCCTTTCATCAGTCTTGCAGGCCTTGAAATATAAGGATTCATGGGTACTGCTCCTCACCGATTAAGTGGTTAAAAAATAGAATCTAAAAACTCATCAACAAACTTATAGAGCAATGTGTTAATCTCTATATCTATAACACTAGCTGAGGTACCCGGCTTCACCCGGGAGAACAGTTAAGAGAAGACGGATAAAAGAGAAAACAACTGTATTGGATGTGTTGTCTGGTATGAGGTGAGACAGTAATGTGTGTGTGTGAGAGAGAGACATAAACAAAACAATAATAAAACTTCCTTATTGGGCTGGGGGAGTAAACTGCCGATTAAATGGTAGCATTGACCTTGGATTTTAAATGTGAAATAACCATAGTCAGTATGATCTTTTTCAGCTCCAAAGGACGTCATCTGAAACACAGCAATATACCACATAACATTGCTTCTGAAGTGTTTAGCTTTGTTAGTACAGACTGTAAGTAGTATATGGATAAAAGCTGGAAGGTAAATTATTTTCAAATAGTATCAATTTTTCTTTAAAATCAAAGACTGTAAAACTACTTTATAAATCCAACGCAATATTGTTAAAACTTCAACTGATATACTTTGATTTATCGTTTAAGCCGATTCTAGACTTTTGTGGGACATCACTCTCTCTCTCTCTCTGTCTGAATATCTAACACTTTAATTGTAGCTCCCTCTGTATAATGGCCTATCTCTCTCTCTTTAGACGTGTGTGTATTTATGTGTATGTATACGTGTGTGTGTGTATGTATGTATAGTTTTCGTGTGATTCAACCAACCAATAAACATCTCTCTTTTATATTATATATAGATTTATCTTTTCAGTATATTATTATTTTCTGTGTGGAAAATGAAGCCTCATATCGTATGTACATTTTGTTTGTGGACAGTGACAGCTTGTCACAGCTAAACCAATTTCTTAACCGGTGGTGAATTTGAATGAGACTTTTTTTTAATTGCTATGTAGTTTTGTTTATTTTTGGTAGAATTTGCAATTCTCTACCACATAACTGATCCTTCAGTTTCAGAGAAGTCAACTATATATATATATATGTAAATATATATGTAAATATATGTGTGCTCTAACATGGTCTCAGCCCCTTGGCTGGAATGCAAATAAAAAAAAAAACTCTTGGGTCTCAAATATTAGGGAGGGGTTGGAATAAGTGGGAGAATTGGACATTTTGCTTAAATTCTATAAGCGGGGGTATCGTTGGAATAAACGGGGGTGGGGAGTCAGTAGTTGTATAGGGTACTTTCGTAAATATAGGATTTTTGTAATGTGCTTGTATCAATATAAATCACTTACAATAACATTTGATAAGTGGGGCGATAAAAACAGAGGCTGGTGGAAAAAGTCTGAAAAATTAATAAGTGGGTCGGGGGGGGGGGGGGGGTTATTCAAGACTTGAGAGTAGGTGATTATAGTAGAGTATTCCACTATTAATTTTAGTAAGGTGAGAGAAGCTCTATGCACACTAAAATACTCAGCTCAGGGAGTTTAAAACAGACAAACAAGTCTTCGAAAGTTACAGTTCTGTTAACAGAGCATTAATATTCAATATGACAAAAGATCAAGGTTTACAACTTAAATTCATTCTTCAATTTCTACGTCTGTTTCAATATGGTTACAATAGTACATGCATATGAAAACAATCAGAAATAATTAATTATCAATTATTAACACTATACATATATGGAGGCACATGGCTTAGTGGTTAGAGTATTGGCCTTGCAATCGAAAGGTTGTGAGTTCAATTCTCAGACCGGGTGATGTGTTGTTTCCTTGAGCAAGACACGTTATTTCACATTGCTCCAGTTTACTCAGCTGTAGAAATGAGATGATAGGGACTGGGGTCTTTATCATTCCACTGCAAAGTGGTCGTGGAGGTGGCACGGCAAAAAAGCACCCAGCACTCACTGTAAATGAGGTTGGTGTTAGGAAGGGCACCCAGCTGTAGAAATCAAGCTAGAATCAGTTCCCGTCCCACCCTTGCAAGCAGGGAAAAGCGGATGTAAAGTGATGATGATGCAGTAATACAGAAAGCAGTCGTTAAATGATGATGATGATGTGTTTACAGTTTATGAACTGGGTAGTAGTCGATACATGTTTAGATGCTGTGTAGATATAAATATATGGTATAATACAAACAGAGGGTCCTTTTTGTTTCAGCTAGTTAACAATATTGTTCAGTTTGATGATGATGATGATGATGTTGTTGATTATAATATAATTGTTTCTACTATTGGCACAAGGCCAGCAGTTATCCCAGTGCATTACCGGTACTTTATTTTATCAACCCCGTAAGGATGAAAGGTAAAGTTAACCTCGGCGGGATTTGAACTCAGACCATAAAGGGGCGTAACTCTATGCTGGAAAGCATGGCGCCCGACCCTCTACCGATACTGCCAATTCAATATAATATAATGACTAATACAAGGATGTTTCTGGAAGGGACAATATAATGAGGAGAATCTAATCTATGTGGTTTAAATAAAGTGTTCATTTTTGAATTCTAAGAACATTACTGAAGAAGGCTAGAGAAAAATCAACAGCTGAAATATTACAAAAACAACAATAGTCATTATCTAACGCTCCCATCCACCCACATACACACCCACTTTAACCCTTTAGCATTTAAACCAGCCATATCTGGCAGAATTCTCTCACTTCTTTCTGTTCAAACTGGCCATAACTGACCACTCATACTTATGTGAAGGTATTGTTCTCAAAATAAATAATATCAAAATCTCATAGTTTCAATTATATTTGAGTTAATCATGTAAGATAAAGGATTTACCCTGAAAATACAATAGTATATATAGAGTAAAATAAATGCTAAAGGGTTAAAGGCAATAACCCTACACCTTATCCACTAGTCCATGTGTGTTTTTGTAGTCAACTCTACATGTACTGATCTGATTGAACTGAACTAGTATTGGTTATCATTTGGTGAGTTAAATCTTGTCTTTAGTCTACTTATGCCTATCCTGAATATACAGAAGGTGAAAAGGGTAAAAGGAAAGAAGGGAAGGGAGAAAGGAAGAGTTGGAGTAAAGAGAAGTGGAAATGGGGGTGGAAAGGGGAAGGGAGAAAAGGAGGGGAAGCAGGCTGGTGGTGGTGGTGGAAATAGAGAGGAAGAGGGAAAAGAAGGAAATGGCAGGAAATGGGATGGAAAAGGAGAAAATGAGGGGGATTAAGAAAGAAGTAGAAGGGGAAAAGAAGGGCAATGTAAAGGTGGGAAGGCGATAAGGAGGAGGAGGAAGGGGAAAGGTAGGGAGGAGAAGAAGGCTTAAATGGAAAAAAAAGAAAAATCAGGAAGACAACAACTGGAAAGTTTGATTTTCTACTTTATCATTTACTTCTGCACTGAAATCACAGAGTTCAAATCCCGCCGAGGTTGACTTTGCCTTTCATCCTTACAGGGTCGATAAAATAAAGTACCAGTAATACACTGGGTAATTGCTGGCCTTGTGCCTAAAGTAGAAACAGTTATTTATAAAGACTGGCAGTATCGGTAGAGGGTCAGACGCCATGCTTTGACGCAAAGAGTTACGCCCCTTTATGATCTGAGTTCAAATCCCGCCGAGGTTAACTTTGCCTTTCATCCTTACGGGGTTGATAAAATAAAGTACCAGTAATCCACTGGTGTATTGCTGACCTTGTGCCAAAAGTAGAAACAATTATTTATCTCCTACTCTCACCTTCCATATACATGATCTTTTTACCCACCAAACTAAAATACAAAACACTTGATCTGGATATTTAGTTGACAAAATGTTCTTTTCTTTTTTGCCCACTCATTCCTGAGAGGGTCATTGAGGTCAGAGTCCTGTAACACTCCTTCCAGTGGGTCCTGTCAGAAGCTCCTGCTCCAGCTGATTCGGTTGGATACCCAAGCATGACCAGCCAAGCTCATGGATGTTATCCAACCACCTTGCTCGGAGTCTACTCCTGGGTCTCCTGCCTGTTGGCTTTGTCTATAAAATCTGTCCAGCGATTCTTTCCTGAGACATTCTAAGCACATGCCCATAGTATCAGAGCTGTGATCTCTCACTTCTGAGAAGTAGCGGCTCTACCTGGAGTGACTCTCTCATCCCTGAGCTATATAAGGAGGAATTCCATTTCAGCTGTTTCTATTCATGATGCTATTCTTTTGGTCATAACCCAAGATTTATGACCATAGACAGGACAAAACAAGTCCACATAAGAAGCACTCTAAGAGGACAGTGAAGGTGTTTACCATGGAGGCCATAACAGCAATCCAAAAGGGATGAATTATTAAATAGAACTGAATAATTGATGTTTCATTTCACTGGATTAAAAAAAAGGTGGCATCATACAACTTGTTCAAGTTGACTTGATTTCCTTTGTTTGTATTTCGTTTATTGTTTTGTTTTTTTATCTTGTAAAAGATAGGGGTTAGAGTGTTGTACTTACAATGATGAGATTGTGAGTTTGATTGTCAAAGTGGGCAGTGCATTGTGTCCTTCAGCAAGAGATTTGGTTTGAGGAAAGTGAGTTGTTGCGACACTGATGCCAAACTGTATCGGCCTTTGCTTTTCCTTGGGACAATATCCTTATAATGTATATATAGTTTAAAAGTTATATATATATTATATAACTTTAAAAGTCATGTAATATAGAGTATATATTAAATGAGAGCAACATTGTCTTTTGTCACACACTCTCTCTCTCTAAACAAATGATGTTACTTTTCTCTCTCTATGTACATCACTTTCACATGACACTCCCCCTCTCTATATAGATGAGGGTGACAACATAACTTTCTATCTACCTCTTTATGTCAACTTGAAAACACACAGCATTCCCTTTTCTCTATCTATGTACATATCGGACAGACAGACAGTCAGACAGACAGCACTCTTATTATGATATATATTTATAATATAGATTAGATATACTATATACCATATACTAGATATACCATATATTACATTTACTAGATATACCATATACTAGATATACTATATACTAGATATACCATATATTACATTTACTAGATATACCATATACTGGATATACCATATATTACATTTACTAAATATACCATATACTAGATACACCATATATTACATTTACTAGATATACCATATGTTAGATATACTATATACTAGATATACCATATATTACATTTACTAGATATACTATATACTAGATATACCATATATTACATTTACTAGATATACGATATATTACATTTACTAGATATACCATATGTTAGATATACTATATACTAGATATACCATATATTACATTTACTAGATATACCATATATTAGATATACTATATACTAGATATACCATATATTACATTTACTAGATATACTATATACTAGATATACCATATATCACATTTACTAGATATACCATATATTACATTTACTAGATATACCATATGTTAGATATACTATATACTAGATATACCATATATTACATTTACTAGATATACCATATATTAGATATACTATATACTAGATATACCATATATTACATTTACTAGATATACCATATACTAGATACACCATATATTACATTTACTAGATATACCATATATTAGATATACCATATACTAGATATACCATATATTACATTTACTAGATATACCATATATTAGATATACTATATACTAGATATACCATATATTACATTTACTAGATATATCATATACTAGATATACCATATATTACATTTACTAGATATACCATATACTAGATATACCATACATTACATTTACTAGATATACCATATATTACATTTACTAGATATACTATATACTAGATATACCATACATTACATATACTATATATACACCATATATTATATATACTAGATATACCATATATTATATATACTAGATATACCATATATTACATTTACTAGATATACCATATACTAGATACATATATTACATTTACTAGATATACCATATACTAGATAAACCATATATTATATTTACTAGATATACCATATATTAGATATACTATATACTAGATATACCATATACTAGATATACCATATACTAGATATACCATATACTAGATATACCACACATTACATTTACTAGATATACCATATACTATATACTAGGTAATAGCGCAACTAATCAGAGAGAGAATTGATCTAGATGAAATGCAGTTCGGGTTTGTGTCAGGCAAAAGTACCACAGACGCTCTTTTCATTGTACGACAACTACAGGAGAAGTACCTAGCTAAAAGTAAACCCCTATACTTAGCTTTCGTCGACTTGGAGAAAGCCTTCGACAGAGTCCCCCGTTCCATTATCTGGTGGTCTCTTAGAAAACTAGGTGTTGACGAATGGCTTGTGAGAGCTATACAAGCCATGTATAAAGAAACAGTCAGTAAGGTTAGAATTAACAACGAATATAGTGAAGAGTTTAGCGTAAAAGTTGGTGTCCATCAGGGCTCTGTTCTTAGCCCCCTACTATTTATTATTGCCCTTCAGGCTATAACAGAGGAGTTCAAGACCGGCTGCCCATGGGAACTCCTATACGCAGATGATCTAACGCTCATAGCTGAATCAATGACCGAACTAGAGAAGAAATTCCAAACATGGAAGCACGGCCTAGAATCAAAAGGCCTTAAAATTAACCTGGCTAAGACTAAAGTTCTAGTTTGTAGGAAAGAAAATAAGGCGGCGGTCCCTTCTGGGAAATGGCCATGCTCAGTGTGTAGGAAAGGCGTAGGTAGAAACTCCATTTTATGTCCCAAATGCAAAGTATGGGTGCATAAAAGATGTAGTGGGATCACAGGTAAGCTAACTAAGAACATAGATTTTACATGTGGCCGGTGCTCTGGTGCAATAAGTAGCAGCAAGTGCCCACAAAATACTAGCTCCTTCAACTGCGCAGAGGGTTCTATAGAAATAGTGGACAGCTTCCGTTACCTGGGTGACAAAATCAGCAGTGGGGGAGGGTGCTCTGAAAGTACAGTAGCTAGAGTCAGAACTGGATGGAAAAAGTTCAGAGAGCTTATACCACTATTAGCCGCTAGAGGGTTCTCCCTAAAAATGAAAGGCAGGTTATACGATGCCTGCATACGAACAGCAATGCTGCATGGCAGTGAGACCTGGGCATTGTGTGCAGAGGATATACGCAGACTAGAGAGGAACGAAGCTTGCATGCTCCGCTGGATGTGCAATAGTAATATACGTGAACGGCAAAGCATAAACGAACTAAGGAAAAAAATTAGAAATAAGAGGGATCAGATGTTGTTTACTCGAGAGAAGGCTACGTTGGTACGGTCACGTGATGCGCATGAAAGACGACAGCTGTATAACAAAGTGCAGGGCAATAAAGATAGACGGTAGCCACGGAGTAGGCAGACCCAGAAAAACCTGGGACGACATGATAAATTCCGACCTCACACCTCTCCAAGACAATGTCACTGGACCGAGACCTTTGGCGGTACTCAGTAATAGAGAAGACCCGCCTTACCTAAATACAAAGTAAAAACCTACTACAGTCAGTAGGCATCTCTATCAAAACACACCCCCGTCCCACCACCTCCACCCCATCCACACCGCCCCTTTCAATGTAAAGTTATGTTGGTCCCACAACATCCAGGCCGAAATAAATGAGATCGTGTAGGTGTCACGACAAAAAAACACACAGTCCACGCTGTAAATGTGGCCGTGTAGGCAACACGGTAAAAACCTCCCAGCCCCACACTGTAAATGTGGTTGGTGTTAGGAAGGGCATCCAGCTGTAGAAAACCCGCCAGACAGTCCACGCTGTAATGTGGCCGTGTAGGCAACACGGTAAAAACCTCCCAGCCCCACACTGTAAATGTGGTTGGTGTTAGGAAGGGCATCCAGCTGTAGAAAACCCGCCAGACAGTCCTATGCGAGCAAGACAACCACTCTTGCCTCAAGTGGGAAAACCCCCGTCCAAACCCATGCAAGCGTGGAACACGGACGCTAAACCTGATGATGATGATAGATATACCATATATTACATTTACTAGATATACCATATACTAGATATACTATATACTAGATATACCATATATTATATATACTAGATATACCATATACTAGATATACCATTGACTAGATATACCATATACTAGATATACCATATATTACATTTACTATATATACCATATACTAGATATACCATATATTACATTTACTAGATATACCATATATTATATATACTAGATATACCATATATTACATTTACTAGATATACTATATACTAGATATACCATACATTACATTTACTAGATATACCATATATTATATATACTAGATATACCATATATTATATATACTAGATATACCATATATTACATTTACTAGATATACTATATACTAGATATACCATACATTACATTTACTAGATATACCATATATTATATATACTAGATATACCATATATTACATTTACTAGATATACCATATATTATATATACTAGATATACCATATATTACATTTACTAGATATACTATATACTAGATATACCATACATTACATTTACTAGATATACCATATACTAGATATACCATATATTACATATACTAGATATACCATTTACTAGATATACTATATACTAGATATACCATATATTACATTTACTAGATATACTATATACTAGATATACCATACATTACATATAGTAGATATGCCATATATTATATATACTAGATATACCATATACTAGATATACCTATATATATAAAGTTGTAGTTCCTGTCAAGTTTGTTTGTTTGTTTCTCAAACTCCTATGGTTTTGGAGATAGATCCCTATAACCATATATATTCTGAAACTACATTGCCCAGGGTTCGTGGATAAGTATATTTCATTTTAATCTAAGGGTTCCCCAGGGGCACATGCCCCTGCTGAAAATGTTTTACCTTCGCTTTATATGAATTTTAAACCATAGGTAAATGACAAGATATGATGCCTATTCACAAAATTCCAATAATATTAAGACACTCTAATGGGGGTTAAACCCCCTACAGTGAAAATTTTGGAAACCTCTATTATCATGGAGTTTTTTTAATCAATTAAACGTAAATCAACAAAAATAGCACCTCTCTTTTATAGTAAAATTTGGCTAATTTAGACATCCCTTATGCCACAGAAAAGAAAATCCAGTTATGCAAATAATCCACATGCAAAAAGGATGAGGCTTCATCGTCAATCTGAAAGCTGTGATGCAAGGGAAGAACGACTTTCTAGGCAAAGACAGAGGCAAACAGAGTCCCGACAAAATGAAAGTAGTTATACAAAGGAAGAACGACTTTCTAGACAAAGACAGAGTCTTGACAAAATGAAAGTAGTTATACAAGGGAAGAACGACTTTCTAGACAAAGACAGAGGCAAACAGAGTCTCGACAAAATGAAAGTAGTTATACAAGGGAAGAACGACTTTCTAGGCAAAGACAGAGGCAAACAGAGTCTCGACAAAATGAAAGTAGTTATTCAAGGGAAGAACGACTTTCTAGGCAAAGACAGAGACAAACAGAGTCTCGGTAAAATGAAAGTAGTTATACAAGGGAAGAACGACTTTCTAGGCAAAGACAGAGACAAACAGAGTCTCGGTAAAATGAAAGTAGTTATACAAGGGAAGAACGACTTTCTAGGCAAAGACAGAGACAAACAGAGTCTCGGTAAAATGAAAGTAGTTATACAAGGGAAGAACGACTTTCTAGGCAAAGACAGAGGCAAACAGAGTCTCGACAAAATGAAAGTAGTTATACAAGGGAAGAACGACTTTCTAGGCAAAGACAGAGTCTCGACAAAATGAAAGTAGTTATACAAGGGAAGAACGACTTTCTAGGCAAAGACAGAGGCAAACAGAGTCTCGACAAAATGAAAGTAGTTATTCAAGGGAAGAACGACTTTCTAGGCAAAGACAGAGGCAAACAGAGTCTCGACAAAATGAAAGTAGTTATACAAGGGAAGAACGACTTTCTAGGCAAAGACAGAGGCAAACAGAGTCTCGACAAAATGAAAGTAGTTATACAAGGGAAGAACGACTTTCTAGACAAAGACAGAGGCAAACAGAGTCTCGACAAAATGAAAGTAGTTATACAAGGGAAGAACGACTTTCTAGGCAAAGACAGAGGCAAACAGAGTCTCGGCAAAATGAAAGTAGTTATTCAAGGGAAGAACGACTTTCTAGGCAAAGACAGAGACAAACAGAATCTCGGCAAAATGAAAGTAGTTATACAAGGGAAGAACGACTTTCTAGACAAAGACAGAGGCAAACAGAGTCTCGGCAAAATGAAAGTAGTTATACAAGGGAAGAACGACTTTCTAGGCAAAGACAGAGGCAAACAGAGTCTCGGCAAAATGAAAGTAGTTATTCAAGGGAAGAACGACTTTCTAGGCAAAGACAGAGGCAAACAGAGTCTCGGCAAAATGAAAGTAGTTATACAAGGGAAGAACGACTTTCTAGACAAAGACAGAGGCAAACAGAGTCTCGACAAAATGAAAGTAGTTATACAAGGGAAGAACGACTTTCTAGGCAAAGACAGAGGCAAACAGAGTCTCGGCAAAATGAAAGTAGTTATTCAAGGGAAGAACGACTTTCTAGGCAAAGACAGAGTCTCGACAAAATGAAAGTAGTTATACAAGGGAAGAACGACTTTCTAGGCAAAGACAGAGGCAAACAGAGTCTCGGCAAAATGAAAGTAGTTATACAAGGGAAGAACGACTTTCTAGACAAAGACAGAGGCAAACAGAGTCTCGACAAAATGAAAGTAGTTATACAAGGGAAGAACGACTTTCTAGGCAAAGACAGAGGCAAACAGAGTCTCGGCAAAATGAAAGTAGTTATTCAAGGGAAGAACGACTTTCTAGGCAAAGACAGAGTCTCGACAAAATGAAAGTAGTTATACAAGGGAAGAACGACTTTCTAGGCATAGACAGAGGCAAACAGAGTCTCGACAAAATGAAAGTAGTTATACAAGGGAAGAACGACTTTCTAGGCAAAGACAGAGTCTCGACAAAATGAAAGTAGTTATACAAGGGAAGAACGACTTTCTAGGCAAAGACAGAGACAAACAGAGTCTCGGTAAAATGAAAGTAGTTATACAAGGGAAGAACGACTTTCTAGGCAAAGACAGAGACAAACAGAATCTCGGCAAAATGAAAGTAGTTATACAAGGGAAGAACGACTTTCTAGGCAAAGACAGAGGCAAACAGAGTCTCGACAAAATGAAAGTAGTTATACAAGGGAAGAACGACTTTCTAGGCAAAGACAGAGGCAAACAGAGTCTCGGCAAAATGAAAGTAGTTATACAAGGGAAGAACGACTTTCTAGGCAAAGACAGAGACAAACAGAATCTCGGCAAAACGAAAGTAGTTATACAAGGGAAGAACGACTTTCTAGGCAAAGACAGAGGCAAACAGAATCTCGGCAAAATGAAAGTAGTTATACAAGGGAAGAACGACTTTCTAGGCAAAGACAGAGGCAAACAGAATCTCGGCAAAATGAAACCTTTGGTGAGCATCAAGAAAGACAGGCGCAAGATAGATTTCGCCATAGAGTTGCAAGAAGAAAGACAACAGAGTTTGATTTAACTCTTTAGCATTTAAACCGGCCATATCCGGCCAAAATTCTCTCGCCTCTTTCAAACTGGCCACTCATACTTATGTTAAGGTATTGTTCTCAAAATAAATAATAACAAATCTCATAGATTCGATATGTGAGATAATTATGTAAAATAAAGCCTAACCACGAAAATACAATAGTATATATAAAGTAATGTGAATGCTAAAGGGTTAAAATCAATCATCATTTTCTTACAGAAAAAATGTGTGAAACGCAGGTAATTTAGCTACTAATATATATATATTCAAATCCCTCCGAGGTTAACTTTGCCTTTTATCCTTCTGGGGTCGATAAAATACAGTACCAGGGATAATTGATGGCCTTATGCCAATAGTAGAAACAATTATATATACTAGATATACTATATATTATATACACTAGATATACTACATATTATATACACTAGATATACTGCATATTATATACACTAGATATACTATTTAGTACATATACTAGATATTATATATACTATTTAGTATATATATTAGATATACTATATATCATATACAGTAGATATACTATATATCATATATACTATATATTATATATACTAAATATTGTATATACTAGATATACTATTTAGTATATATCTTAGGTATACTATATATTGTATATACTAAATATACTATTTAATATATATATTAGATATACTGTACCATACTAGACAGGATAAGCTCTGACCTGATGAACCTCTGAGCTTGGTACAGTTAACCTTTAACTAACAAACATTCCATTACAACATAAGCTCTGGCTTGATGAAATGAATAATAAATATAAATAATTCTGTACTGAATTAATTTTTATTAAACGATCCAACTGTTCAACCTAGTTAACAAATATCTTCTCATTCATGTCAATTTCCTTTTTATCTATGTATTATTCAATCAGCTAGAACACCACTATCACAATCACCATTAGTCACACAGTCAGGGTTATAAAGAAAAGGATAAGATATTTTTACATAACACCATGTCGAATGAGAGTTAATTCCCATTACAAAGGTAATGATAAAACGTAAACAGTTTCTCGGAACGGGTATCGAATATAAGTCTTCATTTTTATTGTAGCTTCATGTTATAACTGTTGTAAACAAATATTCTTGTACATAATTAGGTCTAGTCCAGATCCATGATAGGTGGTTAGAGAAAAGTAAACATGTTTGTCTTCAGTGTTGTCAGTTTGAAGGAAGGCGCCAAAAGAGAGAGAGCTTGATTGCGTTGCCGCTATTTATATCCTCTTTCCGGAAGTTGCAAAGAGGGTTCTAGACTTTCGACAGGAAGTAAGTCTAGCTACTTCCCTGTCTAGAGAGCGCTACAAGACTCGCCTCTCAGACGAGAAGTCGAATGACCAAAATGAAATCATTGTAGCGAGAATATGAGGAGCGAAACAAAAGGTACAAGAACATGAATGAATAAAACATGAGCAAACAAATAGCAAAATGAGCATACAACAAGTAATGCATTTTTACAAAGAATGTTTGAATGTAACGAATGATAAATCATAGTCATACAAAGGAGCAGAGAATATTGATGCTCAATGGTAAAATCAATGTTTTTCAAAGTCAAATAGTTCATACATCACTAGTGTACAGACTTTTCTGACACTAGTTCTATCTGAAAACTGAAAAAGAAGAGGTATGTTAATGCCATTGTTTTTTAGTTTTCGTGGCCATTTTACCGTCCTGCCACCTCGTGTGACATAAGGTTATGTGGCATGTGGTGTTTGCGGTGGAGGTGAAAGTGTTGGTGTAGGAGTGTATCTACGAGGTGTATCAGGCAGTTTGATGAGACTTTCGGAGAAAGCCTTTTTTGCTCTGTCAATGGATATTGTCTCTTTTCGGCCATTGACAGCCACTGTGAAATGTTTTGGTGTGTGCGAAAGCACACAAAAAGGTCCATTATAAGGTGACGCAAGAGGTCACTTGACGGAATCATTCCGTATGAAAATGTGTGTCAACGTAGAGATGTCCGATGGGACAGTAGAAGAAATAGATTGGTCACAAGGGTTCATCGGTGGAAGATCCGAGAAATACGAACGAATCCTAGTGACATATGATGCTGGGTCAAGATGTGATGAATCCACTGGTGCTAACATTTGTCCAGGAAGAGACAATGTGGTACCATAAAGAAGTTCAGCAGAAGAAAAACCTAAATCTATCTTAATGGCAGCACGACAACCAAGAAGCACGATAGGCAAAAATTCAGTCCAACGTTGTGGATCAGGAGTAGCGCGACGTGCAGCTTTCAACTGTCTATGAAACCTCTCGACCATTCCATTGGAGGCTGGATGATAACTGGTCGTATGAATGTGATGAGCACCCAAGAGTCATATTTCACAAAATAAGGAAGCCTCAAATTGGCGTCCACGATCCGTAGCTATTTTAGTAGGAACACCGAAACGAGCAATCCAATTGGAAATGAAAGCTCGAGCAACGGACTCGGCTGTTATGTCCATGAGGGGTATGGCTTCAGTCCACCGAGAGAAACGATCGATACAAGTCAATATGTATGTGAATCCACGACTAACGGGCCATGGACCAACAATATCCATGTGTATATGACAGAAACGTGCGTCTGGCGGGCTGAATTTTCCAAGAGGAGTGTGGACATGCCGATGAATCTTAGAGCGCTGACACTTCAAACAAGAACGTCCCCAACCGGTGATTAAACAACGCATATTAGACCAGAAGAATCGAGCCGTAATAAGCTTCACCGTGGCAGCTATGCTAGGATGTGACAAGGAATGAAGTGCATAAAAAACGGTACGTTGATGACAATCTGGAACAAGTGGTCTGGGTGAGCCAGTAGAAACATCGCAGAGAATTTTCCCTTCAGAAGATGGAAGAGGTAAATATTCCAATTTGCAGCAGGAGAACTGGTCAAAGGAAATGTCCAGCGAATCCAAAGTAGGTTGGTCAGTTGCGATGGCAACTAAATCGATATGTGCAGGAGACGCAAGAGAACACACAGAAAGTCGAGATAGTATGTCCGCAGGTATGTTGGAAGTTCCAGCTATGTGACGAATGTCATTGGTATACTGTCAGATGAGATCCAGATGCCTATACTCTCTCGGAGAGTACTTGTCGGACTTGGATTGTAAAGCGAACGTTAACGGTTTGTGGTCCGTGAATATCGTGAAAAGGTGGTGGAAGTGCTTCACGGCAAGATATTTTTACATAACACCATGTCGAATGAGAGTTAATTCCCATTACAAAGGTAATGATAAAACGTAAGCAGTTTTTCGGAACGGGTATCGAATATAAGTCTTCATTTTTATTGTAGCTTCATGTTATAATTGTTGTAAACAAATATTCTCGTACATAATTAGGTATAGTCCAGATCCATGATAGGTGGTTAGAGAAAAGTTAACATGCTTGTCTTCAGTATTGTCAGTTCAAATGAAGGCGCCAAAAGAGAGAGAGCTTGATTGCGTTGGCGCTATTTATATCCTCTTTCCTGAAGTTGCAAAGAAGGTTCTAGACTTTCGACGGGAAGTAAGTCTAGCTACTTCCGTGTCTAGAGAGAGCTACACTCTCCATTCTTGACTTTCTTGACTTTGGACTGGCGAACGCCCCCTCCCCTTCTTCTCTTATATACCCTGATCCTGGATTAGTGAGACTGTCTCTGGTTATATGATACGAAACTGTTCAATTTAAAGTGATTATATTTATTTAAAAACCTTTCAGTTTAATTTTATGTAAGAATCTTTAAGTTAGGCTCCAAATACGAACTTAATAATGAGAAAGTTGAATCGTATTACTAAATCCCTTCAAATTCTTGAATTTTTTTTGAAATTATTTGAAAATCATAGGCAGTGTTATTCATTAGAAATATGAAAATGAGAAGATTAAATATTTTTCTAGCAATTTCTGCATGGAAGAGATTTTTTTAGCAATAGGAAAAACATGTTAACTTCACTTAAAAATTGTTAATTTCACTTTACATTTATCTTTTATTTATTTATTAGTGTCAAAAATTTCATCATTTGCCAGGCAAGTACACAAGTACAACTCTGAAATTATTTTTCTAGATGAGCCTAAATATATAACGTTTATTATCACCTTCCAAGTGAAAGAAATTAAACTTGCATGATCCGATGGATGTGTAGTAATAATTAATATACATGGGTGGCAGAGTGTAAATGAATTGAGAGAGAAACTGTGCATAAAAGGGATCAGATGCAGTGTACAGGAGAAGATTTTGCGGTGGTATGGACATGTAATGTGTATGGAGGATGACAACTGTATTAAAGGGTGCAGGGTGCTTGAAGTTGTAGGTAACTATGGAAGAGGAAGAGCTAGGAAAGCTTGGGATGAAGTCATAAACATGGACCTCTCACTAAATTTCAAAGGATTGAGATCTCTGGCATTATGCAGTATTGCAGAAGACTTGCCTTCTCATGTGCATTGGATGAAGCAAACATCTAGACTTCACTAGTATGCATCACTTCTCTCTCCGGTTCTCCCAAGTCTTAACACGCCACCCTTTACCAGCTAAGTACTACACCTCAGACTTACCTCTCCTATATCCATTGCACCACATTTTATACATCTCTTTTCTCCAACCTATGCATACAAGCATGGAACACTGGACACACCAACATGCTACTGAAATGGCCAAAAGCTCCTAGTCTACCCTGTAAAGTGGTCATGCTGGTGACACAAACGTCCCTAGTGCATCATGTAAGGTGCTCATCCTGGTGACATGACAAATAAGCACCCAGTCCACCTTGTAAGGTAGTTGTATTGGTGACATGACAAAAAGTACCCAGTCCACCCTATAAAGTGGTTGTGTTGGTAACTCGACAAAAAGCATACTGTCCTTCCTGTAAAGTGATCGTTTTGACACCATGACAAAAAGTACCCAATCCACCTTGTAAAGGGGTCATGTTAGTGGCACAACAAAAAGCACCCAGTCCATCCTGCAAAGTGATTGTGTTGGTGACACAACAAAAAGCACCTAGTCTCCCATGTAAGTGGTCATGCTGGTGACATAACGAGAAGTACCCAGTCTACCCTGTAAAATGTTCATGTTGGTAACACATCTCAGGAAGGAGCCGCTGTGGTGGCTGTTGCTGTGGGTGTCGATGGCCATTGTCTGTGGGAATTCTTTTGTGGTCTTGTCCACAGGGCATAGCCACATTACCGCTGTGCCCTAGGCCCAGAGTCTCCCCCCCCCTCTACACTCTTCTGTGACACTTTTCCGTTTTTTAAAAATATTTTCTTATTTTATATTCTATTCTTTCTTCTCAATCTATTTTTTTTCTTTTTCTATTAAATAGTTATAATGAGAGACTTAGTTATATTATTAAATACTTCCAAATTCTTTATTATTTTCAAAATTATTTGAAAACCATAGACACTGTTTTTCAATAGAAATATAATAATGAAAAGGTTAAATATGTTCTCACAAACTGAAATATTTGCATTAGCTGTCAGGCTGTTGCTCTTCAGTCAGTGTAGCCTGGCAACAAAGCTATTCCTAGAAAACTGCTAAGGAAGTGTTTATCAGGCACCCTGTAAATGTTAAATAAGATATTTGTGGCAGATGTTTTGTTTAGAAGAAAAGAAAGTTAACATAAGATTAGAGTTGGAATTCTGTGTAATGGTGGAATGTATTCTTCTATTTACTGATTTAATCCTTTTGATACCAACCTGGCTAAAATTGGATCTGCTTCTTAGAAACAAAACCACCCATTTTAAAGGGTTCCTACTTATAATAAAATCTTCCAAATAATTTTATATAAGAACCATTTGTTAAGTTAGCATTGAAATAAATGATGATTTTAATAAATCCCTCAAAATTCTGAATTATTTAATTGAAATAGAGTGTATTTTTTTAGAAATATGGTCACAAAAGAGCTAAAAAAAGGCATGGTTTGTGTGGTTAAGGAATTTACTTTATAACCATATGGTTCTGGATCCAGTCACATTGCACATCACATTGATATGCAAACATGTGCTGAGGCTACGTGATGTTCAGATATTCTTAAATGGTGAACAGGTGTGGTCACCATTTGTGAGAAAGACCTTTCCGCAACTCAGCTCTTTGACTGAGCTGCAATCCTGGGTCAAGAACAGATCGAGACTGGGCACCGGACATCTGGAATGTTGCCAGGTGCTCACCGCCCTCCACCAGGTGGGCAATGCGGTCAATGGAAATTCTACTCTTGAATTGTATAAAGGATTAGTGGTAGATAAGTGCGATGACACTTTTGGAGAGGCTGAAAGGCTCTGGGCGCCAAACAAAATCAACCTGACCAGTCTATTCCAGAAGACTTTTGAGCTGGAGACTATGGATAACTTCTAGAAATCCTTTGCTTGGCAGTGTACCGGGGGCACTGCTAGTTCAAGATAAACACTACAAGCATGGAAATGCTGCCAGACAGACCTGCTCGAGATGAAACTGTTCTGCACACATTCGTCCATATTTTGTGTATTACTAACTTTTGTAGTTATGTTGAACAGCTGTTATCATGTGTAGGATGGATTTGGCTTTCGACTGAGTACATATTGAATATCGTCCCACTGCCTCCTTTTGACAGGGAAGGGCAGGCAGTTTTTCTCTATCTGGTGGCTGTAGCAAAAGAGTTGTGTAGTGGATCAAGTTGAAAGGACTGAAGACAGATATTTTCTCCTCGGTAAATCCCTCATCAACTTTTTCAAGTTTCACTTGGAAAGGAAGGTGAGAGTGGAGAGGGAAGTTCTTCCCCCCTACCCACCCCAGTACATTTGCTAAAAGCTGAGTGAATGTAGCAAAAATGGCCCATGAGAATGAGCTTACTCTGAGCATGCACCTGAAAGCTGGTTGATTTGAGGAGAGGGGTACCCTTCCCAGGTGCTCTCTAAGCGTTGAGTGGTTCAAGATTGGTGGAGTACCTGAGTCACCCTGGTGTGGTTATCCCCCTTATTGGGGAATTCTGTTGTTTGTATTTTATTGTTTATTGTTATTGTTGTATTTATTTATTTTTTTTATTTTATTCTTTTGTAAGCACCCATCGTCTCCTATATGTAAGCCCTTGTGGCCAAAAAAGAATAATTGGAGTGTCGGTCAACATGCTTTGCAGCATAGAGTTATGGCCCTTTACTCTTTCTAAGTTCAAATCCCACTGAGGTTAGCTTTGCCTTTCATCCTTACGGGGGTTGATAAAAGAAAGCACCAGTAATGCACTGGGGTCGATTTAATCAACTTTCCCCTCTCCCCAAATTGCTGGCCTTGTGCTTATAGTAGAAATCATTTTTTTTTTCACACCTTGCATGGAACACAAGTAGATTTTCACATCACACATTTAACACTGAAAAATATGGTTTAAGGAATTGATAATATTCCGTTGTCAGTTCCTTTGTGTGAAGCTATGTGGCCAATGGGTTAATATGTTAGTCATATGATTGTGAGTGTTGGTTCAATCTCTGGTTTGAGTAGGATGCTAAATTTCATATTGTTCCAGTCAGCTGATGGTTAACCTTCTAAAATTTACTTAACTATCTTGAACAAAAATCGCCTGAAACTGGCCCTGGTTTTGTGATACAAAACAGTTTTTTCTAAGGTGTTTGTTTATATTTATCCAAAAACCTTTCATCATAATTTCACATAAGTACTTTTGTTAAGCTATGTTCCAAACATCAACTCAATAACGATTTTTAAATTAAGCACAAGACCAGTAATTTTGAGGAAGAATAAGTGAATTAAATCAACTCCAGTACTTGACTGGTATTTTATTTCATCGACTTTGAAAGGATGAAAGGCAAAGTTGATCTCAGAGGGATTTGAACTCACAACATAAATAGTCGTCTGATGCTATATAACTCTGCTAATCCACTATCCTAAACATCAACTTAATCATGTCTTCTCCTCCTCCTCCTCCTCCTCCTTCCTGAGAGGGTCGTGGGGGCAGAGTCCTCAAACACTCCCTCTAGTGGGTCCTGTCAGAAGCAACCTTCTCCAACTGATCCGGCTGGATCCCCAAGTGTGACCAGCCAAGCCCATGGGTTTTATCCATGCTCTCACCTCTCCACCCTCTTCATGATTGCACCCAGATTCATGCCTGTCCATTCCGGGATGTTGTCCTCCCATCTCTTTGTCTGCCTCTCTCCCTCCCTTCTTGTACTGTTCCCTGCAGGACAGTCTTGGCAAGCCCTGGAAGTCTTGATGCTTTTGTCAATGACATGAACATGACAACATCAATTTTCTCTCCCCTGATAATTTAAGACCCTAATCATAGTGAAGCACAATACAACAAGTGATCTAAGTCCCTTTTCCTGTTAAAGCAGGGGGCTAACATTAGAGACCCATGACAGGCTCCATTCTCATCTCAGAGCCCTTTTGAGGCAATATTTCACAGTCAGATATCCTTCCTGACACCAACCTCTCACACAATTCAGGGATACAGTGTACCTATTCTACACCAGATACATACAGCTAATCACAGTAACCAATATTATTGATCTTATTTCACTATTTTAATGGTTTGGGGAAAAATTATTAATAATTCCATATTATTGATTTTCTCTCTAATGTCTATAAGGCCAATTACCTGTTGTTGGATAATTGAGATCACCGTAAATGACTTCATTTATTATTCATTATTGTGTTCAAGGTCAGTGTTTGTTAATAGTGAGGATACAATAAGAAAAAACTTTCAGAACATATTCATGTTAATGTTACACTAATTATCCACAAACATATGATATGAAAAACATACGACATATCTACTGGACTTATAAAAGCTAAAAAAATGTTATATATTGTAATTAAAATGGAGTGGGGGGACCCAGGGAGACTTGGGATGAGGTGATAAAAGCTGACCTTGCCCAATTGCACCTCTCAAAGGCGATGACACAGGACCAAGATCTCTGGTGTTACGCAGTAATACAGAAGCCCCGACTTCTCACAGGCACAGGCCGTAGCTGAAGCATATATATAGTACGCTCCACCTTCCCACTGTAAAGTGGTTGTGTAGGTGTCACAACAAAAAACACCTAGCCCACATTGTAAAGTGGTTGTGTAGGTGTCACAGCAAAAAACACCTAGCCCACATTGTAAAGTGGTTGTGTAGGTGTCACAACAAAAAACACCTAGCCCACATTGTAAAGTGGTTGTGTAGGTGTCACAGCAAAAAACACCTAGCCCACATTGTAAAGTGGTTGTGTAGGTGTCACAACAAAAAACACCTAGCCCACATTGTAAAGTGGTTGTGTAGGTGTCACAGCAAAAAACACCTAGCCCACATTGTAAAGTGGTTGTGTAGGTGTCACAACAAAAAACACCTAGCCCACATTGTAAAGTGGTTGTGTAGGTGTCACAGCAAAAAACACCTAGCCCACATTGTAAAGTGGTTGTGTAGGTGTCACAACAAAAAACACCTAGCCCACATTGTAAAGTGGTTGTGTAGGTGTCACAGCAAAAAACACCTAGCCCACATTGTAAAGTGGTTGTGTAGGTGTCACAACAAAAAACATCTAGCCCACATTGTAAAGTGGTTGTGTAGGTGTCACAGCAAAAAACACCTAGCCCACATTGTAAAGTGGTTGTGTAGGTCTCACAGCAAAAAACACCTAGCCGACATTGTAAAGTGGTTGTGTAGGTGTCACAGCAAAAAACACCTAGCCCACATTGTAAAGTGGTTGTGTAGGTGTCACAGCAAAAAACACCTAGCCGACATTGTAAAGTGGTTGTGTAGGTGTCACAGCAAAAAACACCTAGCCCACATTGTAAAGTGGTTGTGTAGGTGTCACAGCAAAAAACACCTAGCCCACATTGTAAAGTGGTTGTGTAGGTGTCACAGCAAAAAACACCTAGCCCACATTGTAAAGTGGTTGTGTAGGTGTCACAACAAAAAACACCTAGCCCATATTGTAAAGTGGTTGTGTAGGTGTCACAACAAAAAACACCTAGCCCACATTGTAAAGTGGTTGTGTAGGTCTCACAGCAAAAAACACCTAGCCCATATTGTAAAGTGGTTGTGTAGGTGTCACAACAAAAAACACCTAGCCCACATTGTAAAGTGGTTGTGTAGGTGTCACAGCAAAAAACACCTAGCCGACATTGTAAAGTGGTTGTGTAGGTGTCACAGCAAAAAACACCTAGCCCACATTGTAAAGTGGTTGTGTAGGTGTCACAGCAAAAAACACCTAGCCCACATTGTAAAGTGGTTGTGTAGGTGTCACAACAAAAAACACCCAGTACTCACTGTAAATGAGTTGACATTAAGAAGGGCATTCAGCTGTAGAAACCAATCCAAAATCGGTTCTGTATGAGCAAGACATGGTTACTTGACCTAGCATTGCCTACAACAGGACAACTCATCTAACCCATGCTAGCATGGAAAAATGGATGTAATAAGGTGATGATGATGATGGTAATGATGATATATATATATATATATAATAGAAAACGAAAAATCAGTGATGCATCTGAACTCAATTTATTGTGTGTTACAATTGTGGATCTGTCTGATTCTGGACCCGCAGGTTCGACGGACACGTCTAATGATTTCGGAGCATGCTCGAGCTGTCCGCCAGCGAAACAATTGTAACACAGAATAAATTGAGTTCAGATGCATCACTGATTTTTCGTTTTCCATTCTATAATACTCTGCTCTGTAAGAGCATAGAGTGCTCAACTGGCATACCGCCTATGGAAGCATCTTAGCTACCATCAGACACATATATATATGTGTGAGCAAAACAAGGTCAGCCGACCGGACACTGCTCACAACAGGACAATCCGTCTAACCCATGCTGGCGTGGAAGAACGGACATAAAACGGTGATGATGATGATGAGTCCCTCCTGTAAGGTGGTTGTGTTGATGACACAAGAAAAAAGTATTCACTCTGTAAGGTGGTTGTGATGTTGACATAACAAAAAAGTGCCCAGGCCACCCTGTAAAGTGGTTGTGCAGGTGATACCTCAAAAAGTACCCAATCCACCACCCTGTAAACTTTATTAGATGGTCATTTTGGTGCCACAATAAAAAGCACCCAATCTACACTAATATGGTTGTCACTAGGAAGAGCATACAGCTGTAGAAACCAAACCAAAATGGAGATCCATTTGAGCAAGACGAGGTGACTTGACCTAAGTTGTTTCATAATGTGACAACTTATCTAACTCATGCAAGTGTGAAAAAATAGACAATGAAGATCATGATATACTGCATATATTCATAAGTTATGTTTTTTTCCCACAGAAATACAATATTTGACTTATCTAATGGATTTACTATATTCATTGTGCTTTGTAAATATACATAAAACAGGAATGTAGCTTATTATACATAAACTGTCTATAGTTGTGCATAGTTCCCATCCATTGCCACAGAAACACCGTGCGGAAAACCAGCATGCGGTTTATGAACTATATGACACGATGAATATGTTTTATGTAAAATGATTGTGTGACTTATACACAAGTTCAGGGTGGGCCAAAAGCCAATTCCTAATTTAAAAAATTCATAAATTTTTTAAAATATTAATATATATATTTTTTCTTTTGGATTAAAAAAAATAGTTTTGAGTTAATTTGTAATGTTTTATTAATAAAAGTAGGTAAGAAGTGACATTTGGCCCACCCTGTGTATATGGTAGTTTGAAGGTGTGTTTCGAATTGTGTTTATTTGAGATATTTCTGCAAAGATGGTGTGCTGGAAAGAAGTTATATATAAAGGGAGATGGTATGAGTAGCTTAACATTGGCAAGACATCCTTGAAAAGTACAAAACAACACTATGACTGCATCACATTAAAACTATAAGCCTTTAGCCTAATACTGAAAATTTTTACAACAATCTATCCACATTAGTAAAGATGCTATAAACATTTGAATTAACAAACCACATGAAATCTATATTAGCAAAACGTTATTGAAAAATCCAAACAACACTATGAGGCATCATATTAAAAATTGAAGTCTTTACTCTCATACTGCAAATTTTCAGAGAAATGCCAGAAGACTGACCTGTAGGGGATTCTACCTACTTTTCCTGTCTCAAGGTGTTAAATCCCCAATTTTAGTCAACCATCCTATTGTTAATATAAATCATTGTAGTGTTTGCAAAACACTCTTATATATATATATCAAGCGTTAACCTAATATATCCCTTCCATATACTGTACCGATTGTGTTGTTATTTCTGTTTACCTTTTACATACATACATATATATATATATATATGTACATACATGAGGGATTTTGATCCTCACACAGAAAACAAATAGATATACAAATGAAATCTTGTCTGTGAAATCTGTTCTTACAGTGCTAGTCAGGTTTCATGGTCTAAACACTTTTTCATTTCTTTTCACAGATTCTTAAAGTTGATGTATATTACTTGATGCTTTTGACAATAAGGAAGAGCAATTAGAGACGTGCAATATAGAGGAACAGTGGGAATTCCTGAAAGCTAACCTGCTGAAGGCGACAGATAAAATCTGTCGCTGGGGCAGGCCTATAGGCAGGAGGAGAGTAACGTGGTGGTGGAACAGTAAGGTGGAGGAGTCAATCAAGGCCAAAAAGCAGGCTTGGAAAGTATAGAAGGATGGGGGAAGTAGAGAACACTATCTAGTGGCCAAGAGAGAAGCTAGGAGACAAGTGTACTTCGCAAGAAGGGAAGCAGAGGAAAGAAAGTTCAAGCATGTTCTACAACGCGAGGACCAAAAACATGAGGTGTTCAGGATTGCTAGGCAATGTGTTAAGGAAAACTGTGAAATTGTCGGGGAGAAGTGTGTCCGTAATGATGATGGTGTACTTGCCATCACTGACACTGATAAGAAGGTACCTTGGAAGTGTCACTACGAGAGGCTACTAAATGAGGAGAATAAATGGGACAAAGATAGTCTACTCTACATCGATCCAATAGAGGGGCCAGCAGTGCAAGTTGAAGGTAGTATAATAAGTAAGGCAATCAAAGATATGAAGACAGGCAATGCAGCTGGGCCTTCGGATATAGTTGCTAGAAATGCTGAAAGCATCTGGAAGAGTGGGACACACCATGGTCACCCGGATAGTAAACCAATTCATACAGAACGGGGTCATACAAAATGACTGGCGTAGCAGCAGCATCATTAACTACTACAAGGGTAAAGGGGATGCTCTAGATAGGGGAAACTATAGAGGCACTAAGTTAGTTGACCAGGTCATTAAGGTCACAGAAAGAGTTATAGCACAACTAATCAGAGAGAAAATTGATCTAGACGAAATCCAGTTTGGGTTTGTGTCAGGTAAAAGTACCACAGACGATCTTTTCCTTGAACGACAACTACAGGAGAAGTACCTAGCTAAAAGTAAACCCCTATACTTAGCTTTTGTTGACTTGGAGAAAGCATTTGACAAAGTCTCCTGCGCCATTATCTGGTGGGCCCTTAGAAAACAAAGGGTTGATGAATGGCTTGTGAGAGCTATACAAGCCATGTATAAAGAAACAGTCAGTAAGGTTAGAATTAACAATGAATATAGTGAAGAATTTAGTGTAAAAGTTGGTGTTCATCAGAGCTTTGTCCTTAGCCCCCTCCTATTTATTATTGCCCTTCAGGCTATAACAGAGGAGTTCAAGACTGGCTGCCCATGGGAACTTCCCTATGCAAATGATCTAATGCTCATAGCTGAATCGATGGATGAACTAGAAAAGAAATTCCAAACATGGAATCAAAATAGAATCAAAAGGCCTTAAAGTTAACTTGTCTAAGACTAAAGTTCTAGTTTGTAGGAAGGGAAATAGGGCACAGATCCCCTCTGGGAAATGGCCATGCTCAGTGTATAGGAAAGGAGTAGGCAGAAATTCCATTTTATGTCCCAAATGCAAAGTATGGGTGCATAAAAGATGTAGTGGGATCACAGCTAAGCTATCTAAGAACGTAGATTTTATATGTGGCCAGTGCTCAGGTCCAATCACTAGCAAGCGCCCACAGGATACTAGCTCCTTCTATTGCCCAGATGCCTCTATAGAAATAGTGGACACCTTCCGTTACCTGGGTAACAAAATCAGAAGTGGTGGAGGGTGCTCAGAAAGTACAGTAGCCACAGTCAGAACGGGATGGAAAAAGTTCAGAGAGCTTATACCACTATTGGCCGCTAAAGATTTCTCTTTAAAAATGAAAGGCAGACTGTATGATGCCTGTATACGAACAGCAATGTTACATGGCAGTGGGACCTGGGCATTGTGTGCAGAGGATCTGCGCAGACTGGAGAGGAATGAAGCATGCATGCTCCACTGGATGTGTAATAGTAATATACGTGAACGGCAAAGCATAAAGGAACTAAGTGAGAAATTAGGAATAAGAGGGATCAGATGCTGTTTACTCGAGAGAAGACTACGTTGGTACGGTCACGTGATGTGCATGAAAGACGACAGCTGTATAAAAAAGTGCAGGGCGATCAAAATTGATGGAAGTTACAGAGTAGGCAGACCCAGAAAAACCTGGGAAGATTTGATAAATTCCGACCTTACACACTTACACCTCTCCAAGACAATGTCACTGGACCGAGATCTTTGGTGCTACACAGTAATACAGAAAATCCACCTTGCCTAAGTACAAAGTGAAACCTACAGTCAGTAGGCACCTCTTAATCAAATATACACACTCCTCCCACTATCCCTACCCCCACCCCCACCCCCATCAACTGTAAAGTTTTGTTGGTACCACAACATCCAGTCCGAAACAAATGAGGTCGTGTAGGTGTCACGACAGTCCACGCTGTAATGTGGCCGTGTAGGTAACACGGTAAAAACCTCCCAGTCCACACTGTAAACGTGGTTGGTGTTAGGAAGGGCATCCAGCCATAGTAAACCTGCCAGACAGTCCTATACGAACAAGACAACCAATCTTGCCTCAAGTGGGACAATTCCCGTCTAAACCCATGCAAGCGTGGAAGATAGACGTTAAACGATGATGATGATGTACAGAGGCATTTTTTGAAAAATGTAAATTCAAGTATCGAGCAATGATCAAGTATCTGCAGTTGGAAGGTATGACCCAAGCTGAGATCCATAAGAACATGCAAGATACATTAAGGGAGATTCCCTGTCATATGCCATGATCAATGAATTCAATGCTGGGTGAATGAATTCAAGTGGAGCAAGGAAGTTGTGGAAGATGGCCTAAGGTCTAGGAGGCCATCAACAGTGGCCATACAAGAGAACATTGACCTTGTCTTTTGGATGGTGATGGAGGTTTACAACTGTCATTTCGTCAGTGAGCAAACATGTCAGGCATCTTCGAGGAGTAAGCCAATAATATTCTAAAGAACAAGTTTGCTTTGAGAAAAGATGTCTGCATGCTAGGTTCCATGTCTTTTGAGTGAGAAACAAAAGCACACTCGTCCTCGTCACACCATGTCCTCCAACAATTTAGAACCTTTTGTAGCTGATCTGGAAGATTTCATGGCACAATTTGTAACCATGGGTGAGACCTGGTTCCATCACTACCAACCTGAAGCAAAAGAGCAGTTTAAATAGTGGAAGCACCCATCATAACCCACCCCAAAGAAGGACAAGGTCACACCATCAGCAAGAAAGGTTATGGCTACCATTTTCTGGGATGCACAAGGAATGTTGTTGGTGGATTATCTCCAATAGGGCCACACCATTACTGGACAATACTACACCAACTTGCTTAAACATCTGCATGAGAACATCAAGAAGAAGAGGCCAGACTAAAGGGGTCTTGTTCCATCATGACAATGCTCCTGCCAACACCTCAGTGGTGGAAATAGCAACAATTTGTGACTGTGGGTTCAAACTCGTCCCTCATCCACCATACATGCTAGACCTCTCACCCTCTCACTTCCACCTGTTCCCAAACAGGTAAAAGAATATGGCCGGACAAGACTATGCCACAGATGGTGACATCATAGATGGAGGACCAAACTAAGGAGTTCTACTTCAGCAGGATTCAGGCACTTTAGCACCAGTGGAAGAAGTGTGGACTCAAAGCGAGACTATGTTGAAAAATAAAACAAGAAAATATGTGTATATGCTACTGTTTCTTAGAGGCTCAAAACTTATCAGTTGCCCCTTATTTATATATGTCATCATATATATATATAAATATCCAGGGAGTGTAATGTGGAGTTACTGTAGGTTGACCTAGGTGAACACTGGATGTTTAGGTTCACTTCTGTATCAAGGTGTAGAGCTAGACAGAGTGTAGTATAATAAAATAAAACAAGGACGAGTGGTTACTCCTTCATAATGTTTATTGGTTGGTGATGCGCATTTTGCCCCTGATCAGACCCCTTTTAATAGTAATTAAAAGGCGTCTGACGAACTGTGGATTACAGAGTCGGGCTAGATTGATACATATCGAACCTTGAGCTGATCAGTGGTGAAACGCACGTCACCAACAAATAAACATAATGAAGGAGTAACCACTCATCTTTGTTTTATTTTATTCGATAAAATAAAGTACCAGTAATGTACTGGCTAATTGCTGGCCTTGTGCCAAAAGTAGAAACAATTATATATATATATGCCGCCACACCCCCCACCGCAAGGTGGTCGTGGAGGTGCCACGGCAAAAAAGCACCCAGCCCACACTGTAAAGTGGACGTGTAGGCGCCACGAAAAAGCACCCAGCATTCACTGTAAATGAGGTTGGTGTTAGGAAGGGCATCCAGCTGTAGAAATCAAGCCAGATCAGTTCCTGTGTGAGCAAGACATGGTCAGCCGACCAGACACTGCCCACAACAGGACAACCCATCTAACCCATGCTAGCGTGGAAGAACGGACGCAAAACGGTGATGATGATATATATCATATATATGGTTACAAATTGTGCCATGAAATCTTCCAGATCAGCTACAAAAGGTTCTAAATTGTTGGAGGACATGGTGTGACGAGGACGAGTGTGCTTTTGTTTCTCACTCAAAAGACATGGAGCCTAGCGTGCAGACATCTTTTCTCAAAGCAAACTTGTTCTTTAGAATATTATTGGCTTACTCCTCGAAGATGCCTGACATGTTTGCTCTTTGACGAAATGACAAGGTCAATGTTCTCTTGTATGGCCACTGTTGATGGCCTCCTAGACCTTAGGTCATCTTCCATATATCATATATATATATACAAAGAAACAATTGTCAGCACCGTGAATAAAGCTCTTATTGTACAGGCAACCATGTTACTCTTATCTCTTGAATTATATATATATATCATATAAATATATATATATATATATATATATATAAAAAATATATATTGGCATACCCTGGGGGAAGAATGTACCCCCACAGCATAGGTTCGTCGTTAATGATATCTCAGTAAGCAAGAGAAAGAATGAGACATACAGGAAGGTGTGGAGAAGAAAGGTCTGAAAGCTAAAAGACCTTTCACTAAAATACAAATTTAGGAAAGCCCTTCAAGATGTGTATGACGAAAAAGAAGACGATTTAGAGACATATGACATAGATAATAACTGGAATTTCTTAAGTGACAACTTACCTCAGGCTACTGATGAAACTTGTGACTGGAGCAGTGACCTGGTGGTGGAACAGCACAGTAGATAAGGCCATTAGAGACAAAATACTAGCATGGAAGGCTTGGAAAAAGGGTGGGAGTATGGAAGAATATACAGCCGCTAAGCGAGAAGCTAGACGTCAGGTGTACTTAGCACGCAGGGAGGCTGAGAGTAGAAGGTTTGCCAATGTTCTGCGACGGGAAGATCAGAGGCGTGCTGTGTTCCACATTGCAAGGCAGTGTGTCAATGCAAATCAGGATGTTGTTGGAAATAAATGTGTCCGGAATGATGCCGGTGTACTTAGTGTCACGAATGATCAGAAAAAGGAGGCCTGGAAATGTCATTATGAGAGACTGATGAATGTGGAGAACGTATGGGAGAGAGAGAAATTACCCTCAGTAGATCCAACAGAGGGACCAGCTATTGAGATTGACGAATATAGGGTCAAAGAGGCGATTAAGGAAATGAAAAATGGTAAGGCTTCTGGACCTTCGGGAATAGTGGCTGAGATGCTGAAGGCATCAGGGGATGTAGGCACTAAACTGGTTGCACGCATCATCAATCAGGCTATATATGGTGGTATCATACCCAAAGACTGGTGCAGCAGTATTCTCATAAATTGCTACAAAGGTAAAGGGGATGCTCTGGAGAGGAGCAATTATAAGGGTATAAAACTGATGGATCAGGTTATGAAAATGGCAGAAAGGATATTAGCACAACTAATTAGAGAAAGGGTCAAACTAGATGAGATGCAGTTTGGTTTTATGCCTGGGAAGAGTACAACAGATGCCCTCTTCTTGGTGAGACAATTGCAAGAGAGGTTCTTAGAGAAAAATAAGCCATTATACTTAGCCTTTGTTGACCTAGAGAAGGCCTTTGATAGGGTACCCCGATCTGTCATCTGGTGATCCTAAGGAAACTAGGTGTTGAGGAATGGCTTGTGAGGACAGTGCAAACTTTGTACAGAGGTACTGTCAGTAAAGTCAGGGTAGGAATGGAGTTTAGTGAGGAATTCCAGATACAAGTAGGAGTACATCAAGGTTCGGTCCTCAGCCCGCTCTTGTTCATTATAGTCCTCGAAGCCATAACAGAGGAGTTTAAGATTGGCTGTCCATGGGAACTTCTCTATGCTGACGATCTGGTTTTTATAGCAGAATCAGTAGAGGAGCTAGAGAATAAATTCTGGCTATGGAAACAGCAGTTGGAAGCAAGAGGACTGAGAGTGAACCTAACTAAGACAAAAGTGTTGATGAGTAGAAAAGAGGACAAAACTCTGATTCCATCAGGGAAATGGCCATGTTCGGTATGCAGAAAAGGAACTGGCATAAATTCTATAAAATGCACACAATGCAGATCCTGGGTACACAAGAGATGTAGTGGGATAGCAGGCAAACTAACAGGTAGGGAGAAATACGTATGCAGTAGATGTACAGGGAAATTAGACAGTAGAAGTCACATTGATAGACACATTTTTCAAATGCAGGCCAATGCTATAGAAGTGGTGGATAGCTTCCGGTACCTAGGAGATCAGATTAGCATGGGAGGAGGGAGGGGGGGGGGTTTCCGAGGCCACAGTATCTAGAATATGGACGGGTTGGAAGAAGTTTAGGGAGCTGCTTCCTCTGCTGACGAAGAAAGGTTTCTCCCTGCGTACGAGAGGCCTGTTATATGACGCCTGTGTGAGGAGCACGATGCTGCATGGTAGTGAGACATGGATAGCAACTGCAGAGGATATGCGACGGTTGGAGAGAAATGAGACAAGCATACTCTGTTGGATGTGCAGTGTCAATGTGCGTGAACGACCCAGCATGAATGTGTTGAGAGAGAAACTGTGTCTGAGAGGGATAGAATGTAGTGTACGGGAGAGGAGACTGAGGTGGTATGGACATGTGATACGCATTGAGGATGACTGATGGGTGAAGAAGTGCCAGGAAATGCCAGTTGTAGGAAGACATGGTAGAGGTAGACCATGAAAAACATGGGCGGAGGTGGTGAGAACAGACCTCAGATCGCTGAAGCTCACGGTGGAGATGACGAAGGACCGTGACAAGTGGAGAGATGCTGTGCTGAATAAGACCCGTCCCACCCTTGCAAGCAGGGAAGAGCGGACGTAAAATGATGATGATGATGATGATATATATATATATATATATCATATATATATATATATATCAATAATATATATAGAGTTAAAAACTCACAATAGTCCCTTATAAGCAAATTAGCTCAAGGAAAAACAATTTTCTGAGCCTTATAATACAGTAAAGAGAGACAAACACAGATATATAACTATATGCGTTCAAATTACAAAGGACAGAAGGATAAATCTTGATTTATCCTTTTAATTGAGTTCTGTGAACCGTACTATTTATAGTCAGTATTTTCTTCACCCTGGCGGTTTCTGTCCCTTGTCATTTGAACGCATATAGTTATATATCTGTGTTTGTCTCTCTTTGCTGTGTTATATATAGGTATAAGAAAGAGGACAAAACTCTGATTCCATCAGGGAAATGGCAATGTAGAAAAGGAGTTGGCATAAATTCTGTAATGTACACAATGCAGATCTTGAATATACAAGAGATGTAGTGGGATAGCAGGCAAACTAACAGGTAGGGAAAAGTACATATGCAGTAGATGTACAAGGAAATTTGACAGTAGTAGTCGCAGTGATAGACACATTTTTCAAATGCAGGTAGGATCTATAGAGTTGGTTGATAGCTTCCAATACCTAGGTGATCAGATTAGCAAGGGCAGAGGGTGCTCCGATGCCATAGTATCTAGAATAAGGATGGGTTGGAAGAAGTTTAGGGAGCTGCTTCCTCTGTTGACAAAAAAGGGCTTCTCCCTACGAACGAAAGGCCAGTTATATGATGCCTGTGTGAGATATGCGATGCTACATGGTAGTGAGAGATGGGCAGTAACTGTGGAGGATATGCAACGGCTGGAGAGAAATGAAGCAAGCATGCTCTGATGGATGTGCAATGTCAATGTGTGTGAACAACCAAGCATAGATGAGTTGAGAGAGAAACTGTGTATAAGAGGGATAGGCTGTAGTGTACAGGAGAGAAAACTGTGTTGGTATGGACATGTGATGCGCATGGAAGATGACCGCTGGGTAAAGAAGTGCCAAGAAATCCAAGTGGAAGGAAGACACAGTAGAGGAAGACCACGAAAATCATGGCCAGAGGTGGTGAGAGCTGACCTCAGATCGCTGAAGCTCACGGAGATCATGAAGGACCGTGACAAATTGAAAGATGCTGAATAGGACCTGTCCCACCCTTGCAAGCAAGGAAAACCGGACGTAAAATGATGATGATTATATATATATGAAATAATGCATGACTCTCATGGTACTTAGTTATGTCATTTTTAAATTCAAATATCCTGCTGAGGTTGAATTTGCCTTTCATTTCTTTCCAGGTGTGTGAATGGAGGGGGGAGGGGGTTGATAAAATATGCTTCAGTCAAATACCAATTTTGAATTAATCTACTGCATTCCCGCTCAGTCAACTCTAGATAAGTAGTAGCTTTTTGTATGTCAGAAGTCATAAATATTACAGTCAAGTACTATTAGTACTTTGATGAGTGACAACAAGTTTGGAATGCAGTGTGCTGTATGAGCAACTCATGGTCATGTCATATTGAAAACAGCAGTTCTTATCTGATCACTGGGGTCAAGCAGTTTTAGGCCTGATTAATACGAGAATGATCTCCAGTTCCATCTCCCAGGTATGGATAATGGAGTTAGAACAATCTCTCTCTGTGCTTTGAACAAAGGATTTGGTTAAAAATTTCAAGAATTTTATTGGTATATTATATGCAACTGAAAAGGTTCAGGAGAGTACAATGGCTGAAATATTGTGGCTTTAGAAACCAAGTTGAAGCCACTAGTTCAAATAAGTCATGATAAAACATTCCCTGTACACACTGTAAAGTGTTTGGTGTTAGGAAAGGCATCCAGCCATAGAAACCATGCTCCCAGTGCATGCTGTAAAGTGGTTGGTGATAGGATGGTTCATAGAATCCAAGCCAAAAATGGAATGTATGAGCAAGACATGGTCACCTGACTAGTCTAGCCTCAAAATATGACAAACTGTCTAACCCATGCAAGCATTGTAAATAGATGTTATTTGTTGATGATGATATATATTAAGAACAGATAGACCAAATCCCTGTGTTTAGGAGGTGACTAAAAAGGTTGGCATTAGGAAGAGCATCTGGCAACAAAACGTAGTCTCAAAACATCATATCCAACCCATGCCAGCATGAAGAGATGGATGTAAAAATGAAGGTGATGATGATGATGATGAATGCTGATATTATCTGCTGGTCACAACTCCTGGCAGAAGGATGTGAGGTTTGAACTCAGAACACACAAAGCTGTATTTTTGACAATTCTGCCAATCTACTGCTCATGGACAGGTATGTTACCTTTTATCTTTTCAGCAGTGGTAGACTGGTGGAATTATAGAAGATCTGGTTTAGTACGTTCTGAGTTCACATCCCACCTTAATAAATAAAGCTGACCTTGGTAGCATTTGAACAGTTAATGCACAGTAAACTGAAACAAATACTGAGGCATTTAATCAAATATCCTAATAACTGTCCAAATTTGCTTAGATACAGGGATTGAATTTAGACACAGGGATTGAATATATGACCAGCAGGTAAACTAGTTCACTTAAAAGTTGATCAACAATTATAACGACTGTGAGCCAATTAAGCAATGGGCTTTAGGAGTTTTAACTTTTGTGACAACATATCTAACAAGACTATATAGTCTTTGTGTTTTAATTAAAATAATGGAGAATTATGAGAGGTTTAATGAAATAAGTAACTTTCAACTTAATAACAAAAGACAAACATTTAACTACTGAAATCTAATATCATCTGATATGTGTAGCAGTAATTTGATACTCTCTTCAATAGAGTTTCTTTCATACTATTAAGAGGCCACCATTAAATTGGCCTTTGGTGACATCATCGATAAGTTACCATTGTGGATAGGTTTTTAGTTGCCAATATGTCTGAGATTTTGACATAGCAAATGGTCATCTGCTTATTCTTGTGCTCCGGAGACAGAATGAGTGATAGTGATAAATAGCCGGCTCCAAGAGTCAAAGAGGAGATTTGCGGAGTTGATTCTTAGCAGTTAAGATGTAGTCCACTGTCACACATAGACACATTTGGGTTTCTCACTCACTAACAACCAAGATGAGAAGATTTCAATTTAGTGTTTTTCTTAACCCTTTCACTACTATATGTCTAATAAAAAACTTTGATTCTAATTAATTAAGGAAGCATTTGGGAAAGATTTACCAAGATTATAATTTTATTAAACTGCTATATATAACATAACAACATGTTCTCATTTAATATTCTATTGGAAAGTTTTAATTTAAGTAGTTAGCCTTTAAAATGGTTTTGGGTGAGTTGGTATCAAAAGTGTTAAAATAGAAATGGCAATATTTTGGTGGGTTGCGGGATTTCAGATTGGGGTGTATATATTATGCTATATATTGAGTTTGTCGAATTATAGTGCATTGTGTGTGTGTGTGTGTGTGTTAGGGTGGGGTTCGAAGTGAAGCAGAGGGCAAAAAGGGTCGAGAAACATTGATGTAATCCAAATAAATCACTTTATTATAATGATACCTTTCCAGATTGTATGTGGAGGGCAGAAACGAAAGAAAAGACTAATCAACACATAACGAGAATATTTATATTAACAGCTTAACTAATTTTTGTATTATATATATATACATTTATATATATATATATATATATATATATATATATATATATATATATATATATATATATATATATATATATATACAGTGGAACCTCAGTTCACGAAAGCCTCGTATCACGAACAAATCCGTTCACGAACAATTTTTCCGAACATAAAAACGTTTCGGTTGACGAACAGTGTCTCGTGTAACGAAAACAGAAACTGACAACGACAGTTGGCGACAAGCTGGGAGTATCGGAGGAAAAGCGTCACTTGCTGTCTAGTTAGTTACTATGGTGATATCTATCTGTCTTTCCCACAGTCTCTCTCACTGTATTTCTCTCTCAACATTTCGTATGGGAAAAATAGTTTCGGTTTACAAACATTTTGGGTGACGAACGGCCTTCAGGAATGAATTAAGTTCGAGAACCGAGCTTCCACTGTGTGTGTGTGTATATATATATATATATATGAAAAAGTTCAAGACCCCGCCGACAGCAGAGCTCAAGCCGTTTCAACGGCTATTTTTGGTGGCTATTCAGTCCAGAAATAGCAGTCGAACGACTTGAGCTCTGCCGTCGGGGTCTTGAACTTTTTCCTATTACCCACTCTACTACCCTAAGTATTGAGTACTCTGGTGCGTTATGGTCCATCTGGTTCCTTGCCACACTTCCTTCGTTATATATATATATAGAAATTACATGAATCAAAGTTCTGTTTAAACCATTTATTCGCTTACAATTGTTTCTTCCAAACCGAGGTTTGGAGTGTTCGGAGCAATTTTTCAATGATTGTTTACATACTTGACCTCCTTTTCAACACAAGAGACATACAGAAACATATGTATATATTGATGCACAGTGGGTTGACATCCATTATAATATTTAAGCATGGCAGTTTACATTCAAAGATTAAAGTCATATTAAAATTACAACAACATTAAAGTTATAATACAAGATTGGCAGTTTACGATGATGATGCAGGAGGATAGTTAGAAGTAGTTAGTTACACGTGGGGCATGCACGTGTGTCCTATTTATATAAGATTATAGTGCGGTAATGTGTTATATGGAATATAAGCACTTTAAGCGGGCAATCAAGAGTATTATGGGGGTTGTATAGTATTTTATATGTATGATATAGAAGCTTGTGTGCAGAGAAATATTTAAAATATTAAGAATGAGAAGCAAAACAGTGTTATGGTTTTTCGTATACACCACCATGGTCGGGAATAGTGGCTGAGATGCTGAAGGTATCAGGGGATGTAGGCACTAAACTGGTTGCACGCATCATCAATCAGGCTATATATGATGGTATCATACCCAAAGACTGGTGCAGCAGTATTCTCATAAATTGCTACAAAGGTAAAGGGGGTGCTCTGGAGAGGAGCAATTATAAGGGTATAAAACTGATGGATCAGGTTATGAAAATGGCAGAAAGGATATTAGCACAACTAATTAGAGAAAGGGTCAAACTAGATGAGATGCAGTTTGGTTTTATGCCTGGGAAGAGTACAACAGATGCCCTCTTCTTGGTGAGACAATTGCAAGAGAGGTTCTTAGAGAAAAATAAGCCATTATACTTAGCCTTTGTTGACCTAGAGAAGGCCTTTGATAGGGTACCCCGATCTGTCATCTGGTGATCCTAAGGAAACTAGGTGTTGAGGAATGGCTTGTGAGGAGAGTGCAAACTTTGTACAGAGGTACTGTCAGTAAAGTCAGGGTAGGAATGGAGTTTAGTGAGGAATTCCAGATACAAGTAGGAGTACATCAAGGTTCAGTCCTCAGCCCGCTCTTGTTCATTATAGTCCTCGAAGCCATAACAGAGGAGTTTAAGACTGGCTGTCCATGGGAACTTCTCTATGCTGACGATCTGGTTCTTATAGCAGAATCAGTAGGGGAGCTAGAGAATAAATTCTGGCTATGGAAACAGCAGTTGGAAGCAAGAGGACTGAGAGTGAACCTAGCTAAGACAAAAGTGTTGATGAGTAGAAAAGAGGACAAAACTGATTCCGTCAGGGAAATGGCCATGTTCGATATGCAGAAAAGGAACTGGCATAAATTCTATAAAATGCACACAATGCAGATCCTGGGTACACAAGAGATGTAGTGGGATAGCAGGCAAACTAACAGGTAAGGAGAAATATGTATGCAGTAGATGTACAGGGAAATTGGACAGCAGAAGTCGCATTGATAGACACATTTTTCAAATGCACGCGGGTGCTATAGAAGTGGTGGATAGCTTCCGGTACCTAGGAGATCAGATTAGCATGGGAGGGGGGTGTTCCGAGGCCAGAGTATCTAGAATAAGGACGGGTTGGAAGAAGTTTAGGGAGCTGCTTCCTCTGCTGATGAAGAAGGGCTTCTCCCTGCGTACGAGAGGCCGGTTATATGATGCCTGTGTGAGGAGCGCGATGCTGCATGGTAGTGAGACATGGGTAGCAACCTGCAGAGGATATGCGACGGCTGGAGAGAAATGAGACAAGCATACTCTGTTGGATGTGCAGTGTCAATGTGCGTGAACGACCCAGCATGAATGTGTTGAGAGAGAAACTGTGTCTGAAAGGGATAGAATGTAGTGTACGGGAGAGGAGACAGAGGTGGTATGGACATGTGATGTGCATGGAGGATGACCGATGGGTGAAGAAGTGCCAGGAAATGCCGGTTGTAGGAAGACGTGGTAGAGGTAGACCACGAAAAACATGGGCGGAGGTGGTGAGAACAGACCTCAGAATGCTGAAGTTCACGGAGGAGATGACGAAGGACCGTGACAAGTGGAGAGATGCTGTGCTGAATAAGACCCGTCCCACCCTTGCAAGCAGGGAAGAGCGGACATAAAATGATGATGATGATGATATATATATATATATATATATTTCGTTTCTGAATTTGTTTAGCAAGATTCTTTATCTGAAAACGTGTGTTGAAACCGATATTGTTATACTTTGGGAGGGTCATGTTGCCAATAAGAAACAAACGCACCAGTTGCTTTCACTTCAATTTATTATAATAAATTTATAAATTTAGGAATTTATAAATTTCCGGTTGGTTGGTTGGTTCCACAGGTAGGGCACAGGTTGCTAAGGTCATATGTGTCTAGGTAATTATTACTATAGGTAAGTTTAAGTAGGAGTCCCAGCTCACTGGTATCAATCCCACGGAACTCAACATTGCTCTCACTCATCATTTCTACGCATTTCTCCACAGCAAAATCCACGCCAATATATGGATACAGGGACACAACATCCATACTACCTATTATGCAGTTTGTTAGAGAAGTAACACCACAAGAGCATGAGGATAGAGAAAAAGCCCTCAAAGCCCATATGGGGATGTGGACAAATATAATGCAGCCCAACAAAAGGACTGCCAACAACTTCCAGGCCTGGAACAATAACGTGCCAGCGTTGTATGGGCTTCGAAAAGACCATAATACGGGCAGTGACCCTGTCACGGGACCACCAACACGGCCAGTCTGTGGAGCTAACATTGCTAGTAACTACAGACTGTCCTACTTCCTCTCCCTGATCATACGTCCCATCATTGAAATGTCCCCAGATGTATGTGACAGCATGGAGGACCTCCTCAGCGGAATCGGCGAGAGTAACTGATCTAGGGACCTAACAAACTGCATAATAGGTAGTATGGATGTTGTGTCCCTGTATCCATCTATTGACGTGGATTTTGCCGTGGAGAAATGCGTAGAAATGATCAGTGAGAGCAATGTTGAGTTCCGTGGGATTGATACCAGTGAGCTGGGACTCCTACTTAAACTTACCTATAGTAATAATTACCTAGACACATATGACCTTAGCAACCTGTGCCCTACAAGACCAGCAAGAGGCAGACCACCTACCATTACCTCAATGGCCAAGAAAGCCCACACAGATAGATGGAACGGGTGGACCAGAGCCATACGGACCCCCGAAAACCACGATGAACTAAAGAAAATGATTGCACATGCGGTGGGGGCCAGCATAAACTTAACCCTTAAGGAACATATGTTCAAATTTAATGGAAAACATATGCCCAAGAGAAAGGAGCAGCCATTGGTGTTAGCATTGCAGGCGACATAGCTAACTTATTCCTGGTATGGTGGGACAGTAGACTTAAACTTAAAGAACAATTAGAAGACCCCTTAACCCTGATAATGTACTCCCGCTACGTTGATGATATAAACATCGTAGTTAAAACACCCCCACTAGAGAACAGTCAGGAATTAGAGAAAAACACATGGAAAGCATCCAGCAAATAGCTAACTCCATCCACCAGAGTATTAGAGTTACTATAGACTACCCAAGCAAACACCCCAACCATCGATTACCTGTACTAGACACAGAGCTCTGGTTAGATACCATTAATAACAAAAAACAAATCCTCCATTCCCATTATGCCAAACCCATGACTTCCAAATATCTGATCCACCGAAACTCAGCTGTTTCGGACCATACCAAAATCAACAGACTGATTGAGGATTTGGTACGGGTGATGAGAAACGTGTCCCGCATGTGCAACCCCGAAAAACTAGAGAGACACATACAACACTTCATCCACCGTATACAGTTCTCTGGTTACAATCAGAGAGATAAAATCAGAGTGTATAGAGGAGCCAGAACCAAATGGGAAAAAATGGTAAATAATGACACAAATGGGAC
>OZ024744.1:62548035-62620535 GCA_964016885.1 Eledone cirrhosa | reverse complement strand
TGCCCAATAACATTAATATTGATAACAAAATCAACATCAATATTTAGCGATAATCACCATCAGTGCTTGAGGGGACTGCTAGGTTGTTAGTCCAGCAGTTCTAAAGAAAATCTCACACTGTCCCGAAAATGGGAGGAAGGAGGCTACCGCCAAAAACAATGCACGCGCAGGTCGTTGAACTCTGACAAGAATTCAAGCCACGTGCTAAGAACTCAATTGGATATGAAAAAATAACCATATGTGCGCATCGCTTTTCGGGCATATTAACAGAATAAGATACAAGAACAAATAATCAATATTCATATAAAAAATAAACAAAGAGAGTCATACCTTATATCGGGAAAGTTCATATCTGTTGCTCCAAGAGTAAATATATAAATACATAATCGGAGAAAGTTAAAAGCGATACACTGACCAAAATCCAACTCACTCAACAAACATTAGGAAATACCTGAGTATATTCCCAATTAAACGTTTGGGGTGCTAACTATATTGTATTGTGTGGGTAATTGGCTGTATTATTTCATATGAGATATATCAAATATATCTCTTCCCTGACGACTCGTTTCATTATAAGATTTCTACAAGTTGGGTGAAATTATACCAAATTATGTAGAAGCTTGTATAAGATCAACAGATACTTATTCAAGTGGGCTCTTATAATTCTTCAGTGGGTGCCCATATATATATATCAAAATAAAGATCCGAAGGCATGGTATAAATTTCCAATCATTTTAATCAAGACACATGTTTCGATAAGGGATAGATCGATCGTGTGGTCATGATCGATTATCACTGATTTCATCAGGTGAATAATGAAATGTCTTCAAATCTTTGATATGAGGGAGGAAAAAACTAACGATGTTCACTCACTAGAGTTTTGTTCCCCATATGAAGATTCAGCAGCCAAAACACGCCAACTGCTATCGTCTTCAGTCAGGGTCATAAATCTGTCAAGTCTCTATCTCTCAATAGCTGTAAAAGACGCTGGACAGGTCTAATCTCAGCATCAAATCTGTAGAATTTCGGTCGGTCACAATTAGTGTTAGTGAGTACACACACACTCTCACACACCGACGCGAGGTCAGAGAAAAAAAAATATACACACCAACACAGTATGCACCGAGAGTTAGGTTACAAAGCAACAAATGTTATATTGGTCAAATCTCCATTTTCACGGTGTAAATTAGAAAAAAAAAAAAAAAAAAAATTGGGTCAACTACAACCCTATACACACGCAAGTAAATTTCGTTCAATGTTCTGCTATACGTGTATCGATTGAATTGAAACATCCGTCTCGTCTAAATAGTGTATGTTTTGGTATATACACATCCATGTGAAGAGCAAGTAGTCAGCTCGTATCAAACTCCATATGTGCCGTTGTCCCGTTGAGAATCTGAGTCCCCGAGTCTGTGCGTGCAAGCAACCGCCATGTAGGCCAACAAGGGGCTCCGTGTAGGGTTGGGTATTTGAGTTAAGGTGTCAGTGTGTGCGTTTTCCCGTCATATGGGCCCTCGGGCTTTTAAGATAAGTGTTTGAGTGGTGGAGGTGTGTTACCCAACACAAAATAAAATAACAAAACCCCGGGGATGTGTGTAAGCCCATTGATAGCGTGTAGTAGTATTGTCCATTCAGCAACTGTGAGCACTCCATAGTTAGAGTATCACAGACCAAAACCTAGTGTAGTATTCAATCGATAAGATCGTGACTGGTCATAACTGTGGGAACTCCGTGTCTAAAGAAACCGGGTACTGTATAGAATTATGTATAAAGAGCGTAATCGTTCTTAAGTGAGTGTGTAATACGTCTAACTATTTACTAACTGAGAGAACTCTATGGTTAGGGTATTCTAAAGTAATGGTGAATGCGCGTAATCGGTCTTAACTGCGTGTGTAATTGTTCTAACTATTTACTAACTAGGTATTCTAAAGTAATGGTAAATGTGCACTCAGCTGTGAGAACTCTGTGGAAACATACCGAGTACAGTGTGTAGGTGCGCAAACGATCTTAGCTGTCTACTACCTGAGTGTGTGATTGTCTATTTTTTGCTAATTGAGAGAACTCTATGGCTAAGGTAAAAAGGGGGGAGTTAGTGGTAGGTTACTTTCCAAAAATCCTGAGGAAGGTTTTCGAGGTTCTATGCTGGCAGGTGTTGAAAAATTCCGCTCTCCTATTGATTAGTAGGGGGTCGCCTCTAATTATATTAAAGGTTTCAGCTATACATAAATTACAAACACCCGTGCTGCCGTTATATGGCTGGGTTGAGCAAACTATGGACCAGGATAAGGAGTGCTCTATATTCTGTTGTTTAAGCTTCCAGACTAATTCAGAAAGCGCCGTGCTATTTTTTTATCTGCTTTATTAAAGGTATGGCGGTGATTATACCATCTAGCCTTAAATTCAGTGGCAGTCGTCCCACCATACCTGAACGTTCTATCTAAAGTGGAGACCTTACAGTCGTAGACTATGTTCTTGGTGAGGCATTTCTCAGCCAAGGGGCAAGTAGCGGTGTTCCTGCAATTGCATTTTCTGCTGCCGGCCGGGTTAGTTCCTGAGGAACCACGGTACCCCTGGTGTCGGGTCTCAGTTCTTGTCTGCTCTATGGGTAAGTTCGCAGGGGTTGGGGTGGCCCGACTCACCTCACGCGTATGAGTCCGTTCATGCATATAATTGCCATTAGTTCTGCCATGCCTCATCCCGCCCTGGGTTGTCCAAAGTCTACTATAATTCATCTTAGCTATATTCTGAGCTATGTTACTGGTTGTGGAGTAGGACAGCTTGATGGTATTCCTATTGAATATTTTATAGTATTTGTGTGATCTAGGGAAGCAATAGTCTAAGGCCCTAAAGAAAAGCTTGGCTATACTAGTGGTCAGGCCGGTGGAGTATGGGGGTGGGGGTGGGGGGGGGGGGGGGGGGGGGGGGGGGGGGGGTACCACAGGATTTTTCTGGTCCGATGCCTCTTGTTCTTATTATCTATACTAGTGTTACCTGCCTCCTTGGTTAGTACTGGTCTATTAGAACTGATAACTTCCTGTGGGTCGATGATGTCCCGGGGTGTCCATGTGGTGTTTGGAATCGTCCTAAGTCTCCCAAGTCTCCGGGGCGGTGTACCCTCTGTGCAGTTATTGGAATTACCCTCGATAGCCGGGGTTATATCCACTATGCGCCTACTACATTTATCCCTATTCCCCCTACCCGACCTCCGTTTTATTTTACGTCCAACGGTTGTTTTATCAGTTCTACAGTTAAGGTTATAATTAAAGTTTCCGCTGGCTGTACGGTGCTCGGACACCGTGTTTGTACTTAGGTGGTTATTCTCATTGGTACCGTCGTCATTGGGACTAGGAGGCATTACAACATGAAGTCTATATTGATCCTCCTTCGCCCCCCGCCTGCTGTTAACTAAAGTGTCACTATTTTGCCCTAAGCTATCGTTGCTACTACTACCTAATGGACGTTTGAATGAGATTCCCTCGCTATGCCCCGCGCGTTCCATATTATAGTAATATGAGATCCTATCGAACGTATCTTCAGTGGAAGATAGTCCTGAAATTCTACTAGAGACGCTTTTTGTAATACCGTTATTGACTATTCTAGGGTGGTTCGATTTTGCGTTGACATAATTTAAATTCTCGTTGGGTTTGTGGTAGGGTTGGAAGAGTCCTGAATTGTAACATCTAGAAAATTAACTATCTTCAAGTTTTCTTCAAACACTATACTTAAGTCTATGTTTTTGAAGAATTTTCTTAGTTTTTTCCTCACCCTCTCTACCATACTATTATTATGATACGACACAGTAAACAGAACGTCGTCACGGTAAGCCCCACCTCCCAAGTGGGGCATTTCCACTCCAAGACAGTCGAGGATGTAGAGGCCCAACAGATCCGTCACCTGGGCCGAGTCCGTGGATCCCATGGTTATGTCAAAATTGTCCGGCCAGTCTCTCCTAGTCCACAAGTCTCCGTTGAGCTCAATTAAAGTTTTCCTAGCTAGGAGAATAATGTTAATTTCTTCCGATGTAAGGTCGGTGTGTAAGCTAGCAAAGTTAAGGGCCTTACCTAGAAGAGTTGGAGAGATCGAAGAGTAGTAGTTAGAGATATCAAACTGTATAAACTTAGTGCTATTCTTATTCTGCGATTTCTCAAACCAGTTAATTACCTCACTAGTTCCTGACCATAATTTAAGCTTCGATCTCCTAACTAAAGTGGGGATTATTTTATCAAGGATGTTTTTACTCACGATTTTTTTCTTTTTTTTCTAATTTACACCGTGAAAATTGAGATTTGACCAATATAACATTTGTTGCTTTGTAACCTAACTTTCGGTGCATACTGTGTTGGTGTATATATATTTTTTTTCTCTGACCTCACGTCGGTGTGTGTGAGTGTGTGTGTACTCACTAACACTAATTGTGACCGACCGAAATTCTACAGATTTGATGCTGAGATTAGACCTGTCCAGCGTCTTTTACAGCTATTGAGAGATAGAGACTTGATAGATTTATGACCCTGACTGAAGACAATAGCAGTTGGCGTGTTTTGGCTGCTGAATCTTCATATGGGGAACAAAACTCTAGTGAGTGAACATCGTTAGTTTTTTTCTCCCTCATATCAAAGATTTGAAGACATTTCATTATTCACCTGATGAGATCAGTGATAATCGTGACCACACGATCGATCTATCCCTTATTGAAACATGTGTCATGATTAAAATGATTGGAAATTTATACCATGCCTTCGGATCTTTATTTTGATAAAAATACTCCGTTTTACATCATCTAGCTGTTCCCATAAATGGAATTGGAGATATACAAAAGCGTGGAGAACTTAATATTGCTAACAAAAGTTTATTGGACCATATGACACAACCAATAATACACCTTACTATATAACAACTATATATATATATATATATATATATATATATAACCGCTACTGGTGTATTGAGTACTCGTTTTCTTATTCGCCAACACACACACACATGTACCCAAAAGCTGATATTATCAGAAAACCACCTCTTTTAAAGCAGGACAATTTTGTATTTGGCGCGTTTCATAATAGCTCGTCACCAAAAGCCTGGCTTACTTCTTTTGGCGTACGTGTCGTCCGCCAGCTTCAGTATGACAGCTGTTGTGTAAACCTGCATCCATCTCGTCTTCCTATTACTCAATTGAATATGAAAAACGTAGCAGGTTTTAAAAGAAAGAAAAGAAAAGTAAAAAGAAAAAAAATCAAAACAAAATATTCAGCTAGTGAGGCGGCAGGTAAAAAGCTCAATGGTTTCTATCAACGTCGTTAAAAAGGAATTCACTGACAGCATATGTGTTATGCAACAGTGATAACCACAACATTTAGTTGAGAATAGACAAACTAGACGAACTCCTCCCCCTAAAACAAAACCACATCACTGACAAGACAAATAAAAACTTGTCGAAGCTATAAGTGCTTTTGCTTTTTAACACATCTTCCATTACAATAAATGTCATTTTCGAAAATATCAATCATAACCAATTAGTTTCACATCAGTAGTAAAAGAAATATGAGAAAAATTATTGGCATGTGTTTACATATTTGTATATATACTTTAAAAATCCTCTGAAAAGTCGCGCTCTCGTCAGCGAGTCGTCGACAAGACGGCCGAAACTGATGTGACCCCAGAACTCGAGCAGGTTCTAGCCGACTGGACTGGCGAAGGCGTCTCTGTTCCCCAGTATACAAATGTCCAACGTACTGGGACGACATAAAATGCAAGCTGATCGAATCTGGCTTGAACCAACACTATCTTGCCTTCCTCCTCTCCGCTTCACAGCCAAAGAGCGACGTGTGGCTCAATTCGGTGCCCTCCTCATCAGTCGGTATCCTTCTTGATGACGAGTGCACTCGCAATGGAGTGGCCCAACGCCTCGTCTTCCGCCTGTGTAAACCACATAATTGCTCCTGTGAGGCAGTCGTTGACAAGTTCGGCTTGCACCCACTGTCATGCCGCCAGAGCACAGACCGGTTTCCCTGACATGTCGGTCTCAACGACATATTGTGAAAGAGCCTGGATGCAGCTGGCTCCCCATCAAAACTGCAGTCAGCAAGCGCCCCGACCGAATTACCCTCTTCCCATTCGAAGGAAGTAGATCCCTCATCTGGGACGCCACCTGTTGTGACACATTCTCCGCCTCCAACTTAGTCGCTTCAGCCACAAACCCCGGTACTACGGCACGCAATGTAGAGGAAAGGAAGACTAACAAATACTGGTGATTGTCCGGCCGTTTCCTCTTCGCACTGGTTGCCGTGCTTGGACCCTGTACTACCGAGCTCCTGTTGCAGCGGGTGTCGCCATTGTCCGCGGGTGCAGCCACAACATCGCCGCACCCTAGACCTAGAGCCCATAATCCTCCCTCTTCCGCTCATTTTTCTGTGACCCTAGAACTTCAAGGCCTTTCCCTTCCTTTTCTGTTTTTAATTATTAATAAAGAAAAATTATATATATATATATATATATATATTATATATATTCTGCTTATATACCCAATCATTTTAATTTCCTTTCTTTCCAGACTTCTCTGCTGCTCCACGTTCATCATATATGTCACACTACCATAAACGATAGCACTTCTCACATGATGCATACACGTTTTTCCTTCCAGTTTCAATGTTGCTTCTTTCCACATTGGCACACCCCTCAGTTCCTGGAATTTTTTTTCCTTGCACTTCTCACTTTAGATAGTGTCGCGGATGTAGCGGATAAGTGGTATTCTTTGTATGGTAGTTTTGATGAAAAGAATAATGCCATGATTGAGTTGTTAACAATGTTTATTTTATAATAACAATATTCACTTTGAACATCGAGTAATAATATTTATGACGTGAATTAACCGTACATTAAATTGCTTACTAACTTCTACGAGTTAGCGTAAATGCATATGTTGTATCTTACAGATACAATATGTCAGAGACGAAAGAATAGGTGAAGCATAGAATGTAAACAATATGAACTTACTATGTGTGTGCCTATTCTTAGAATACATTATTGTCGTAGTAGTAGGGGTCGATCTGTCAGGCAGGCTTGGCTGGCTGTCTGGCTGTGTCGGTGGCCGAGAAGGTGGAAGCCAATAAGGGCCAGGAGAGAGAAAGGGTAAAAGGTCTACTGATGCCTACATCGCTATCACTTGCTGACTGGTGCTTCGGGTCTGTCCTTGGGTTTCCTAAGTCGTTGTATTTATAATTAGTGCTAAAGGGGGCATATATGAGGTTGATTTATGATCAGCCATGTTGATATTGTCTCCCAAGAAGCTGGGGTCACAGGTCAAGTGGAATGTACGTTTATCATCGTTGACTTGACAGGATAATGGTGGGAACCTCCAACGATAGATAGTCCCAGAGGCGAGAAACCTCAGATTCGGTTTCGAATCTTCGCCGGTAAAATATAGTAGTATTCCGTTATACAGAGTCTGATTCACCCATTCAATTCAGCAAACGTTTTCACACCTCTCATCTTCATGCTATTCCCAAGGCCCAGCTCAATATCCTCTTTATTTGTAACTTCCTCCATACACACTATACACTTAAATATAGTTGTCACATTATGTAATAATCTCTTCATACGATTACATTTTCAATGTACCCACCCTGTGCATATCGTATATCTAATATTCATTCCAGCACCCTTCCTACACTGCATATGGGTCACTTCCTGTTATTTCCATTTCACCACATGCTTCACCACTTGCCATCACCTTTATATTTCCGATACTCACCTTCATACCTATTACCTCCATATATTCCTTGCACCTATTCATCTTTTTCCTAATCCATCCATACTCTCTGTTATTAACCAAGTTATCTACTCACAGCAACTCTCATGGTAAACCCTCCTTTATACTTCGAGCTATTAACTTCATCACAACTACAAATAGTTGTGGGCTTAATACTGATCCCTAATGAATTCCAGCCTGGACTTCAAACTTGACATTGTCCCTGTCCTTTCGCTCTTATGACTGAACGTGTTTTCTCATACACTGTCACTATTTCTCTAACCAACCATTCCTCCACTCCTACTGCCCAATGTCACCACTTCAGGCACAAACCTATTGAAAGCTTTCTTCAGATAAACAAACCCAAAATACAAAATCTTCTATTTGCCCCTGTACTTCTGTAACTGATATCACAAAACTTACATCAGTCGTTCTTCTTCCTCGCATAAATCCAAACTGCATTTTATCAATCTTCACTTTTTCTTTATCCTCTTCTCTAAAACTCTTTCCGATACCTTCATTCCATATTCCAATAAGTTAATTACTTTATACGAGTCTCACTCAAGAAGATCGCCTTTTCTCTTATACAGAAGAATGAGAGTATTCAACTTCCAATAGAGTACGGTTTTCTTTAACCACCAGCCTACAGACCTCAGTCATACTCTTCACACCTCAACATCCTGTTGCCTTTATAATTTCCACAACTCTGCTTTTCTACCTTGCGCTTTTCCGATATAAACATTATAGGGAGGGTGATGAGAAGAGCGCCAACAAAGGGTTTTAAAGTAGCAAGAAATGACATTATAACGGGTTACAACCTCTAGAAATCCAAGATCAGCATCAGGAGGATCAGCATCAGCTGATATGTAAGCAGCATCTGAATTCCACGACAGTTTATAAAGTAAACAAGGAAAAAGTCTATCGTCAAGAGCAACTATCAACTGTGAAGAAATAATCATTTTCTTAAAAGAAGATTCCGAATAGTAGTTACATTCATAAGTCCCGGGGTTTAAGATTTAGAAGGATTATGTTATATGATCAAACCAGAAATCCACTGCCTTTAAGAGCAAAGGGTCAAAATCTGCTGCTCGAGTCAAGACAACAATAACAAGGTTTGGGTCACGTTCATTTGTTTATCGGTTGGTTCCCCCACTGTTTTGTACTCGAAGTGAAGAAATACCCCGAGAAGAAGTGGTTGTCATTCAGTGCCCTATCACCGACAATGCCATCCCGAATCCCTGATGTATGAGGATGAACATGTTGAAGTTCTGTTACTATCACTGCTGCAACCACATGATGAAGTCATCATGAAGTGTGTGAAGGCAATATACACCCACTTTACCTTTTCGCAGGATTCGAGCTACACACAATGCTAACCTGAATTACAAGATCATAGATTTATGGAACAGCTTCACGATAGTGAAATGATGTTGAATCTATTGGCGAATCTGATGATGTATACTTTTTAATAACGCGTGTGTGGGCGAATTAATCGCGCAAGATACGGGGACCGTCTAATACCGATATAACACCATATTTGCAGGCCATCAAATTTTCTATTTTCTTTTCCTCTATCTTCCATTATATAATTGATTTCAACGTAATCCTGTTACATAATTCTGCAGATGACGCCTGATGAGATCGCCTTGTCTTGCATCATAACCAGATGATGGAGACGGGCCACCGAAATATATATAGTGATTTCACGGAATTAAAATTCTCAAGCAAATTTTCCCGTCTGGCCTTCTGTTGTTTTAATGTGTGTGTGTATATATATATATATATATATATATATATATATATATATATATATATATATATATACACATCAATATTGATTACACTTTATATATAGAGCATATAAATAAATTTACAGTAGAATAACATAACAAATGTGTTTTAAATATATACATAATTAACATTACAAATGCTTAGATAACATTATAAAGTGCTCGCGATTCTTTCAGAAAGATGTATTCCTTTAATGTTGCAATATTAAAGAAAATGTAAAGGAAGGGGTGAACAACCGAGTCACTATTAGAGCAAAAGATAGCAACGTCGCAAGGAGTATCGGGCAACCTCGCTAATGATTTTTGAAGCAAGCCAGCACACTCGCAGCGTTGCCTCGGGTGATAGAGAGGCTAATGCGCTGGAACAGCCAAGCGCCCTCGCGAGATTCGCCAGTGAAGAGAAGAACCTCGCGGTCAGCGGCCCGACTCCCCCAAATGTCTCGAAAGCTACAGGCTGAAAAATGTAGCTGGTCGACAGATCACAGTATTTGAGGGTCTTACTCCGCTCGGCTGCGGAAGCTGTGGCTCTCGCCCTAACCGCAGCATCCAGATTCACACACACACATAATACAATGGATCCGCATCTTATGCAGTTAATTAACTACCCCACCACACGTGTATATTTAACAGACTCAGCAGTAAGTTCAACCTCTCTCTCTATATATCCTCCTAAATGGGTCGGGGATTGCGTCTCGATCAATACGTTACATTTTTGATTTTGACATCGTTTGTACGGCTGGATGCTCTTACCAAACGTCATCCCGTTTACGAAGTGTACTTGGTGCATTTCATAGTGGCACTGCCACTAGGGAGATTTGGTAGTAATTCAGCGTGAAAGAAAGGTATGGAGTGGAAGTAGCGGCAGATTAATATTAGTAGCACGAGTGGGTGAATGGGGAATATCACTTAGCCATAATAAAAGAATATTAATAAACTCTTCTTCGACATTGAGTACTCATTCGCGCATCCGTCAACATCTGTTACATAACATATATATATGTATTATATATCAATATATACACGCATTTATATAATCTCAATTTGTTCATATATATATATATATATATATATATATATATATATATATAGTTATGTAATAAACAACATAAGATAATTATTTCATTTACAAATGGTTTCTTGAAGACAGATACTTGTCTTCATTCATAAAAAAAATAAAAATTTTATGAATGAAGAGACATAAGTATGTCTTCAAGAAACCATTGGTAAATGAAATAATTATCTTATGTTTATTACATAACTAAAAAGGTCTGTAGCCTACATAGAGCACTCTCTTTTACATATATATATATATATTCATATATATTTATATACGCATATATATATATATATATATATATATATATATATATATATATATATATAAACACATATACATATACACGTATCACTAATTATGAGCCTGATTAAGTGTGTTATCAAGACTATGTATATGTTTGTTAATCGTGTGTTAAGTAATCTATAAAAAAAATAAACTTGCGATAACTTGTCAGTATTTTAACACAAAATAATATAAAAATCTCGATATATTCTGCATTCAGGCAACGCTGGAGGGCATCATTAGTACCCACATACATATATATATATATATATATATGCATACGCATTTTTTTTCTTCACGGGGGAATGTATATATAAAACATAGAGACACACAAACATATATATATATGTTTTGTATATTTATTTTGCAAAATAAATAAAATACTTAGTTGTAGAAAGGACATTTGAAGTTAGTTGGCTTTTCATCAGCTCCGATCACCAGCTGATCACGTGATCTGCAGCTGATTCCTTAATTCTCTCTTGTATGAAGAAGTATAAAGAAATAGAAAGGGTAAACGGACAATAAGTGGTAGAGCAAGAGGTAGATAGATAGATAGAAGAAGTGAGAGTGTTCGAGAGAGACATAGATAGATATACAGAGAGAGAGAGATCCTGACATAGAGTGAGAAGGAGACAGACAGACACACAGTAAGAGAGGGACAGGCAGACAGAGAGACAGACAGATATAGAGTGAGAGAAAAAGCGAGACAGAGAGGGTGTAGTAACAACGACAAACAAAATAAAGGAAGGAAAGAAAGAAGAAAGGGTAAACGGAGGAAATAATAATAACATTCATATACAACTATAAATATATAGACATTGTGTATGCCGGAAACTTGGTGAGTTCTTAAGTAATCGTTAACGGGACATATTGGCATTGAAGAGAGAAAAAAAAAACGGGAGAAAGAAGAAAAAAACAAAAGTTACTGCTCCGGTGTTAGCATCTGAAAGGAAAAAAATCTAAAATAAAAAAATTAATAAATAAAAAAAACAGGACTAAAATATCAGAATCAGATCGTGGTGCACCACACTCGAATGCTGCAAGTGTTTGTGCGATCTCTCAAGTAAATTTTCTGTGTTTATTAATAGACGTGTGTCTACGTGCAGGAGGGCGCTTCCTTCTATAATTTAATCGCCATTCCATGCAAGTTAGGAAGTGTTGTCTTTGTTCAGCATTAAACAGAGAAGATAAAAGATAAAACAAAACTGAGAAAAAGAAGAAGAAAAAGAGCACCAGTAAAGACACCTATCAACATAACCATCAGATTATCGCCGTCTCTTTTGTTTCGGAGCCTGTAGTGTTTATTACTTATATATTATTTTGTATGTATAAAGGAGGTAGTTTGATGCGCTGTGGTAATCAAAAGAGTAAGCAAAGATGAATCTGACGCAAAATATTCCTAACTGGTCATAGTAGTTGTGGTGCTTGTTGGATTGGCTTTAACGGCCACTGTCCTCTGCAACATGAGGGTCATATCTCAGGGACTACCACAAAGGGACGTCTTATCAAGGACTAGTACAGTTCTAAAAAATGTCATTGGCGCTCAAGGAAAAGCCTTTTCGGATGAAGCCTACTATCAAGCTCCAGAGATCCGTGAAAGGTCACGATCTGTTGCACATTTTTACAACCAGAGTGCCATAGACAAGGCTGTTAATAAGGTAAATCTACCTGGTATTTTCTACCCTATTTGCATTTTCTGATATTTTTGTTTTAAATTTACTATTAAATTACTTATATCAAAATAATATTTTTTTGCCTTTTGTTTTTTAAAAAAACTTTCAGTGCACTGGACTAGAAATGTAATCTAAGTTCAGAATAAGATAGTTTTTAAAATAATAAAAAAAAATAATAATACAAATATTCTATTCATTAACACGGCATATATTGTTACAATTTTAATTATACTTTATACTATGTATATTAATATATTTTATATATATATAATGTATGTATCTACTGAATGTATTTATGCACAATAAATTTCGTTCAAAATGTATAATAAAGAAATCATTATTAGAGTATATATATAATTTCATTAACTGCATATATCGTGCTATAATTTTTAATTTCATTAATGGTGCATATAGCATGTTATTTTATTAACAATACTTAATATCTTGTTTCAGCAATGTTTTATAAATTCCATTTCCTACCGCACTTTTATATTTACTTTGCTTCAGACGTTCAAATGGTGATTGATACAAAAATTAACCTCTTAAATCGGCTTCGTTTTCACAGAGTAGATTAATTTAATTCACTCTTTAATATAGATGTAAGAATTAATTTAGCTCTATGCGATTTCTATTTTTTTTAAATATATATTTGGGAATAATTTAGAATCATTTTCAGTTACCATTATGAATTTGCTGGCCCTACCAATGTACTTATTGAAAAAAAAAATCTATTTACATTCTTGAAGCATAGAGACACTCAGATGCTTTAAGAATTAAGTCAATATATTTATTTACTTCACACAATATTTAAACATTGACTCCCTATTTATATATATATATATATATATATATAATGTCTGTGTATATAATAGTGCTTAATGATTTCTAGATCTGTTATGTCTACTCTTTTACAACACGTGCGGAATGATTTTGTAATGGACAGACTGAGATGTATATTTTATTAGTTTCAGTTAGGAAAATTATTAAGCATGAGGTTATTTTGTGAAAGTTAAGTATTATACAATAGAGGTTTCAACTTTTTGGGGGAGGAGATTTGTAATTTCCATCATCGAGATGATTTTTTTTTTTTCGAGACAAATTTCCATTGCTTTCAGTAATAATTATTTTAATAGCCTCTACTCATTTTAACTGTTTTCTTTTAGCTATTCTCCACCTCTACTTTTGTTTGTTTTAATATATTGACTTTTTACATACACACGTTGGGAAATGATATTGTGTGAGGTAAATGCTTTTTCAAGGATAATAGCAACGTAAATGATATAAAGTGTGTATAATTTGGATATCGAAACTAAGACCGTGGACTCGGCTTGTCGGAATTTATCTCACTTGTGATGCTGTTTTTAAAAATGTATTTAGTCTAAAAGTGCGATATTCTTAAATGAAATTATAGTATCGTAATATTTTCCTTTAATTTAAGTAATTGTAGAATGGTTCGTTGTCATTACTGATAAAGTTTTTCTTTTTTCTCTTTGAAACAGTATCTATTGATTAATTTTAAAATAGATTTGTGTCCAGCGTAGTTAAGACTTCGTCGGTGGTTGGGTTTTACGTATACCATTAACTTTAGAAGCTTGCACTTGCTAGTAGTAATTAATTCCAGCGTTAATTGTGTTGGATTAGGTAAGATAGATGCTTTAGTTTAACTGTAGCGATTAGATGTTGACTTCAAGGAAAGACACTCTAGAAATGTCAGATACAAACTATTGTTTGGATAATTGCTGGCCTTGTGCCTAAAGTAGAAACAATTATCTTATTCAGTAAACAATTTCCATATTATATAAATACACTGGCATAAGATAAGGAATGAAGGAAAAAATAATTTTCTTGTAATAATTCCTTTCATTCACATCTAGGATGCTTTATATGAATATATCGACACGAGTACTTGACTGGTACTTTATTTATCGTCCCAGCTAGTTGGAAAGTCAAAAGTTAAACTCGGAACGTAAATGGACGTAACTAAGTACCGCAAAGCATTTTATCATACGCTGTACTCATATATATTATATCAACTTCTTATAGTGTGTAAAATTACTATTACGCAACAACTACTGCATCATTTCCTATTACAGGTAGGTGTAAAATCGAGTATTGCAGAGGTTGCCGGCTGTCTAGCAACTGACCCACGTAGACACATAACACACGTGTACAAAAACGTGTTGACCGGTACAGATTCAGCGATAAAGCTTTTTAAGCAACTTGAAAATTATTTAGAAAAACAATTTTCTCACGCTAGGTTATCACTTGTTTGGGGAAATGAGTTCGATATCGTATAAATTTAAAAACAAACTTTTTATTTATATCATTTTTTTTCTCAAGTTATTTTTAAGTCGATGCATTCACGTCTCACATTCCAATTATTATTTAAATTTTACCCATTAAAAGGGTTAATTGCATATAATATGAGTGTTATAAAATAGATATAATTGTAAACAAAAGTGGTATTTAGATATATATTTAATATATATATACTAAATAAAGCTTCCAATTGCATAAATTTACAAATATCGCATTTAGTTTTAATTTTGTAGTAAATTTAATTAAAAAAATGAAAACAATTTCCCCTGCTATGAATGAATAAATAAATAAATGGGAATTTATACTTCGCTGACCGCCCCCCCCCCCCCCTCTATCCGCCTTCAAAGGTTACTTCCGGTTGTTTATCCAGTAACCTTGTGTAGTTGCAGGTCATCTGTAAATTCAGGAGACTTTTATAAGGGTGTCCCAAACACATACAACCTGTCTTTTCATGTACAGTGTATCTAGGACTACGTTAACTAACGTGTCCCTTTAAAAACTATGGTAATGTGTGAATATGAAGGAATTTTCGTTATTATTTCTAGTAGATTGTGTGGACCGTACAGAAGTTCAAACAGTGATCCTTTAGTTTGCAAGGCGCACAGTTTACAATTTTATTTTCGTTATATCATGAGTTGAATCTACAAAATCTTAACTTTGTGTCTATTTTTAGAGCGTAACTAGTGGTCGTTATCAGGTATCACCATTCTCCTAATTTCTTGCTTCCGAGACAAGCAGGGAAGTTAGTTTTCTCCATGATACGCACTTAAGCAATTTGCACCAGAAAATCTATTTAATTTATTAAATCTGTCAAATTCTATTGGTCATCTTTTAAAAACAAACAAAATATATGGTATATACAAACTTCATACAAATGATCGTAAAATCTCCATTGCATTTGCCAAATTGATAAAGTATTTAGCGTGTAGGCAAAATGACTGAGTTCAAATTTCACCCTTTCGGGGTTGATAAATAAAGATAAAGCACCATGGTATTTGTTTCGACACTTTGTATTATGCCCAACTTGGGGTGTTGGGCTTAATCCACACTCGGTTTAACAACACCACCTCGCCCTTTGGTGCCTTTAGTGGTACACTCTCTGTTGCAAGGATTCGGATTTGGTCTTCAGTTTGTCTATATATACCTTCTTCCCTATTTACAGCAATCTTAGAGGCCCAGGGAAGTGGTGTGGGCTCTGCGCCCTCCACCTCCTGACTAAGCGATAGACCAGAAGAATCAAAAGTTAGTTCATCCATATGAATATTGTTTGTACCACAATATTATAGTAAGATACTTCGTAAACATAACATTCCCCCACCCCCAAATTGCTCTTTTTATATCAGTAACTCTTCATAGAAATAATGGTGCGTCTTGTTTTCCTATCTAAGATTTTTTTTTCAAATACCTCTGCTTCTCGACAATGCAGAACAAGAGGTTTGACTTCAATCAGTTAACAGAGTTAGTCCTACTAGATAGGTTGTTGGGAGGGGGAGATCAGATCTTGCTTGAAATAGGTTTTTTTATTTTTTTATTTTATGGTTCTTATTACTGGATGCCCTTTCTAATGTCAACTTTCAGGGTGTATTAGCTACATTCTAGCATATGATTAACACTGGGGAGGTTGTCATGTCCTTGATACCCAATGTGTGTTATCCTGTAAATGCCAGTCACTTTACAGGGTGTACTGGGTGCATTTTATGACACAACACCACCACTTTACAGAACGTACTGGGTACATTTTATCATAATGCTAGCATTAGAGAGATTATTGTGTCTAGTATAACTGAAAACTCATCCTGAATAGAATATCTTAGCAAACAATTGTGGTAGTTGAGTGCTTTTGAGATTGAAAATAGATCAAACATTTCCTTTATTCCACAATCAACTTTAATAAAGACTTTTGTGATTTATAACCTATTTAACTTATACTGACCTGTTTAACAAATGTATTATGCAAGAAACAAAAGTTAATCTCTTCAAGAATGTACATGCTCTTACTGGTTTCACTTATTATAAAGTCGTGGGTTTGAATTCAGGACTGGTGGCACCTTGAGCAAGTTGCTTTCCATCATAGGACTGGGCCCCCTATCTCTATAACATACAAGAAACATCTTGTGAAATGCAACTTCATAGGAGCTAAACCTGCATAGGTGTAAGCTGCAACAACAAAAATATTATGTAGAGTATTAATAAGAGTAGTGCCCCACTCATTAAAACACTCAAAGTAGAAATTGAATATGCTTATCAAATGTGCCATTCAGTGGAATCAAACCTGGAACTATGTGGTTGCAAAATGAACTCAACATATAGCTCGCACTGCATAACACCTTTGGGAAGTGTCTTCCACTTTGTCCTTTTTACAGAATTTTAACTAATTTTAATATCAAACCTCCTGAAACTGTTTTTTAAAATGTTTATATTTCAAAACTGTCAGTCATAATTTTATTTTCAAAATTATTTGAAGATCATAGGTATTGTCTTTCATTAGAAATATGGATGGTAAAGAAGGGATTAAGTGATATTAATTTTTTTGGAATTATTATAGAACACCCCACTTGATTTCAGAGGGGGGGGGGGGAAATTTTCCTGTTTTTTTTTTATTTGTGTGCTATCAATTAATCTAATCTCCAAAATTCTAGCAATCAACTTTTTACCAGGAGAATGATGGGCGTGTGGGTGAGGTGCCTTCCATCACGCTTCTGGATAATCTCCTCCTCAGAGCTTTCCCTATGATTTTTTTTTGCATGTTCTCAATGAATATGACCTCAGAAACGACTATATTTGTAGAAAAAGATGGGTGAAATGGGGTAAAAAGATGATTCGTTGGTTTTGCAGATCTCACTTCTCATTTGGTGGGAAATAATTATCTCTCCTCTATTTTTTCTGGACATCTTAGATGGTTGCAATAGACTTCCCCGGATTATTTCTGGGAAATAAGTTCATGTAAGAGGTCCAGAAAAAAAACAAGGAAAAAAAATGATTTTCCATGAAACGAGAGGTGTGTAGATCTGCGAAACTCCAATGGTCTGTTTGCCTCACCCTTTTTTTCCTTACAAATCTAGTCATTTCGACTGGTTTGGAGGTCATATTCATTGATAACACTCGAAAAAAAAAAAAAAGAGAGAGATAGAGAGAGAAAACGCCAAAGAGTCAAGTGCAACAACTTCTCGTGGGTATGCGTCAGTAGTGTAGCTAGGGTGGAGATGAAGTGTGACCCATGCTGGGTAATGCCAGCTTTAGCACTCATGTTCATCCTCTAGAGAAGGATACAGGCGAGTGAATGTCAGTTTAAATCTGTTTTCACTAAGTTGTTTATTTGCTGAATGTTTTGATAAAGCTAGATACTGTGGGTGGTAGTGTTCACTATTGCAGCAGAGGTTCTGCTATATAATCATACTGGGTGACTTTTACCCATCAACCCAACACTGTGAGATTACTATCTGAAAAGCAAAAACTTTTCTCTTTCTAAATCCATCTCAATGAATCTTTCATTTTGGGTAGTTTTGGCTCTAGGTCTAGCTCCATGTGGATGACACTGATGGTCATTGAGGAAGTGGTGAAGCTGAAGGTGATGGAGAAGAGGATTATCTATGATTCCCATCACCTTTTAGATGCTGGAAGTGAATGATGATAGGTCAGTAGTCGGCGTAGTCTGGAAATTGCTTTTTCAGGAAAAGGAATCCATCTAGTATGTTTCAGAAGATTGCTATTGATTCCTGGGAAGATAGAGAGAGTTTGGTGAGGATATTTTCTAGCTTTAACCCTTTAGCATATAAACAGGCTATATCTGGTCAGAATTCTCTTAACTCTTTCTGTTCAATGCGGCCATAACTGGCTGCTTATACCAACATTAAGGTATTCTCAAAATAAATATCATCATCAAAATCTTGTAGATTTGATATTATGAGATAAAACCTTTACTACAAAAATACAATAGTAGAGTAATGCAAATGCTAAAGGGCTAGAACATACCCACTTAGAGAACCTCTCTTACCTGATACCTGATTTTAAAATAAAACTTTACTTGAAAGCATTTATATTTATCTAAAAGTCTTCCATCATAATTTTATATAAGAACCTTTAACCTTTTTGATAGCAACCTGCTCAAAACTACCCCCTTTAGGGGATAATTACTTAAATTAAAACTTTCCAATAGAATGGTATATAAGCACATTTTGTTGTTACAAATACCAGCTTAATAAAATTATAATCTTGGTAAATATTTCCTAAATTCTTCATTAATTAATTAGAATCTAAGTTTTTCGTTAGAAATATGATAGTGAAAGGTTTGAGAAAAAACACTAGATTGGAGTCTCCTCCTCATCTTGGTTGTTATTATCACTAACTCAGCACTTAGTGACTGTTAATTAGGTTTAACCCTTTAGCGTTTACATTACTCTATATATACTGTTGTATTTTTGTGGTAAAGGCTTTATCTTACATAATATTGAATCTACGAGATTTCGATGTCATTTATTTTGAGAACAATACCTTAATGTCAATATGAGCGGCCTGTTACAGCTAGTTTGAACAGAAAGAGGTGAGAGAATTCTGGCCAGATATGGCCGGTTTAAATGCTAATGGGTTAAATAACAGCTATCCAAAAATGCCTCTTTTTAAATGTTCAAATTTAAATTTTAACTTTGTACTGAAATCTTATTACATATCAGATAATAAAAGAACATTTTATTATGAAACTTTTCCCAAATTCTTCATTATTTAATTAAAACACAAAGTATTTCGTTAGAAATATGGTAGTGAAGGGTTAAGTTATTCTTCAAATAACAGCTTAATAATGTGAAAGTTTTATTAAATCCCTCCAAATTTCTGATTATTTAAAAAATCATAGGTAGTGTTTATTTCATTAAAAATATGGTAACAAGAGGCTTAATTATTTGGGCCAGGTGACATATGTACAGTAGTTCTATAGATTTTTACTCTAACATTCTATTTGGTCATTTACAGCTGTCATTCATTTAACACTTAACAACTAGTGTTACAGTTCATTTGTGTAAATATTTGTTAGTAATAGTTTTATATGATGTTATCTCTCTCTCTCTTTCTCCAAATATCACTGATTATAAGCTGTCACCTATTTTCTCACTTCCTTGATCAAGTACTAAAATAACTATTTAAAACAAAGCACTCTTGTATCTAGTGTGTGCATGATCTATTTCCTTTCAGTAATGTTAGTCACAGTGCTCTTAGAGAAAGACAGGCAGATGGTGAGAGAGAGAAAGAGAGACAGGTAGAGTACGAAAAAGAGTAAATGTATTGAACGATAATGGCCAACACTCTACATGTTACTGCTCACACCGATGTAGATTTAACTGGCATCTTATATAAAACTGCATTTCATAGGAGGTTTGTTGGGTGCATTAATGATAAGGGACCCAGTCCTATTATGAAAAGTAATATAAAAAGGAAAAATATTACATGATCCACATGACAGGTGCAATGTGTCCGAACATGGGTGAGCCGAACTCCCACTGTCATCGCCTCCATCTCTCTGTATGGTGAGCAAATGGGGTCCCACGTGCTGGCCGCGCCATAGCCCCAGTGGACAGAATGGAGAAGGCATTTCCCTGGAGGATGGTAAGGGAGATGTGCTGGAATAGCCATTCCATCTCGCGAGGCTCACACCTGCAGCTGGCCAGCTCAGTGCCTATGGTGGTGAGTAGGGAGGTAGCCCTAGGGCCAAGGGCGCAACTGCAAAGCATGATGTACTGCTAGGCCACTGGGAAATAGAGACTGATTCTTTAGTTACATGTACTGAAATATATGGATTTCTTTTTTTTAGTTTTGTATTTTTATTTTAAGTGTTTAATGAGGGAAGGAAAAGCAATACCTACGACTTCTTTTAAAGCATCTGAGATGGGTGGAAGGAAGGTATCATCAACCTGGAGCCCTGGCTCAAATGCTTGTAACTGAGTGCACTCTGTTAAAGGCAGGGCAATGGATTAAGTCTACCACACATGTAGGCCATAGCAATATTTGAACTCAGAATGTAAAGAACTGAAACCACAAATATTGGCGCTTTATTAATTTTGCCAATCCACGGTCCTGGTATTTTTTTTTTTTTTACCCTGAAAGAATGTAAGGCAAATTTAACCACGATGGGATTTGAACTCAACACAGAGAACCAAAATATATATTGCAAGGCATTTTGTTCTATGCTGTAATAACAGATAGTGAATCTTAAATGGAAGCTGCTTGAACATTTTAGTAAATACTAGCAGAATGGCCCGGCGTTGCTCGGGATTCTAAACATAGATTGACAGTTTCGTCGTATGTTCACCAATTGAAGCAGAAGTCCTATACAGACGGGCAAATTGTCATTACAGCTTGGAATATATTTTTCTCAGTCCTGGAGTTATTTGATCTGAGAATATAAAGAGATGATACTTAATGCTGAAAGGTATTCTTAGTTTGGTACTCTGGTACTCTGTCATATTTAATTTCTGTTTTAAAAACATATATAAATATATATGAATTCAGACCTGCTAACCTAAAAAAACCTAAACGGGGAGAAATGAGGCAAAATGGGGAGATTTTAAATAATGAAAGACCTATTTTCACAAAAGAAGACATCTCTCACTCAGCCCAAAGTAGGTGATCTCCCTGTCCAGCAGAGTTGACAGGTCTGTGAATTCTATTAATTTATTTTAATGAAGATTAATAGAAAATGAATGTTCTGTGATTTGTGCCATAGATAAAAATTTATTGGGTTCATAGGTAGGTTGGTAGAAACTTGTCAAAGAACCTACTTCATGAATATTTTATTTGTTCATTGAAGAAACAGCAAGATAAATGTTGATATATGTTAAGTTACTTGTAATTGTTGGGTAACCTCACCTAGATTTCAAATTTTGTCAGACTATCCAGCTCAAATATATCTTTCCCAGCAAAACTAAATAGATTTTTATATGATGTTATTAGTGAATGCACATGACTTAGTGGTTAAGGTGTTGGCTTCTGATTGTAAGGTTGTGAGTTCAATTCCTGGACATGGCAGTGTGTTGTATCCTTAACCAAAACAATTTATTCCATGTTGCTTCAGTCCACACGGCTAGGGAAAAAATGTGTTGCAGTGTCACTGCTACCAAGCTGTATTGGTTTTTACCTTTCCATCTGACAACATTGGTAGTGTGAAAACTGACATGCTGCTGGCCTTCCACAAAATACCTTACTGAGGATGCACCTTGGAGAGTAATATTCTAGGGGCAAACCCATAATCAAATGAGGTCTACATAATGTTGTCAGTATTTGAAGAAAATTCCATGTGTTTCTATGTTTGGACAAGAGAATACCTGCGAAATACCACTCTTCCAAATACTAATTCTCTTTTAAATCCACAAAATTCCTTCCATGCAAATATGTTTTGACACATGAAATCTATTTAGTGGTGCTGGTGTTTTTATTCTTAAAATCAGCCCTGACTGAACAGACTTATGATCAAAATACACCAACCATTACCATCCTGTTTTAATTTTTCAAACATATCATTTATCTGGGAATACATTATGTAGTGTGTCCTTCCATTTTTATAATGTTAAGGTGTGATTTAAGAGATTTAACTGCAATTTTCAACAGGTTCAGTAACCTAGACTCTTCTATTTTTTTTTTTCTTGTTCCTCCCCTTCTTTCTTTGTTGTGTGTGTAATGTCTCTCTCTCTATCCCTATCTTTCTATTTCACCATAAATCCTTATTTTCCTTTCCTTTCAGGATTTGAATTGAGAAATTTCATTTAGATTTATTTTAAATTAATTTCTCTATGCATTTGCATTTCACTAAAATTATTCTTTGTTGTTGCATTTTCTTTCAATTCTGAGTTCCATTATAAATGTTTGAGAGACTTTCTTCTGAAAACATTTGGTAAATAATTTTCATGTATTAAGTTGTGCTTTTTTTTTTTTTTTTAGATTAACTGTTTTATATATTTAAGTAAAGTTTAAGAAAGAAACATATTTTCTAAATTTTATTTAAGCATTCAAAATCCCATAAACTGTTTTTTATCAAGTAAGATATCAATGTTTTTCAATTCACCATTATTTTCCTGTGTTGGTGCTTTCCACTTCCTTTTTTTTAATGAGTTGTTAGAACATAGGGTCAAATGTTTCGGTACCTGTTCCAGCTCTCTGTACTCTGCATGCCAATCCTAGCGAGGTCAGTTTTGCCTTTCAACCTATTGAGGTTGATGACTAAAGTACCAGTCCGGTGACAGTGGATTGGTGGAGTTGTTAAAAGAGTTGGACTGGATGCTTTTCAGTATCTGATCTGATTATATGCATTCTGAGTTCATATACAACATCCTTCTGCCAGGAGTTGTGACTAGCAGAGAAAATCAGCAATTGAAAAACCAATAGAAACAGTTTCTTTGATCCAATCAGCTCCTTTTTTTTTCCTTTCTTTTTCAAACAGTTAAAATTACCCTATCTTCTTCATACTAACAATCCATTTTGTCTCTTTATGTTATTAATTCTTTTTTTAACAACCAAAAATTTCATGCTTTTAAAATTTTATACCATATTTTTTTTACTCTGGAAATTTCCTATTTTAATTTGATACCATCTATTTTTTTCTTACCTTTACCCCATGTTTTGCTTATTATATATATATATATATGTATGTATATATAGGAACAAGTATGACCCCGATGGCAGAGCTCAAGTCGTTTCTGGTCTAAATAAGAATTTTTAGCTTGCTAAATAAATAACCGAACTTCTCAGGGGTAATTCCTTATATAGAAAGATAGTAATTGTCAAAAGGATTGGTCAAAAATTTGTTGTAAAGACAGATGATTCTATTATGGCATTTGGTGGGAGGTAGGGGTGGCTGAACTTGCCAGTAGAACAAAGAGGGAGTAGGGGAAACCCAGTCAAGCGTTGAAAGTGAAATCTATACAGCAGATTCTAAAGATAGTGTATAGAAGGGCGAAAAAAAGTGTACTGGAGAAGGGGAGTAAAAAAAAAAAAAAAACAATTTCTGGTTACTACTCCATTTCCACAATCACCAAATCTCTCATTGGTATTGCTAAGCTATAGAAAAGTTTAATAGGTGGAGAAAAATACTAAATACGAGATTGTAGTGAAAGAATTTTATAAAGGGGGTCTAACACCACTGCTATAGATAGTTAGTAATCAGCCAATGCTATCTTACAATAAGTTGAGAACAAAAGTACTAAAATACTACTACAAAAATACTAATACAAAATATTAATTCAAAATACTAATACTAATACAAAAGTACCACTAAGAAATTTAGAAATCACGGAAATGGAGCAGCAACCAGAAAGAAAACAATTTACCGGAGTCTAACACATCTGCTATAAAAAGCGTAATCGGCCAATTCTATCTTAAAATTAGGGGGGGGGGGGTACTGAGGATAGAGAGGACTGATGGGCTGCATCGGGGTAGGCGAAAAGGTGAAAAAAAAGACAAGGAAGGAGATCTGGGGTGGAGGGACTAGGAAGAGATGGGGGGGGGGGGGAAATATAGAGGAAAAGATAAAAAAAAGTTACGTCTACCTTTGTAAGCAGGGGTTACTCCTTACAAAATCGGCAAATGGGGTGTATCAGCCCTTGTCCCCCCCTCCCCTCCCCGGGTCATTATGGGGTTAGAGGGCGAGGTAAGTCCTACGCAATCTGTGTTTGCATGCAGTTAACCAGTTCGTCTTTCTTGTTTAGGAGTTGGTCCTTCGAAAACAACATTTGTAATGTTTCCTCTGAACATAAGTTACACGGACGGCATCCTCCCGTGTAAGAGTTAGCTCTGGACAGTAAGCTCCAAGTGAGATTGTAGGTTATATTATTATCTTTGAGGTCCCAGATGTGGCCCGAAAGTGTAGTGGCATGACGCCGGGCCGGGTTTCGGAAAGCATGTTGGTGTAGGTAGAGCCGGGTCTTGAAGTCACAAGTGGTTAATCCTATATAAGCTTTGTTGGAGGTGTCCGTCCTCACGTTGCACTGGTAGATCACATTACGTTCTCGGCATTTGTTGTTGAGGGCGCATGTAGATCTATCAGGGCAGTTACACCTCCTGGTCGGCTCTCCATTGATGTCTAGGTTATTTCTTCCATAGGGGTTGAGTTTTTTGTTGTTAGAAGAGACTATGTTTTGTGCGTAGTTAGGTGTGGTGCTGTAGAAGAGTTTGATGGTGATTATGTTGCGGTAGAGGTGTGTTAGTGGGAAGTGTTTTTCGAGGAGTCTAAAGAAGATTTTCCCGATAGGTGTTGCCACCTCGGCATTATGGGGAGGATTGAACCACGTTACCTTGCGTGAGCGGCGGTGTCACCTGCTGGTTCTGCTAATAGAAGCTGGATAATAGGATATTTCCTCCCGGAAGCCACTCTGCTTGAGGGCCTGGTTGTAATAAGGCGCATGTTCGTCCAATATCTGCTCATTAGCGGACAAACGAGATATGCGGAGGGAGATGTTTTTAACCAGGTTATTGGTGATGTTTCTAGGACGGTTCGACCGGCGGTGGATGTAGTGCAGGTTGTCGTTTGGTTTCCTGTATGGGTAGTACAGATCATTATCGAGGTTAAGGGTAATGTCCAGGTAGTTTACTCGGGTTAGGGGCGTTTGTAGGGTTATTTTAAATCCCCAGTCCCGGAAGAAGCTGATTAATTGTTTACGGACCTGGTCTGTACTACTGGGGTTGTCTTTACAACAAATTTTTGACCAATCCTTTTGACAATTACTATCTTCACATATAAGGAATTACCCCCTGAGAAGTTCGGCTATTTATTTACCAGGCTAAAAATTCTTATTTAGTCCAGAATTAGCCGTCGAAACGGCTTGAGCTCTGCCGTCGGAGTCATACTTGTTCCTATTACCCACTCTAATACCCTAAGTATTAAGTACTTTGGTGCGTTATGGTCCATCTGGTTCCTTACCATATTTCCTTCGTTATATATATATATATATATATACATACACCCTTCATCTATTACTCTCCATGTTCTTGCTCCTAATACAGATGTTTGCATTATATTTCATTTTAATAATATTAGGAAAAGAAAGAAAAAAAACGAATTCTGTTCCCTAATCTAAACAATTTTTATGAAAATCATTTTATTATTTCATTCTTTCTTTACAATAGTACATTAATTGGTCATATGGCTGCATGAAAATACTTTAACAAATATGTCTGAATTTACAGGAAATTGATGCAACCTCTGTCCTCTCTACATATAAAATCTGATTAACCCTTTAGCATTTACATTACTCTATATATACTATTGTATTTTTGTGGTAAAGGCTTTATCTTACATAATTAATCTCACATAATATTGAATCTGTGAGATTTTGATATTTATTTTGAGAACAATACCTCAACATAAGTATGAGCAGCAGGTTACAGCTAGTTTGAACAGAAAGAGGCGAGAGAATTCTGGTTGGATATGGTCAGTTTAAATGCTAAAGGGTCTAATACATTTTTTATTGTTGGAGAAAAGTTTGTAACTTCTTAAGTTTAAGTTGTGTATCTTTTAAATGTATAATTATCAGCATTATCGCACGTTTGAATTTCCATGCGGGCACAGATTGGACAGGTTGATACAGATAATGTCAATACTGCCCTAGATGGGTTAGAGCAAGCATGTCGAACTGAGGGTCACTCGAGGGCCACATGGGTCACATATCTGTTATCTGAGGGCCACACACAATTAATTGCGCACATTACAACTGATTTTTTAAAATTTTATATTACAAAGATAAAATGTGCTTGCGTTGTGAAAACCTTTGTGGGGGCCACAGGTGTGCTTGTGAAGGGCTGCATTTTTGACATGCCTGGATTAGAGGACAATATCTTGCTTACGTACCTTCCATTTTTGGTATGATTTCTATGGTTGGATGCCTTTCTTAAACCAATCACTTTATAGGGTGTACTGAGTGTATTTTATTGTATTCATCTGCACTAGAGAGATTGTTATTATTTTGATGTGACTGAAGATCCTCTCTACCCCTTTTGGCATGGGTTTCACAGCTGGATGTTCTTCATAACACCAATTTTACCTTATATTTGCACGCACACATATATATAAACACCCATTTTGTTTTTTAAAGTTGTTTTTTAGAAAGGATATTACAAATCAGTTAAGTATGCAGAGTTTACTGTAAGTGCATGGCTTAGTGATTGAGATAGTGAACTCATGATTATAAGGTTTTTGTTTTTATTCCCAGACTGGGTACCACAGCAGTGTGTCATGGAGCATGACATTTTATCTTATGTTGCTGAAATAGCAGCTGGTGGTTAACTCTGTGATTGACTGGTATATTGTCCATGTGGTGGAAGTGAAGTACACTCAATCACTTAATGCCACATAAAACTGGGTTAAGCTCTGAATATTTAGCTAACAACCACTTTTGGGTTTGGAATAGACTTTAACTTTTGTACATTCTGCTATTTATGAACTTTACAGGTCACATGTTATGACGATATGTCTGAATGGATAGGTCATTGGATTATATATTCAGGGATAATCAGTTCAAAATATACTTCAGGCAAATCATTGTTTTTCTAGACAGAACATTTTAGTTTACCTCAGTTTATCTTTTAGCTGATGGCAATAATAAATACAAGACTTTCTCTGAAATATTATTGATCTGTTGTTAATGTAAAAACCTCTGATCACATAATGTCAAACTGATTCTATTTAGTGAAATAAGTCATTTTATCTTTCAAGTGTTGAATAAAATTAATAAGTTGAAACTGTTTAACACATAAACTGGTTTAACACTTTTTATATGAAACCACCCCTGGTTCTATGATACAAAATTGTTTATTTCCAAGTGTTCATATGCTGTAGTTGACAACTTGTAAGACGCATTTTTTTTTTCCAGAAAATCACCGTGTTTTATAAAGTCAAGGGTCAGTCTTGGTTACTGGCTAGAGGAGTTTTAGTGCTGCAGTGACCCTTAAATTAAACTGCAAACAATTCCTTATATTTTAAAAATGTACTAAAATATTACAACCAGAATTACGATGTAGAATAATAATAAAAAAAGTACAATGTACAAACGTTATACCCTTAACCTGACATTTGTAGTTTAAACTCATTTATTATTTTTTTTTCAAATGTTTGCCTAAATTGAGGTGCTGTCTTATAAGCTGTCAAATACAGTATATCTAAAAACCTTCTATCATAATTTTCTTTAAGAACATATTTTAGGCCATGACCCAGACACTAGATAAGTAATGTCAATTGTTTTAATAAAAAGTTAATTGTTTTACTAAATCCTTTCAAATTCTCAATTATTTAAAAAATTGTTTGAAAATCATAGACTGTGTCTTTCATTAGAAATATGGTAACAAAATGGTTAACAACTGCTAACTGACTTGCTAGGAACAGGAAGGTCAGATTAACCCTTTAACATTTACATTACTCTATAATTACTATTGTATTTTCATGGTAAAGATTTTACCTCACATAATGTGTCAATGCAAATCAGGATGTTGTTGGTGATAAATGTGTCCGGGATGATGCCGGTGTACTTAGTGTCACGAATGACCAGAAAAAGGAGGCCTGGAAATGTCATTATGAGAGACTGATGAATGTGGAGAACGAATGGGAGAGAGAGAAATTACCCTTGGTAGATCCGACAGAGGGACCAGCTATTGAGATTGACGAATATAGGGTCCAAGAGGCGATTAGGGAAATGAAAAATGGTAAGGCGGCCGGACCATCGGGAATAGTTGCTGAGATGCTGAAGGCATCAGGGGACGTAGGCACTAAACTGGTTGCACGCATCATCAATCAGGCTATATATGGTGGTGTCATACCCAAAGACTGGTGCAGCAGTATTCTCATAAATTGCTACAAAGGTAAAGGGGATGCTTTGGAGAGGAGCAATTATAGGGGTATAAAACTGATAGATCAGGTTATGAAAGTGGCAGAAAGGATTTTAGCACAACTAATTAGAGAAAGGGTCAAACTAGATGAGATGCAGTTTGGTTTTGTGCCTGGGAAGAGTACAACAGATGCCCTCTTCTTGGTGAGACAAATGCAAGAGAGGTTCTTAGAGAAGAATAAGCCACTATACTTAGCCTTTGTTGACCTAGAGAAGGCCTTTGATAGGGTACCCCGATCTGTCATCTGGTGGTCCCTAAGGAAGCTAGGTGTTGAGGAATGGCTTGTGCGGACAGTGCAAACTTTGTACAGAGGTACTCTCAGTAAAGTCAGGGTAGGAATGGAGTTTAGTGAGGAATTCCAGATACAAGTAGGAGTACATCAGGGTTCGGTCCTCAGCCCGCTCTTGTTCATTATAGTCCTCGAAGCCATAACAGAGGAGTTTAAGATTGGCTGTCCATGGGAACTTCTCTATGCTGACGATCTGGCTCTTATAGCAGAATCAGTAGAGGAGCTAGAGAATAAATTCCGGCTATGGAAACAGCAGTTGGAAGCAAGAGGACTGAGAGTAAATCTAGCTAAGACAAAAGTGTTGATGAGTAGAAAAGAGGACAAAACCCTGATTCCGTCAGGGAAATGGCCATGTTCGATATGCAGAAAAGGAACTGGCATAAATTCTATAAAATGCACACAATGCAGGTCCTGGGTACACAAGAGATGTAGCGGGATAGCAGGCAAACTAACAGGTAGGGAGAAATATGTATGCAGTAGATGTACAGGGAAATTAGACAGTAGAAGTCGCACTGATAGACACATTTTTCAAATGCGAGAGGGCGCTATAGAAGTGGTGGATAGCTTCCGGTACCTGGGAGATCAGATTAGCATGGGAGGAGGGTGTTCCGAGGCCATAGTATCTAGAATAAGGACGGGTTGGAAGAAGTTTAGGGAGCTGCTTCCTCTGTTGACGAAGAAGGGTTTCTCCCTGCGTATGAAAGGCCGGTTGTATGATGCCTGTGTGAGGAGCGCGATGCTGCATGGTAGTGAGACATGGGCAGCAACCGCAGAGGATATGCGACGGCTGGAGAGAAATGAGGCAAGCATGCTCCGTTGGATGTGCAGTGTAAATGTGCGTGAACGACCCAGCATAAATGTGTTGAGAGAGAAACTGTGTCTGAGAGGGATAGAATGTAGTGTACGGGAGAGGAGACTGAGGTGGTATGGACATGTGATGCGCATGGAGGATGACCGATGGGTGAAGAAGTGCCAGGAAATGCCAGTTGAAGGAAGACGTGGTAGAGGTAGACCACGAAAAACATGGGCGGAGGTGGTGAGAACAGACCTCAGATCATTGAAGCTCACGGTGGAGATGACGAGGGACCGTGACGAGTGGAGAGATGCTGTGCTGAATAAGACCCGTCCCACCCTTGCAAGCAGGGAAAAGCGGACGTAAGATGATGATGATGATAATGTTAAAGCTACAAGACATTCATATTATTTATTTTGAGAACAATACCTTAATATCAGTATGAGTAGCTGGTTACAATTGGTTCAAACAGAAAGATAGAGAATTCTGGCCGGATATGTCCGGTCTAAATGTTAAAGGGTTAAATAATTGTTTCTACTTTAGGCACAAGGCCAGCAATTACCCAGTGCATTACTGGTACTTTATATTATCGACCCCGTAAAGATGAAAGGCAAAGTGAACCTCGGCAGGATTTGAACTCAGACCGTAAAGGGACGTAACTATGCTGGAAAGCATGGCGTCCGACTCTCTACTGATACTGCCAGGGTTAAATAATGTCACCCAAGATACACTATATGTCTGATTAACAGATGAGATGGTCTCATAGCTGATACAGATTTGATCACAGGTGTGCTGGAATCAGGACTGACTTAGGGCTACAGAATAAGAATTAGCTACATTTCCTATGGAACATTCATGAGATATGGACAAAAATTTACTTTTTATTTGTTTCACTCAGTAGACTGCAGCCAGTATTTGAATTAATTTAGCCAAGAAAATCAATCTACTGGTGGACTTGACAAATGTTATTATATTTAGCAAGACTTTAAAGCGCCAATCATTTTTTTTGTTTTTTGAGATGTATTTGTTATAGCATGTTCTGCTCCCTGTACTCACATTCAAGGATCTTTCCTTGACACTGATTTTTTAATCTTCCAATGAGATACCTATTTAAATACATATTAGGTGTAAAGCATTCTTCCTCAGGCTTGTATTATTTTTATTAGATTTTCAGTATTGGTAGAGTGTTGGACAACATGCTTTGCGGCATAGAGTTACGGTCCTTTACCTTCTGAGTTCAAATCCTGCTGATGTTAATTTTGCCTTTCATCCGTATGGGGTCAATAAAATAATGTAGCAGTCTCACACTTGAGTCGATTTAATCGACTTTCCTCTTCCCCAAAATTGCTGGCCTTGTGCCTAAATCTGAAAGCATTGTTATTATTATTGTTGTTGTTGTTAATGCTAAATATTATTTATTACATTAATGAAAACAATTGTAAATAATTAAATGATTTAAGAACTTTTATCTGTCATCTTAATTTGTTTTTATGTTTGTTTTTCCACACTTGATTATATATGATCATCATCGTTTAACGTCCATCTTACACGCTAGCATGGGTTGGACGGGTTTGTCCCACTTGAGGCAAGATTGGTCTGGTGACCGTGTCTTGCTCATACAGGTTTCTGGCAGGTTTTCTGCGGCTGGATGTCCTTGCTAACACCAACCACATTTACAGTGTGGATTAGGTGCTTTTCGTTGTGACACCTATACAACCACTTTACAGTGTGGACTGGGTACATTTTGTTGTGTCACCAACACAACCACTAGTGGACAGAAGTGGAAGGATGGGGTAGGGGGTGGGATGGGACTCTTTATTGGGTTAAGAGGTTCATAACCATTAGGTTCAATCCTACTGCATGGCATGTCTTTTATCATAAATCTGGGTCAACCCAAGCCTTGTGAGTGGAATTAGATAAATAAAAACTGTTTGAAAGCCTGTCAGGAAATTGTACCTGTAGTTAAAAGGTGTAGCCTTGTCACATATTGTTACATGCTGTTTTGGTTTGGGAATTACATTAAAGGAACACATATTTATGGAATACTTAGTTATTTCAAGCTAATTCAATTGATCAAACATTTAGAAATGTGGTAATGAAAGTGTTGAAGTGTTTATATTTATCTAAAAGCCTTTCATCGTGATTATTTTATGTAAGAACATTTGTTATGTATGAAACACCAGCTTAGTAATGAGAAAGTATATATTGACTAAATCCTTCTAAATTCTTGATTGTTTTCAAAATATTTGAAAATCATAGGCATTGTCTTTTTTTAGATATATTGTAATGAAAAAGTTTAAGTGGGCGTCAGATTATGTCATCAACACAAGAATAGGTATAGTCTATTCAACAGGCTTCTTCAGTTTCCATCTACCCAGTTTTACTGAAAATATTTTGGTTTGACCCTATCACTATGGTAGATGTAAAAGATTACTACTTGTCCAAGGGACTGCACTGCTGGATTGCAACCTAGAGCCATGTGGTTGCAGAGTAAACTTTTTAATTTCACGGCCATGTTTGTTGCACACTCAACTGAATTGATGAAGGAGTAAGAAGACTTGTACATAGCATAATGTTGTTATTGTAGCGTATTTAGTCCTTCAAATTATATATGCTCTTTAATTTTACTGATTTTTTTTGTTTTCATTTTTAGCCATCTGTCCGTTTGACTCCAGCTGCTATACTATATGCAGGCAAGAACAGAGATGGGACTCACATACTTGTAAGTACAGTGTGTGTGTGTGTAGATTAAATATACATGTCCAAACCATGGAAAAATGGATGTAAAAGGGATGATGATGATATATTCTTATTTTATGGGTTTGTGTGATACACACTAAACATGCACAGAATTAAGGAATTGTATAATTGTATACAGTAAAAGCATGCGTGTGTGTGTATCTAGGTCGTATCAGTTTGTCTGTAGACTATTCTCTATTCTTCTCACTCCAGCCTGCACCCACCATAAAATAAGTTTGATTCAGTGCTGCAGTATTAACGATGACAATGAGTGCAGCAGTTGTTGAAGTCATCTGACTATTGCTCAACCATGTTACTGGTGTTGCTGCTTATAACAGAGACAGGGTAACGTGTTGTCTATTCACAGCTAACTAGATTAGAAACCATTTACATCAGTATCAAGTATTTTAGTTTTAAGTTTACCACACAGTGTCAATTACTGACTGGCTGCTTACATCTAATATAATCAGTTGGATATTTATATACTTGGTAGATCTGGAAGTAAGGGGAGTGCCCAGAGCTTTAACCTTTAGCATTTACATTACTCTATTTATACTATTGTATTTTTGTGGTAAAGGCTTTTTCTCCTATAATATCGAATCTATGAGATTTTGATATTATTTATTTTGAGAACAATACTTGAACATCAGTGTGAGCGGCCAGTTACAGCCAATTACAACAGACAGAGGTGAGAACATTCTGGCTGGATACGGCTGGTTTAAATGCTAAAGGGTTAACATGCTCTCCTTGTCTGGGACATTATCCACTTTGCCATTCATATTCAGGTAGTAATAAAAAGGAAATTTACAGTTGTGTACACCTATGCAGGTTAAGCTGGCTTCCTATGAGATTTCTAGAGTGTTTTAATAAAAAAGCAATGTGAAATGAAGCTTCTTGCTCAAGAAAACAACTCATCACTTGGTCCAGAAATCGGACCCATGACATTATGATTGCGAGAGTCTAACATCCTAACCATTTGGCCATGGTTTCCCAAACTTTTTCAAATGTGGAACCCTTTTTGGTTCAGAAACTTTTGGGGGAACCCCAAAGTCTAATGCTGTTACATGGTTGTAATATAAATATACTCCTCTACTTTTTTCATGGAACTCCAGACACTCCTTTGCGGAACCCACTTTGGGAACCACTGCCCTCAGCCATACACCTTCACAGGTTTCTCATTTTGACCATCATCATAACCCCCCCCCCCCCCCCCCCCCAAAAAAAAACACAACAACACATCTGTTCCAAGATATGATTTGTTTTGCCTGTCATAGTGTCTCAAAGTGAGTCAACCTAAGTAGTTTTTAACTGTAGCTCACTTATAATATAAAAATAAATGTTTGCACTTAACCTAAATTTCTGGTTGCATATTCTTTTTTTACCACAAAGATCTATTAAAAAAACCAGACATTTATGACCATCACTACAAACATTATATTCAGATGATTGTGAAGGCACATGGCTTAGTGGTTAGCTCGTCGGGCTTACAATCGGAAGGTTGTGAGTTTGATTCTCAGACTGAGCTTTGCGTTGTGTTTTTGAGCAAGACACTTTATTTCATGTTCCAGTTTACTCAGCTGTAGAAATGAGTTGCGACGTCACTGGTCCCAAGCTGTATTGGTCTTTGCCTTTCCCTTGGATAATATCGGTGATGTGTAGAGGGGAGACTGGTATGTATGGGAGACTGTTGGTCTTCCACAAACAACCTTGCCCGGACTTGTGCCTTAGGGAGGAACTTTCTAGGTGCAAATCCCATGGCCATTCCTAGTTGAAGGGGGTCTTTACCACACATATCATAGTACTGAAGGCATATGGCTTAATGGTTAGGGTGCTTAGCTCACTTGTAAGGTCATGTGTTCAATTTGTGGACAAATTGGTGCATTGTGTCCATGAGCAACACTATTTCATATTTTTCCAGTTAACTTAGCTACCATTAGTTGTAGCATCACTGGTGCCAAGTTGTTTGCTTTTGCCTTTCTCTTTGATAATGTTGGCGGCAAGTAGCTGAAAAGACTGGCATGCACAGGTGGCTGCTGGTCTTCCACAAAACAAATCCCCGGTCTCGCACCTTGGAGAAGAACATCGCAGGTGTAAACTCATGGTCAGTTTTATTTTTACGCACACACACATTATTTAGTTCTTATGGAACATTAAACGAATAGGGATTTTCATTCCACACAAGCCTGCTCCTGGGCCAGGTATCTGTTTGTTGTTTCTGCAGCAATTTTGATTAATGGATGTAAGATTGCTATGCTTATGCTTCATCCGTCTTCCCTTTTCTACACAGGCAGAAAACCAACCCACTGTTTCAAAGTAAAGGTGTGGTGTGTAACTCAGAAAAGAGGCCTGTTTTGGGTATTGTCAGTTGGAGCCAGTTGTGCTTGGTACTTTAATCACTTCACTCTATTTTCAAACAAAACATTAGAATACAGTGTGTCCAGTATTGAAATGATGTCTCTTTAAAATCATTTAACTTTACTTTCAAAGAGACAGTGGGTAATGGTACATCTAGTTTTGAAATGTTTCTTCAAATATATATATATTGTTCAATGAACTTTTATTAGTAAACATATCAGTGTATAAGATTAGAATCAAAATTCCAAGAACATTAAAAAATGTTTTTATATCTCTTTATATATTTATATTATTCTCCTCCTCCTCCTCCTCATTGTTGGTTTTAAATCATTTTTCATACTAGCATGGTATCAATAAAACTCCTATGAACTTAGTAATGGCAATGCTGTTTACAATGGTGAGACATTCTGCCTTTATGTTTGTGATGTGACCATGAAGTGACTCATTGCAAATAATATAGAATTGAATAGTGATAAGTTGTGGTACAGTGTTGGAACTCATGAGAACAAGACTAGCAACAAGGTCACCTTTGGCAGTACAACAAGCAAACTGCCAAACCATAAAGATCAACAAGTAAATTACCAGGAATGCTAAACAGACACACACACACACACTTTCTCTCTCACTTGTGTATGTGTGTATTTATGTTTATATATGTATATAATGTATATATTTATATACATTACCCCCCCCCCCTCTCTATATATATATATAATATATACATACATACACAGGGTGTCCCGCCCCCCAAAAAACATATATATATATGTGAGAGAGAGAGAGAGAGAGGCGGTAAACAAGCAACACATCCTTGGATGAAACCACTTTCTACACAGTAAAGCAATTACACCACTACCAGCCATACCAACAGCTGATGAATGAACCATCGTCTGATTAAATCTTATCACGCAACATGAATGTATACTAAAAAGAAAACAAAAAGGGAATTCCAACAAAAATGCACAAAAAAAAACCTATCTTAAAAGTTATATTTTCTTATTTGGACATATTTTTCTGCTTTATAGAACAAACTTCTGTATTAATGTAAACCGAAAATGTTTGCTTTCTCCACAGAGAAGTGCCCAGTATCTTCACAAAGAACTGCCTGTACGAATTGCTCACAGAATTGGAGGTTTCAGAGGCCTACCATTTATTGTTGGCTGCAATCCAACAATTTTACAAGTGGTAATTTTATTTTTATTTTATATATTTTTGATATATATTTTTTTCTTATATTTTCTATTTTACAACTCTAAATTTAGTTTTAATTTTAACAAGTTAATTCTTGTGGTTCTGGCCAACAGAGAACATGATTTGTTTTGTTTTTTTTGTTTTCTTTTCTACCTATGGCTATTGTTGTTATTGTTATTATTGTTATTATTACTAGATGAAATGCAGTTCGGGTTTGTGTCAGGCAAAAGTACCACAGACGCTCTTTTCCTTGTACGACAACTACAGGAGAAGTACCTAGCTAAAAGTAAACCCCTATACTTAGCTTTTGTCGACTTGGAGAAAGCCTTCGACAGAGTCCCCCGCTCCATTATATGGTGGGCCCTTAGAAAACTAGGTGTTGATGAATGGCTTGTGAGAGCTATACAAGCCATGTATAAAGAAACAGTCAGCAAGGTTAGAATTAACAACGAATATAGTGAAGAGTTTAGCGTAAAAGTTGTTCATCGGGGCTCTGTTCTTAGCCCCCTACTATTTATTATTGCCCTTCAGGCTATAACAGAGAAGTTCAAGACCAGCTGCCCATGGGAACTCCTATATGCAGATGATCTAACGCTCATAGCTGAATCAATGACCGAACTAGAGAAGAAATTCCAAACGTGGAAGCACGGCCTAGAATCAAAAGGCCTTAAAATTAACTTGTCTAAGATTAAAGTTCTAGTTTGTAGAAAGGAAAATAGGGCACAGGTGCCTTCGGGGAAATGGCCATGCTCTGTGTGTAGGAAAGGAGTAGGCAGAAATTCCATTTTATGTCCCAAATGGAAAGTATGGGTACATAAAAGATGTAGTGGGATCACAGGTAAACTATCTAAGAACATAGACTTTATATGTGGCTGATGCTCGGGTGCAATAAGTAGCAAATGTCCACACGATACTAGCTCCTTCTATTGCCCAGATGGTTCTATAGAAATAGTAGACACTTTCCGTTACCTGGGTGACGAAATCAGCAGTGGTGGAGGGTTTTCTGAAAGTACAGTAGCCAGAGTCAGAACGAGATGGAAAAAGTTCAGAAAGCTTATACTGCTGATGGCCACAAAAGGTTTCTCTCTAAAAATGAAAGGCAGATTGTATGATGCCTGTTGTATACGAACAGCAATACTACATGGCAGTGAGACATGGGCATTCTGTGCAGAAAACCTGCGCAGACTGGAAAGGAAGTGGATGTGTAATAGTAATATACGTGAACTAAGTGAGAAATTAGGAATAAGAGGGATCAGATGTTGTTTACTTGAAAGAAGGCTATGTTGGTATGGACACGTGATACGCATGAAAGATGACAGCTGTATAAAAAAGTGCAGGGCGATCAAAATTGATGGTAATTACGGAGTAGGTAGACCCAGAAAAACCTGGGATGATCTGATAAATTCCGACCTTACACACTTGCACCTCTCTAAGACAATGTCACTGGACCGAGATCTTTGGCGCTACGCAGTAATACAGAAGACCCGCCTTGCCTATGTACAAAGCGAAACCTACAGTCAGTAGGCACCTCTTGACCAAATATACACCCCAATCCACTACCCCTACCCTATCCTCCCACTCCCACTAACACCACCCTCTCTCTGTAAAGTTGGTACCACAATATCCAGTCCAAATAAATGAGATCGAGATCGTGTAGGTGTCATAACAAAAAAAAAACACAGTCCACGCTGTAATGTGGTCGTGTAGGTAACATGGTAAAAAGTTCCCAGTTCCACACTGTAAATGTGGTTGGTGTTAGGAAGGGCATCCAGCCATAGAAAACCTGCCAGATAGTCCTATATGAGTGAGACACGGTCACCCGACCAGCCTTGCCTCAAGTGGGACAACTCCCGTCTAACCCATGCTAGCATGGAAGATGGACGTTAAACGAAGATGATGATGATGACTACTAGCAGAAGAACTGCCCACTGATATTATGCACTAATATATATATGCATATAGATGTGATATGTAAATAAACAGCATTACGGCGAAATGTTATGATATGAACGCTAACAGAAGTTGACATTTGAAAGTTTTAACAGAAGTGAATCTTAAAATAAGCAATACATTATATATATATAAGGGCGGTGGATTGGCAGTATCGGTAGAGGGTCAGACGTCATGCTTTGACGCATAGTGTTACGGCCCTTTCCATTCTGAGTTCAAATCCCGTTGAGGTCAACTTTGCCTTTCATCCTTACGGGGTCGACAAAATAAAGTACCAGTAATGTACTGGGTAATTGCTGGCCTTGTGCCAAAAGTAGAAACAATTATATATAAGATTGTCATTGTTATTAATTGCTGGTGTTGTGCCTGGATGAAAAACCATTTATCATCATCTTCATTTAACATCTACTTTCCCTGCTAGCAAGGGTTGGACAGGTCTGTACTGAAGCAGAGCTACTAACCTTCCAGACAGGCAAAGTATCCACATCTCACTTACATATGGTCCCACGTTCTACCGAGTGCACCAGTACAAAAAGTTTATCATGTCTTTGGCACAACTGAAGAATCCTCCAAACCCTTTTTCTGGCAAGCTGTCTATGGTTAGATGCTTTTTCTATCACCGACCACTTTACAGCGTGAACTTGGTGCATTTATTGTGTAGATTATCAACACTAAAGGGGTTGTTGCCCTTTTGATACAACGTAAGGGTCCTCTCAACCCTTTAGGTATTGTTTCTTCTCTGGTGTGTATCTCCAACCACCTTCAAGGTCCATAGGGTGCATTTTTGTGACACCAATGCTAGAGAGGTTGTTGGTCATTGTCCCAACTGAAGAACACTCCCTGCTCTGTGGGGGGGGGGGCAAGAGAAGGGAGGTAAGTATGATTTTATGGGTGTATGGCAAATATGGTGGGATTTGAGACAGTAATGTGTGGGGAAGGGGAAGAGGTAACTTCCTCATAAGAGGAAAGGGATGTACTGGTGGTAAGAACACCTAAGGAGAGCAGAGATAGTTGTAGGGGAATGGAAAGTGTGGGAGTAGGAGGAGGGGACACACACTCCATGTGTTAGGATTTGAAAGGTGTAGTGATTGGGACAATATATAAGTGTAGACTGGAATATCTGGGGTGGAGTGAGTGGTTAGAAGGATGCAATAGTGTGGGTATCTAAGGGCTTTAGAGGCAGGCAGAGTAACTGAGTAATACTAGAGGAGGCTTGGAAGGATGGGTGCAGTGATGGTGTGGATACTTACTAGGAAGTGCTGGTAGAAGGTGGAGGACAAGGGGATAGGACAGGTCTCATTTTATGCTGGCAACTGGGTTTTCACCAGCAAATACTTCTCTCTTGCACACTACATCCAATTCCTCATACCAAGTTTTCCTCTCAGTTCACTTATGCTATGTCGCTCATACACACTAATATTACACATCTATCAAAGCATATTTTTCATTCAAGCTATTGCAGGTCTTCTGCAATCAAGTTTCATTGCCCATGTTTCACCGCCATGCAGCATTGCAGTATGCACACAAGCATCATACAATCTACTTTTCACTCTGAAAGAGAATCTCTTTATTGTCAATAGAGGTACCAGCTCCTTAAACTTCTTCTAGCCTGTCTTTATCCTGGTTATTACACTTTCAGAACATCTATCTCCTTTGCTGATTAGGTCACCTAGATAACAGAAGCTCTCAATAACTTCTAAAGAGCCTACCTGGTAACTGAGTGTATTCATACAGAAACAACCTTTCTGAATATATCCATACATCATACGACACATTGATCACAGAAAAGAATGTTCAGGAATAAAGTTAATTGTCAAATCTGATATTTTTTCAAAAGTTCCGAACTGGGAGAATCTCTACAGCATTGAATAGAATATCTTGTATTTGTTCCAGCTCTCTGCACTCTCAGTTCAATTCCCACAAAGGTCAACAATGCCTTTCATTCTTTCAAGAGTTGATAAAAGTAAGTACCATTAGTCCATGACAGTGTATTGGTGGAATTGTTAGAAATGTTACCTTGTGGTATCTATACAACTGATAATGAGAACTGCAACGGGTGGTGGAGGATTATGGCTGCCTGCTACTGCAGTCGAATAATGATGAATTTTTATAATAATTGCTTTTTTATTTTCTTTTTTAGATCTTTTTCTAATATTTTATAATGAAATGGTTGATATTCTTTTTCTCTTTTAGCATGAAATGTACATTCGAGCATTCAACATTTTAACTGAATTTCCAAGCGTAAGTCATTTCACTAACATTTTAGCACTTTTTTATTTCACATACATATAATATCATATAAACTAGCAGAAAAACCAGCCTTTAGGTGGTTTTCTGCTAGCCTGTGTAGTGTGTATATTGATATTATACGCAAGTATATATTACATGTAGATATGATACATCAAATAAAATCGTAATTGACAATATACACAGAAATTGAATGAAGACTATGTTACACTGTCTTATGTAATCAGTAATGTAATCCATTGACAGAAATATATGACTGTTTATTGAAGTGATCGCTAGCCGGAAGTGTTGACATTTGAACATTTTAAAGAAGTGAATCTTAAAATAAGCGACAAAATTATTTATATTTAATCAAGAATAATGAAATTTAGTAGATAAATTTGGTAATATTCATTAATTATTTATTCAAAGTAATCCAACTTATTTTACAAACGGAATAGAAAAATATATTCTGGACACTGTCCCACACTCCTCCCTTTATTATAGTTTAGATTGTGTTTTCATTGTGTTTTGATTGTGTACATGATATGTATTGTGAGTTAATAAGCAACTTCAACTATTCAAAATATCTGAGGCATCCAGCAATGTCGGGAGATTGTGCAGTTGTGCATTGGATGTACAATAGTTATGGTTCAGCTTATATGTGACATAAGTGGCCTATTTTGAGAATGGCAGTCTCATGTACACTTTGTGCAAAATATTCAAAATAGGTAAAAAGAAAAACAAAGGGGTAGGGAGGCAAATTTTACATCCTTGGCTGGGCCGTATGTCTTAGTTGTGCCCCACAGTGGACAAAAGGGCAAAGGAATTGTTGCAGAGAATAGCCAGTGATACCTGCTGCATCAGATATTCCACCTTGGACATGATGCCCTTGTTCCGACTTTGCAAATTTGGCAAATAACTTACTGTCTATAACAGAAGGTGACATCACACAAAATCCACCAACCTTCAAAACCACTCGACAAACAAATCATTTAACGTCCATTTTGCTGTTAGTCAGAGTTAGAACGGTTGTCTCAGACCAAGTCAGTTCTCAAGTAGAGCTACCAATCAAGATGGGCCGGGAAGGCGGGGGTCTGAATCTCGCTTACATACATCCCTGCACACTACCGAGTGTTCTGATAAAAGGCAAAGTTCACCTTAGTGGGATTTGAACTCAGAATTCAAAAGGCCGTAACTATATGTTGCACATGTTATCTGACGCTTTACTGATACTACCAATCCACTGTCCTCATCATTTTGAAAATAATGAATTTAGAGAGATTTATTAATATAACTAACTTTCTCATTATCAAGATGTTGTTTGGAACATAACTTAAAAGTTTTGACATAAAATTATGATGGAAGGTTTTTGCAAAAATATGAACACATTAACCCTTTCATTACCATATTTTTAATGAAAGACTGTTTTTCATTTTCAAATAATTTTGAAAATAATCAAGAATTTGGCAGGATTTAGTAATATAACTAACTTTCTCATTATTATCACAGAACCAGGTTTCATGTAGGTTGGTTGGTATCAGAAGTGTTAAAGACATACTCGATAGAACTGACTCATTTTGCAGAGATCTTTCACAAAGTAGGCTGGGAGACGCTGAGAATGTTAAAGTAGTATTTATTAAAAATGTAAGAATCCTAAATGCTGAAAATAACTGTAATAAAAGTCAATCATTTGATAATAGTTGAGAAAATTTGGTAAATTACCTTTTAGTTTACTCAATTTTTTCAACTGTAGTAGTCAAGTTATTGGAGTAATTTTCTGCATTTGGGAGTCTCACATTTTCAAATTTCAAACACTCCCCAATTAATTCATGAGGTTTTGTTTAATATGTATTTATTTGCTTTTAAAAGAATATTTCTTAATTTTTATTTGCAGATTCATAACTTTGATGATGAACAAAAATATAGTCAAACATTGAAAAGTTTATTGGACGACCACAAAGATGTGGTCTCCTTATTAGCTGAGGGTCTTGGAGAATCTCGAAAACATATCAAGGTAACTGGAATTAACAGTTAGGATTTTATATGAAAATCATATTAGACATTATAAATGCATGCAAACTCGCACAAAACAACCCTCAAATTTAATCTGATTTTGTTTGTATTATTGTGTTACTCATTAATTGGGAATATATTACATTTATATACATGCATATATCATACACACTCATAAATACCCATACACACACACACACACAAATATGTATACATACACACATATGCATATATATATGTGTATGTGATAGGCCCTTAACTCCTTGATCCCGTCATTTCTCCTGCTACAATCTTTACTCCCACCTCACCTACTACATCATACCAAAACCATGTGGTGGAATGTGACATTTGACACCCTCCACCATCACTCTTTACTGTTATCTCATCATCCCTGTCCCACTTTCTCCTTTATAAATCCTCCTGTTTTCCTCACATCACTCTCATATATCCCATCACCTCTGCATTAGAACAAGGCTACATTCAACTAGAGTTGGTGGCACTATAAAATATACTTGGTATATTCTGTGTAATTGTAAACATTTAGCTGGTAACATCATAGGGCAGGGTGGGTCTTTTAACCAAACACCTGACAATCTCCCTAGTGCTGGTACCATGATAAAATATACCCAGTACACCCTATAAAGTTAGTGTTAGGAAAGGCACCCAGCTATAGAAAACATGTGAAACAAAGGGTTGAGAGGACTAGTTAGTCATGTCATGGACACAACCTCCCTAGTGCTGGAGACATGATAAAATGTACCCAGTACACCCTATCAAGTAGTTAGTGTTAAGAAAGGTACCCAGCTATAGAAAATATGTCAAACAAAGGGTTGAAAGGACTCATTAGTTACGTCAATGACACAACAACCTCCCTAGTGCTGGTGCCATGATAAAATGTGCCCAGTACACCCTATGAAGTAGTTAGTGTTAGGAGAGGCACCCAGAAAATATGTCAGAGAGTTGAGAGCACTTGTCAGTCATGTCATGGACACAACAACCTCCTGCCATGATAAAGTGTACATACATACACACATGCCCATGGAAAAATGGATGTTAATTGATGATGATGAAGATGGTATATTCTTGGATATATGTTTCTGGCTGTTATATATCCGTAGAAATCTCTCTCTGTATCTATGTGTGTGTGTCTCCATTCACTATCTTCTCATCTATCAATCTTATTCACTGTACCATGCTAAGTAATGAGTGATGGGTATTTGACATTCCTGTACTCAACTCCCCAAGCAACATCCATTATTATCATTTTACATCTCTCTCAACCTCAATCTTCTACAATTTTATGAAACTTTCAACACTGTGCTTCTGTAATGAGGAATGTTTGAGTTCCGACACAGTTCAACATTTACAGTCAGCCTCCCCCGCTTCTCACTCTCATTATTACTGCCTAATTTGTTACTTCCCATGGTTGCAGGAGTTAAACAGGCTGTCATTTTATGAAGCTAGACAGGTCAGGTGACCATGTCTTGTTCATATTAACTGTTTTTGGTTTGGTTTTCTATGGCTGGACACCTTTCCCAATGACAACCACCCTACAGAGTAGACAGTGAATTTTGCCAGATGCCATTTATATATAGTGCTGTTTTTCCCTATGAAATGTTCATTGATATGTGGTACACACATATTTAGTTAACCATAAAATCTATATACCATCACTTTCTCTTTTTCATTAGATTTTCAGCTACCATGTGTCTTTCATAATTACCATCATACTTCCCTATTGCTATCTACCACTGTCTCTTTCCTACCATCTCTACACTATTGCTATCTCTCTCTCAGTTAGCATATAAATAATAAAATTTGGTTGACACATTTAATATATAAGACTTATATCAATATAAATAGCACATATTCTTATTTGCATACTGTTTAGAATATGAAGTCATATTAATTATCAATAAAATAAATCAACATTAAATTTTAAAACTTATTTTTATTTTGTCATTTGTATTATTTTAATTTATACTTAAGCTTCCTATATCTATCGATATATATTTTTAATATTTTTACACCGCACACAGTTAAATAACTACATCTTCCATTAGAACAAGAGAATTTCTATTAAGGGTCTCATACAATATAGAACAATAACAACTGCATTCCTGACAGCAAGTGTGAAGGGTGACTTCTTATTACGAAATCGGCAGATGGTCTGCCAAAACACTTAATTTGCTGATCTGTACTCAGATTCCAACTTCATCCCAAAGTCCTCCCATGTCTTAACTGTGGATGCTTTTACTGTCTCTGCTTTGACTTTTTGTGCATGCTTGTACCACAAGTGCAAGAAAGCAGACTTATTTCCAAGCCAAGCTTTGTAAGTCCATTTGTTTGAACCAATGTGTCCTCCTGCCACCAGGTGTCACACCAAGCCACTTTCACCCACAGCATATAACAGCTAAAGTAGACACTGCCAAGCTGAACAATCTCCACTCTGTTTCAACATCGTCAGAACTGTAATATGCAAATAAAGTTTGTACATATGCTGCAACACTGAATTCATCTCTCTCTATATATATGTGTGTGTATATATTTCCTACCATCACACTACACTATTGCTATCTACCACTGTCTATCTCACTTTCCTATCATCAACCTACACTGTTGCTACCTCTCTCTCACCATCACACTACACTATAGCAATCTAACACTTTCTCTTTCTCATCACACTATGCTATCTACCACTGTCTCTATCTCGGTCTCTCTTCCACCATCACACCACACGATAGCAATCTTTTACCCTCTCTCTCTCTCTCTCCTACCATCACACTACATTTTTGCTATATATCACAGTCCCTCTCTTTCTCATGCCATCACCGTACTCTCTCTCTCTCTCTCTCTCTCTCTCTCTCTCTCTCTCTCTCTCATCACTCATCACTGGGATATACTAAACCTGCATAGTTGTGATTTGTAAATTTTATTTTTCCTTTTCAACAATCAGTACATATCTACCACTCTTATTCTTTGTCTTATATACCTTTCTATCCCTGTCATTCACACTCTCTCAACTATCAACCTATTGGATGTCACCTTCTAATCATCATTCTAAGTGTATTTCTATTAAATGAACAGTGATGATTTATAAAGTGGAGAGGATCTTTTAGTAAGGGGGGGAAACCTTTTTGTGTTGGTGCCATGATAAAATGCACTCCGTTCATTCTGTAAAGTTGTTGGCAATCAAACAGTGACTACTTTGGTGGTCATTTTAGTTATGTTCAGTGCTGGTGTTACAATAAACACACCCAGTACACTTTATAAATTGGTTGTGGAGATGTCATCTTCTGATGTGTCTAGTTGGTCAGTAACTCTGAATATGAACTGACTCGGAATCTATGTCAGTATAGAAAGCGGATGTTAAAATGATGACGATGCACACACACACAATTTTTAATATTTTATTAATTATTTACATCTTGGTAATATTGAATGTATCTGATTTTAGGATGACAACTTGATAAAGGGCTTTCTGGATCGTACTTTAACTTCGAGACTGGGCATTCGAATGTTGGCAGAACATCACCTAGCAATGCATGAAGAAAAGGTATGTTTCTTCAAATGCGATTGAATGGAAATTGTTCCTTATTCTCCTTCCGTCTTAAAATTGAAAATATTTTAATTTTCAATTTACTCTCCACATTCTACCTTTTTTATTTAAACGAAACAATATTTTATAGCAAAGAATATTTATAAGGTTGTTTAAAAAGATATTAAGAATCTTAGAAATTAATATAGCTTTTGCATATGAAAAACAAATATGAAAAATATATTTATACATGGCATTGTTAAATCATCATGATATTTTATTTTTTTTATCAGCTTAATTCTAAGGTTTAATATACTAATGAGTTATTTTAAATATTTATATATTCCACAATAAAATGCACTCAGCTCACACTGTAAAGTGGTTGATGTTAAGAATGGCATCCAACTGTAGAAACAAACTAAAAATGGAACATACTAGTAAGACATGGTCACCTAATCAATCTAGCGACAATCCTTCTAATCCATGCAAGCATGAAAACAGACATTAAATGATGATGATGAGTATGTATATGTGCGTGTTTTGCAGAGAAGTGTATTAATTAAAGGTTTCACTAATTAAATATAGTGTCTGAAAAGGAGTGTCTTTGTAATTGGGATAAATGTGTGTTTACCTAGCTGGGAAACTGGCGAGATGTGCTCTTTGAAAAATTGTTTACCTTATAATAAAAAGGTTGAGAGGACTATTCAGTTATGTCAAAGGAAAGATAATTTCTCTTGTGCTGGTGATCTACGTGATAAATGCACCTTGTACATTCTGTAAAGTGGTTGGTGGTAGGAAGGGCATCTAGCTGTAGAAAAACCTGCCAAAAAAAGGATCGGGAGAATGCGTCTGTTTTGTCATAGACATGACTTCCTTCTTGTTAGTGCCTCAATAAAATACACTCAGAGTGCAGGATCATATATGAGATGTGGTGCCCAGGCCCTATCTGTGAGGTTAGCTTGAGTACTTACTCACTTAGTCTGTGATGGTCCACTCAACCCTTGCTAGCAGGGAGAACAAATGTTAATTGATTATGAATAAATGACAGTGAAATGGTAGAACCTTAGAGTGTTGGATGAAATGCCTTGGTATTTGTTCCAGTCCTGTGTGCTCAGTTCAAATCCTGCTGAGGTCAACTGTACCTTTCATTCTTTTGAGCTTAATGAATATAATACTAGTCAGGATGGGAAGGTGGGGGTGACAGTATTTTTAAAGAAACAGGCAGGATGACTTGTAATATCTGATCTGGTTCTGTGTGTTCTGAGTTCAAATTCTATCTCTTCCTGGCAGGAGATATAAGAGATAATGTCAGCAATGGAAATATTCTTTATCTTATGTAAAAAATCTTTTTGCCTCACCAGTATGACAAGATAAATTTTATAGTAGTTGTGTTGATTTCCCATCTCATTGTAACTATATAAGTAGGGATTGATAAAATGGATAGTTAGATCTAATTTTCAGGCTTTGAAACTATTAAATATATTTTTTTAATTGCAGTATAAACCCATATATAACTAATAACTGAAATGAATATATTGAACAATATATAAATTAATACAGACAGATAGTTTTTTTGTTGTGTTTTTGTAACAACAAATTCTATAAGAAATTTTATACTTATACGCTCATTTGGTATGGCATTGTTGTGTTACGGTTTCCAAATCTGTGGTTCTTTTAAAATTCACTATTGCCTTCTTATACTGCCTTCTCCTTGGAAACAAGGATTGCGACAAAGATATGAACCAATTTCCTAAATTATATATATATATATATATATATATATATATATATATATATATATATATATATGTGTGTGTGTGTTGGAAATCCGACAAATATAAATATAAATGTTTATAACTCACTCAACAGTTTCCTGGAGTAAATATTCAATGATATTAAATAAATGGAAACTATATTTATAAAACCATATTTATTTTGTTTCTGAATTTGTTTAGCAAGATTCATTATCTGAAAACATGTGTTGAAACCGATATTGTTATACTTTGGGAGGGTCATGTTGCCAATAAGAAACACACGCACCAGTTACTTTCACTTCAATTTATTATAATAAATTTATAAATTTCCGGTTGGTTGGTTGGTTGGTTCCACAACCAGATGATTGTTCATATATTGTCAAAGTTCTTTCGTCACACATTATGTGACCTCTTCAGTGACTGGGGATTCTTTTCCATATATATGTGTGTGTGTGTTAGGTAATTCCGAAGGAAAGGCAAAGGAAAAAAGAGTGCTCTATGTATATAACAGAGCTATTTAATTAGAAAGTGAACAACACAATATATAACTACTCCATTACCAAAGGTTTCTGGAACCCAGACAATAATAATATCCGTCTGGATCGGTTATCAGACAGAGATCTTATGGATAGAAAGTATGAAATGAGATTTAAAATCTGTTAAAAATTGGAAGTGAGGCTGGAAAAATAACGGGAAATGAGGGGTAAGAAAAATATATAAAAGTATATAGAAATATAGAAAAAGATATGTGTGCATACATATACATACACACATTCAGGTATAAGTAAAGTGTATATATATATGTATATATACATACATGTATATATATATGTATACACACACATACATGTACACGGACACACACACATATAAGGATCGATCGATGTTCGTCAAATCGGACCGAGGAAACAATATTTCCGTTGGTCTTTCCAGTTGCTAGTACTATCTGTCGGTCGCAACTCCAGGTAGAAAAACACACACACATATAGTATGTATATATATATATGTAGATATATATATATACATGAATATATACATACATGCATTTATACGCTAAAGCTGCGAGCTCATTAGACACTAGTGTTTAAACACACTAGTCTGCAAACACAAATACACACATATATATATATATATATATACATACAAACATATACATATACACGCATACACACACACCAACATACACACATACACACATATATATATCACATAAGAAACTGAGAATCAGTGTTCGCGACGAATAAAATTTATTAGACATATTACAATCGTTTCTCTGGCGACCAGCTAGAGGCACGATTTATTTAATGATCGAACCTGACTCTGAAATCGCAAGGTCGTCAGATACGTCTCGATTCTATGAAGCAGAGTTTCCACATTTGGAAACTCTGCTTTGCAGAGAAACGATTGAAATATGTCTAATAAATCTTATTCGTTGCACCACTGATTCTCCGTTTCTTATGTGATATTATACTCTGCTCTGTAAGAGCATCGAGTGCTCAAACGGCCTACCGCACACGGACGCTTTAAGCATCCCACACCAATTATATATATATATATGTATGTAAAAGGTAAACAGAAATAACAACACAATCGGTACAGTATATGGAAGGTATATATTAGGTTAACGCTTGATATAGCAGGAAGAAAGTGTTAAAGTTTCGGACTCTAGTCCTTCATCAGAGAAAGAATGAAAAATAAAATAGATTAAGGGGACGGGTGGGATGGAATTGGAAAAATTGTCTTTAGATAAAACAATAGGTCCATTCATGTTGACATCTCTTGCAAAACTGTTGGTGCTGGCGTTTTGTGTATATATATACATACACACACGCACACACACACATGTATATGAATGTTGAGGCTGTGAAATCATAAGTAAAAAAGTAAATAAATATAACAAATACGCATGCACATACATATATATATACATACACGTGGCATAGACACAGCGTATTAACACACTAGTCTGCAGACATGTACATACACAAATACAAGGATAAAATAAAATAAAATAGAATAAAAATATAGATAAGTGGTCGGACAAAATGATACAAAAACGTCACACACACAAAGATAAACTTATACATAAATACAATCACATAGGCAAAACTACATATAGATACATGGGTGTATGTGTCCAGTGAAAGTATAAACATATGGAAGCATGCAAAAATACACATACAAGTGTACAAATAAATACAAACACACACACACACGCAGAAAACATGTTCTAACAGTATGTATTCTCCTCTGTAATCCTTTCATTTGTAACCGCTCTGCTTATTTTCTCGCCCACTAAATATTAACACTTCCAATATTTAACCCTGTAGGCACAAGTATTGAGCACAAATGCACAATCTTTTGGCAACTAACTATATGTATTGCTTATCCCTTTAAACTTCTTCTCTCTCATGGTACTTAAATATTCTATGTATAATATATATATAGTTTTAATATAGATGAGATTCTACAGGACTAGAACTGTTTCATTCTTTAGAAATTATCAGGAATCACTGTGATTCCTGAAGATTTCTAAAGAATGAAACAGTTCTAGTCCTGTAGAATCTCATCTATATTAAAACTTTTATACTCTGCTATGTATTGAGTACCTTACTTACTGTGGTTACCTCCGATTCAACCCGGAATAACTTACCTACATATATATATATATATATTAAAATATATGTGTTGGGTAATTCCGAAGATAAAGCAAAGGAAAAACGAGTGCTTTATGTATAGAACAGAGCTATAAAAATATTTTGTTGTTGAAAGTATGTGATAAAGGCCCAGAGTTGTTAAATAAGAGAGAATATTCAAGAAAAGATGAAGTCAATAAGTGAATAATATAAGTGTAAAATAAAATAAAATAAGTGTTCAATATGTAAAAAAGTTCAGGGTGGTTAAAATAATAGAGAGTGTTCAAGGTAAACGTAAATGAAGAAATGGATAAACCAGGTGTAATATAAAATAAAAGTGTTGGAATTATGTGGTAAAGGGCCAGTGTGGTTAAAATAAGAGATAGTGTTCAGGAAATTATGGAGTTGATAAGTGAATAATATGAGTGTAAAATAAAATAAGTGTTGAATATGTAAAAATTGTGTTTAAAATAAGAGAGAGTGTTTGTGGTAAAGTAAGAGAGATTGTTATATATATATATATATATATATATATATGTATTTATGTGTGTGTATATATGTATTTATGTATGTGGTTATCTGTGTGTGTGTTTGTATTTATTTGTACACTTGTATGTGTATTTTTGTATGCTTCCATATGTTTATACTTTCACTGGACACATACACCCATGTATCTATATGTAGTTTTGCCTATGTGATTGTATTTATGTATAAGTTTATCTTTGTGTGTGTGACGTTTTTGTATCATTTTGTCCGACCACTTATCTATATTTTTATTCTATTTTATTTTATTTTATTTTCCCCTTGTGTTTGTGTATGTACATGTCTGTGTTAATACGCTAGTGTCTATGCCACGTGTATATATATATGTATATGCATACGTATTTGTTATATTTATTTACTTTTTTACTTATGATTTTGCAGCCTTAACGTTCATATACATGTGTGTGTGTGTGTATATATATATCTATAATATTATAAAGCTGAGTGTCGTGTATGTATTATGTATGTATCCTACACACCTCCCTATAGTTTCTTAGCTTTACTCTCTCCGTCGCTCTTCCCTCTCTCTATAATAGATCATTCCCCCTCTCTATAATTTAACTGCTTTACTCTTTCTGTCCCTCTTCACTCTCAAATATTATAAAGCTGAGCGTCATCTCTCCCTCTCCCTCTTTCACCCTCTCTATAATTTAACTGCTTTACTCTCTGTCTCCACACTCTATATGACAATACTCTTTTACTTTCTGTAGAGATGAGCGTCGTGTGTACATTTGGTCAACACGTATGTATCCTACACACCTCCCTATTGTTTCTTAGCTTTACTATCTCCATCGCTCTTCCCTCTCTCTATAATAGATCATTCCTCCTCTCTATAATTTAACTGCTTTACTCTCTCTGTTGCTCTTCACTCTCTAATATTATAAAGCTGAACGTCGTCGCTCTCTTTCACCCTCTCTCTCCCTCTTTCACCTTCTCTATAATTTAACTGCTTTACTCTCTGTCTCTCTTCACTCTCTATATGACAACACTCTTTTATTTTCCGTATCTACCTTCAATATATCAATATACCCAGGTTCTGCTGCACGTCGGGTTGAGGGGGGCCAAACTCCTCAAATACTGGTCGCTCTCCAACAGGTTTGCGGTCGTAGCCCTGGCAGTGGAGACTTCTGGTGTCCTCGTCCCCAGGGCTACCTCCTTACTCACCACCATAGGCACTGAGCTGGCCAGCCACAGGTGTGAGCCCCACGAGTTGGAATGGCTTTTCCAGCGCATCTCCCTTGCCGTCCTCCGTGGAAACGCCTTCTCCATTCTGTCCGCCGGGGCTCTGGGTGGGCCCCATCGCGTACCGTTGTAGTTGTTGTATACAGATATTAACTCATCAATCCCATTATTTATATCATATATCAACATAGAGATGAGCGCCGTATGTATGTTTATTTCAAAAGGATAACCTCCTTCAAATTTGGTCAACACACAAGCAGGTAATACATACATCAAAAGGCAACCATCTTAGAGAGACAGATTAGGAAAACCACACACACACACACATGCATCTAAAGAGAGAGAGAGGGAGAGACAGGGAAAGAGAAAAAGAGGGACGGGCAAGCAGGTAATACATACATCTAAAATCATTTGGATACAAATATCATAATATAATGGTTGCAGAACGAAAATACAGACAAATATAATAATGTATGTATACCACACACTTTTCCTGTCGTCGCTCGCATAAGTAACACACACACACACACACAATCTGCTTTTTATAGATAATGATATATATACTTTTTAAGCCTATTGATACTCAATTGGTTTGTATTCATCAAACCATTGGACTTAATTTGAAAAAAGTATGAAAGCCAAAGAACCAATGAAACATGACATTAATTACTGTTTCTTCATAACTTTCCTAATTCTTAATATGTGATGATTTAGCTGAAAATATCTTTAAAAATAAAAATTGGGGTTTGTTAATTCAAATGATTATATTTATAGTATCTTTACTAGTTGATCGATCATTGTGAAAAGTAAAATCTCCATTTTTAAAAAGAATCTTTGTGATGCAGTCAGTGCTGTTTTGTACATTTCAGGAATGTCTTGCTCATATGATTTTGTGTAATACATGATACTAAGAGTTAATGATGTATATTGTTTAATGAAATTCTATAGAGATGAATTTTCCAATGTGCAGATTACAATTATTTTGTTGAAATTAGAAATCGAATATACTTTATTCTTTTTGGTAAAAGTTCATTAATTGTTTCATTTACTGAATATTTTCTATTTGTGTCTCTGTAATAAACTTGCAAATTTGTTCATCATTCCTTCCAATTTCATGTTGTTAATGAATAATATCGGGATAGGGAGAACACTTCAGTTATGTCAAAGACATGACAACCTCCCATGTACACTTGATACAATGTGAGCCCGTACATAAGTGAAATAACAGACCTCTAGCCTGTCTGAGAGGTTAGTTGACCCGCTTCAGTACTGACTTGGTCTATGTAGACCTGTCGAACCCTTGCTAGCAGGGAAAGCAGACATTAAAATGATGGATATCATTTTTGTATGCAAGCATGGAAATGCAGATGAAAAATGGCAATGATGATGATGATGAAAATGTATAAATAAAATGTATAAATAAAATTTATCAACATAATCGTAATATTTACCATGGGAAGCATTTAATTTTATAATGTACATTATTAAGTATGCTATGGGGAAGCAAAATGGATGGTGGGGTACTAAGATCTCTAGTAATAGGTATTTGCTTGATAATCTGATTTAGTTCATACATGCAGTAACCTAGTGGTTAGGGCATTGAACTCATGTTCATAAGGTTGTAGGTTTGATTCCTGGACCTTGTGGTTGTGTGTTGTGTTCTTGTGCAAGATGCTTCACTTCATGGTGTTTTTCCTGATATGACTGGGGCCCTAACATTAAGTCACTCAAGAAACTTCCTATGAGATGCTTCCTTGTTAGAGGCCAACAAAGCCTGTTAGAACATACATGTGTGTGTGTGTGTGTGTGTGATAGGGCTAGGGCCCTTATCACTATGACTATATACCAAATAAACCTCCTCTGAGTTGCAACTCTGTAGGAGACCAGCTAAACTTGCATAGGTGTGAACTGTAACAACATGCATTGTCCTATGATATCAGCTTCGTAACCAAAACAAGTGCTGCTGGCACATCAGTAATTTATTATTTTTATTAGTTACCTATACTCCTTGATCCTTCTTTGTTTAATATAGTAAATGACAGCTTAGAATCTTTATTAGATTTGAAAGTTGTCATGGAAGATAACGCTAAATTCATATATTGATAGAGCCCCCCCCCCCCCCCCCCACACACACACCCCTCACATTTTGTTTATCAATTTAGGCAGTCGATTAGTAAGAATTGTTGGAGCATTGTATTGTGTTTGTTCTATATTCAAATCCCGTTGAGGTCAATATTGTCTTTCGTCCTTCCAGGGTTGATAAAGCAATAGTTAAGCGCTGAGATTGATTTAATCGTTAGTTCACCCTCTCTCAAAATTGCTGCTTTGTGCCTGTATTGGAAACTAATAATTCGATATTGATTTCTTGGGTTTTCAAAGACAGACAGTTTACGTTGGAAACAGATGTTCAATAATGTTCTTTATATAATGTTTTTTTAGTTTGTTAGTGGTTGAAAAGGTTTGAATAGAATACAAATTCTTTTTTATTATTAGTTATTTTAAGTTTATTCTTTTACTTGAAGTGTATACTCAAAAGTTGGATGTCAATAGACATCTTCTTTTGCTTTTATTAATTTTTTAGTTTATTTATTCTACTCCTGTGTTTAATTTTAATGAGTATTCAAATAATTTTTGTATTAAATTTGGATTTGTCTTATTTTTGTACTTCAAAAAATTGAAATTACTATAGAATTATGTTTTAGAGGATACACACAAACGCACCACACAACAGTTCAATAAAAACAAGATTGATAAAATAAGTACCAAATAGGCATGTTAACAAGAAGTGTGTGATGCAGTAAATAAATATATACATATACACCAGGCCCGAACACAAAGAAACCAAACTCTGCCTCTGTCTCTCCCGCTCTACCCAAATCTCTCTATTATGAGCAAATGAAGGTCCACATGCTGGCCACACAAGCGGACAGAATAGAGAAGGCATTTTCCTGGAGGATGGTGCGGGAGACGCACTGAAAGAGGCTTTCCAGCTGCTGATATGATTAACTTCAAAGTAGTGACCTAGCATGGCCACAGTCGATTGGCTGAATCTAATAAAAGAAATGAAGAATGAAAAATTAACACTGAAAATATAGGTTTGAAGAACAAGTAAAAGTGGATGGATAAGGAGTTGAAAAGGCTGTTAATAATTGACAGCCAAGGGACGATAGTGACAGTAACTTTATCTTAACTTTGTTGGTTTCCGCTAATACTGCAAGTTTTCAGCACAGTCTCTCTACTAGTAAAGAGACTATAAATATTTGAATTAACAACCTCTTTTTAGATTTTTCTGTTAAATCATTAAAGGATGCTAAAAGTTAAATATCTTGCCACAATAATTTATAGTTAAGTGACCATTTTCACTCCACCCCCCTCTCATTCATTTTGTTTAATTATCCAACTTTACCCGGTGTGGTAAAAGAAGAAAACAATTATAATATTCCAATGATATTATCAGAATTTTATTGGATTGGTTTGAAGGATTTGGTGAAAATGTTGGGGATATATATATATATATTAAGTATATGTATGTGTGTATACAAAGTGCATTCAGGAAGTTTTGAAACTTATTCAGGGGAGACATTTATTAATTTCAAATAAGTATAAAACTCCAATCTCTTTCAAAGTAGGATCCTCTAACTCCAATGCACTTGTTGTGCTCTAACCAGTTCGTGAAGGCCCCATGGAAATCCTTCTGTCCAGGACCCTTGTCACAACCACCTTCACCTTAAAGTCTTCAAAACGATGACTATCCCTGAGGTTCTCCTTCAGCTTGGGGAACAACCAAATGTCACATAGAGCAAGGTATGGACTGTAGTTAGGGTGAAGAGACAGTTTTGATGTCCATCTCTGTCATTTTGTTTGTCACTGTGCACCCATGGGAACAATCTTTGCAAACATTTTGCACATGTTCAGATCTTCATGAATTAATCATTGGATTAATTTATAATTTAATGAATGGAAATGTTTTTTCATTATAATAGCAAGGGTTTTGTTAATAGAGTTACCAAGTAGTGGGGGAAAGTGGAGGAATATGGCTATTGCAGAAAATTTTAAACAGTTTCTAAAACACTTTATTTTTCATTTAAAATCATGCACATATACAGGATTTCCCAAAATTCACAAGTATTTCAAAGTCAAATATGCATGCTTATTACATTTTTAAATACTTAGGTGAATTTTGGTACATTCTCTGTTCATGTGTGCATGCATATATATGTGTGTGTATGTGTTTATATGTATGTGTATGTGTGTGTATGTGTATATATATATAATAAATAAATATGCAGGCAGTCAAACCCTTGCCGGCATGGAAAATAGATATAAAACGATGATGTGTTGATTTATAACTGGCTCCCCTATCTTTTCTTTCCTTCATACTTTTCATAACTTTTTTTTTTTCAATTTTTTAAAAATACATCTAATGTCTGTAATGTATGTGCATTTGTTCACTGATATTTATCACAAGTCTTCTTACAGAAATCTAAAAACATGTTTGTTATGACTGTGTGAATTGACTTTTGTTCTTTAATTTCTTTTGTGCACGATAAGATAAATTTAATTTCAAGGAGAAATTTACTGGTATTTACTAGAATATACATTTATTATTTCACTTTTCAGGATTTAATACAATTTAATCCTTCAAAATTAATTATTTAACAGGGACATTTTTTTTTTTACTCAAAGCAATTTTTAAGTGTTTTTTGTTTTTTTTAAGTTTTATTTTTTCAGATACTTTTTTGTATCTTCTCATTATTAATTAAAAAATGATGGATTTGCAGAAGTTGGGCAAAATGCTTTGCAGCATATGTTCCGGCTCTGAGTTCAAATCCTGCCAATTGACTTAGCCTTTGATCCTTCAGGAGTTGATAAAATTTAGTTCCAGTCAAGTACTGGGTTGATTTGACTTCCCCTCCCCCCAAAAAATGTTGGCCAAAATTAGAAACCATTATTATTATTATTATTATTATTATTATTATTATTAGCAGTGGATTGGCAGTATCGGTAGAGGGTCTGACGCCAAGCTTTCCAGCATAGTTACGTCCCTTTACGATCTGAGTTCAAATCCCGCCGAGGTTGACTTTGCCTTTCATCCTTACGGGGTCGATAAAATAAAGTACCAGTAATGCACTGGGTAATTGCTGGCCTTGTGCCTAAAGTAGAAACAATTATTATTATTATATTATTGTTCTTTGAGTCTCAGTGATTGATGATATTTAACTGGAAAGTTTGTTGAAATGAATATCAAGCCGCTACCTGCAGCCTCAGATATTCAGGACGTATCGGAGGGTTCTTGCTGTTCCCAGCAAGCATGCCTTTTGAAGTGTTCCAAAAAGCGGGGCTGGACTAATCTTCTTTAACCATCCTTGGAAACTCTTTGAGATAGTACCTAGTGCGCCTATGACAATCGGGACGACCTTGACTTCATGGCAGTTCCAAATCCTTTTTAACTCCCACTTTATGTCCTGGTATCGGTTAATTTTCTCCTTCTCCTTTTCTTGCACTCTCGTGTCAAATGGGGAGGTTACATCTACAATCAGGCACAATCTTTTTTCTTTGTCCAAAACCACCAGGTCAGGCCTATTGTGTTCTAATTTCTTGTCTGTCTGTATCCTAAAATCCCATAGCACCTTCACCTGATCGTTTTCTATCACTGACTCTGGCTTATGCTCATACCACTTCTCAGAATGTGGTAAATTGTTTACTTTGCATAGATGCCAGTGGATCACCCTGCCTATCACATCACTCGGATACAATGTGAGCCACAGTCTCCTCTCTCTCCACATCCTACACAGTGGGCTAGCCTCTTCGTTCTGAGGGCTTACTCTTGCACAGCCATTAGCATTCCTTCTGTAGCTTGTTTAAGGTCTCTTTTTAACCAGTTCCATGTCTGTGGATCTCTAAATTCAGTTTTCTTAAAGAAGGTACTATGAAGGGATTTTTCATGAAGGTTACTCTTCCTCCTTGTTGTTATTTCCTCCATGGACATCCCCTGGTCTATTGTCCTCTCCTTCAGTACAGTTCTAAGCATTGGCTCCTTACTATCAGTCACGTATTTGTGTAGGTTGTTTTTCTCCATCTGAACACAGTCCTCTATGCTGATAAGACCTCTTCCACCTTCAGATCTCCTTAAGTAGAGTCTATCGACATCACTCCTCTTGTCGAACATGTTGTAGATAGTCAATAGCTTCCTAGTCTTCCTATCCATTTCTTTTTGTTCAGCAACATTCCATCTCAGAATTCCAGCACTGTACCTAATAATAGACACAGCTCGGGAATTTACTGCACTTATGACATTCCTACTATTTAGATGTGATTTTGATATGTTCCTTACTCTCCTTATGTATTCAGATCTTATCAATTCCTTAATTTTTTTGTTCTTGATGTCATCAGCCTCCAGAACACCTAAATATTTGTATCCTTCTTCAGTGTCAATTTCCTTTATCATCTCACCTGTTGGTACCTGGATTCCGTTGCTTATTATTATTATTATTATTATTATTATTATTATTCTCTTTTCTCTTCAAACTAGATTCTTAGTATAGTTAAAAAGTGAGTAACTACTTGAAAGATTATCTACTTGTAAAGTTACTGATTTATTCAGTTATTTGATAGTAACAAGTACTTAGTAGCTATATTTGTATTCTAAGACAAATATTTGAGAAATGTATGAGAGAATGGTTCTGCCAAAACAGACTTTTTTTTTTTCTTCCTCACAACAAAATAATTTACTCCATTTTGGGAACTTTAGAGAAAAGTTTGAGTGAATGGAAATATAAAAGTCTACATTACATATATATTTTATTTTTGTTATTTCTGTGAGACTTTCTTGAGGAAGAGAAAATGAAATGTAACAATTTTTTTCTTCTTTTTTTATTAACACTTTTACCATATTTCCAACAAAAGCCACTACTTATGATTTCCAAATAATTTCGAAAATAATCAAGAATTTCTCATTATGAATGGGGATTTTAGAATAAATATAAACACTTTAAATTAAATAGCTTTGTATAATAGAAATTATATTTTAGTAAAACATATTTTATTTCCGCAAGAGAAGTAGATTCTAGAGGAAAAGGAAAAGAAATGTATGAATTTCTTCTTCTCTTCTGTAAAAGAAAACAAACAAGGAAGAAAGAAAGAAAACCACTATTTTTTTTATTTTCTATTTTTTCTTAAATTTTTTTTTGTTGCCATTCTGTTGCCCACGTTTTGCCTATAGGTTCTCATTCTCCACAGCCTAACCATGTTGGGATCATCAATGTGAATTTCTCTCCTCGCAAACTTATTGAAAAGAAGGCAGAGTTTGTAAGGTAAGCTATAATAACTGCATCAACCGGAACACTGTTAGGGTTTTCACAACTTAAATGCTATTATTATTATTTTATTATTATCATTATTATCGGGCGGTGGATTGATAGTATCGGTAGAGTGTCGGACACCATGCTTTGCAGCATAGAGTTTCGGCCCTTTACGTTGAGTTCAATTCCTGCTGAGGTTAGCTTTGCCTTTCATCCTTACGGAGTCGATAAAATAAAGTACCAGGAACGCACTGGGGTCGATTTAATCGACTTTCCCCTCCCCAAAATTGCTGCCTTGTGCCTATATAAGAAATCATTATTATTATTATATTTTCTTCTATGTACTAACTGACTCTGGATAATTAAAAAAAAAAAAATTATTTATTGATATCTTTTACTTTTTAGGTTTAGTTAGGTATTTGTATTCGTGTGTGTGTGTGAGTTTAAAGTGTATATATATACCTTTTTTTTTTTTAATTTAGGTAAAAAATATATTAAGATTTGCCCAATATTTATTGTATGTGTGTATGTATGTATTTATATATATACATTTATGTATTTATTTTACAAGATTCTTGATGTGAAATCATGTGTTGAAACATATTGTTCTATTTGGAGATGGTCATGTTGTCAATAGTGCCAATAAAAATGCACAAATTTGATTTTTCACTGCAATTTTATTATTAGTTTCTTATCTTATCTAATTGTTAGTTATTTCGTCACACATTATGACTTCATTTATGACTATTTGTTTTCCTCTGTGCCTCCTTTCTGGTCTCAATGTTTACTCCAAATGAAAATCAAATAGTGCACGTTTTTATTGGAAATATTCGCAACATGACCTTCCCCAAATAAAACTATATATTTATTTATAGGTTTTGGTCTCTTCCTATTCTCATTGCTGAGGGTTAAGCACCATGGACAATTGCACCGATGCTCATCTATATGATGCTGTATGTTCATGATTCTCATTAGGAAAAAAATGAAATAATGATGCTGGTGGTCCCGAATCCTTGTCTGACCATTATTAGTGAGCTGGCTTAGGTGAATTGGCAGTATCAGTAGAGGGTCGGACACCATGCTTTCCAGCATAGTTACGTCCCTTTATGGTCTGAGTTCAAATCCCGCCGAGGTTAACTTTGCCTTTCATCCTTATGGGGTCGATAAAATAAAGTACCAGTAATGTACTGGGTAATTGCTGGCCTTGTGCCAAAAGTAGAAACAATTATTAGGGAGCTGGCTACTGAACTTATCCACCACCTTCATCACATGGATGAAACCATTGGCCACTTAAAAGGTTTTCACTAAGGTGACTAAGGATTCATATCTACCTTAGTTATGAAATCAGTGATCTTTCTCCTAGACAGACTGCCAACCATAACTAACAAGATCTGTCAACCTGTTTTTTTTTTTACACACTATTGAATCTCCTGGGTTTGGTGGGATTGCTGGTTTAGTCACCAATGACCCAACCTTGTGATTACATGTTATCAGTAGCACTCAACATTGACCTGACATCAATGTATATAAATAGTATAAACCATATATAACCACAGTAGTATTCCTTGTTTTACGATCCTTAATTAAAAAAGATTTTCTTTCTTTCAGTTACATTTAATGCAATAATGCCCCCCCCCCCCCTCGCTCTCTCCCTATCTCTCTCTCTCTCTCTTTCTCTCTCTCAAGATAAACTATTATCTTTCTTTTGAAAGTAAGAAATCTCATTAACATTACCTTTACTATTGGAAATAGTGTTCAATGCTTGTTTATATCATTGCATTATTAACAAAGTTGTTTGAGCTGACATAGGTCCAATGAGTGGTTGAGAGCATAATATGGCTTAATTTACTTTACAGTGTTTCTTCCCACTCTCTGTGCTCCAAGTTCAAATCTCACCAAGGTCAACTTTGCCATTCATCCTTTTGAGGTTGATAAAATAAATTACCAGTCAAGTAATGGGGTTGATTCTTCTTCTCTTTTCTTTCTCTTGGAGAAATTAATGAATTCCTCCCAGTTTAAATATCTAAGTCATGCCATATGCCATGACAGTACCCCTACAACTCCAGGAGTTGCAGACCCATCGATAAATGGATATTAAGAGTGACAAAGAAAAGAGAGGATTTGTACCCCTAAAAGTTTAACTGATGTGGTAAAGAGTTAGTAATATCAGAGGCAACATTATTAACCGTTTTGATACCACCCTGGCCAAAACAAATTCTGGTTCTATGAAACAAACCCACCCACTTTAAAGGATTCCTGTAAATTAAAAATCTTCTGACAATTTATATAAGTAATTATATGTTAAGTTACTAACTTAATAATGAAATAATGAATAATTTTAGTAAATTGCCCAAAATTCTTCATTCTTCATGAATTCATTGAAATAGATTGTATTTCATTAGAAATATCATAATGATTTATATATATATACACACACACACAGAATAGTTACACTGTTTCCTTGTGTGCTGTGAGAGGCAACTAAAATGGTTAGTGTCAAAAAGAGCTGGAACTGTCTTATTTTTGAAATAATCATTAAGAAAATTCTTTATATATATATAATATTAATAATTTCATGTGAAGATGTATGGCCTAGAGATTAGGTTGTTTGATTCTTGGTTAGAGCAGTATATCGTGTTCTTAAACAAGATACTTCCCTTCGCATTACTCCAGTCTACTCAACTGAAAATGAGTACCAGCTACAGCTTGGATTTAACTCTGCAGTGGGCTATCATCTTGTCCAGAGGGAGTCTTGTGTTCTTAGTTACTTAACACCTCTGAAACTAGGATAAGCTTTGGCCTGATGAGCCTCCAGTCTTGGTGCAGACTTTGACCTTTTTTAACATATATTAAAACTATTTTCTCTTTTACACCTTTTCTTTTTTTTATTTTAACTTGCTCTTGCACACTCAGCACTGTTATTCACTTTCTCTTGTACTGAAGTTCTCTATATTTTAGTCTCATATCATATATGTTGTGGTTCAATAGAAAAAATTTGTTTTGTTTATATTTTTTTGTTTTCCCTAAACACGATTTTATTGTTAGAATGAGAATGAAAGCTATTTTAACCCTTTAGCATTTACATTACTCTACTATTGTATTTTCGTGGTAAAGGCTTTACCTCACATAATATCAAATCTATCAGATTTTGATGATGATATTATTTATTTTAAAAATAATACCTTAACGTTTGTATAAGCAGCCAGTTATTGGCAGTTTGAACAGAACGAGGTGAGAGAATTCTGGCCGGATATGGCCAGTTTAAATGCTAAAGGGTTAAAGCCCTCCCACCAGTTTTCAGTAATTAGTGACATCCATTCTTGCTGATTAGGTGGCAACTTGGCAGAGTCAATATAACATGAAATAGAATGCATTGTGTATCTCCATCAGTTTCGTCAATGTGTGTTCCAGTTGTTCATTCAACGGAACAGCCTGCTCATGAAATTAACATGTAACTGAGCATTTCACAGACATTAACCCATGCTAGCGTGGAAGAACGGACGTAAAACGGTGATGATGACGAATTCTCTTACATAATTACCCTTAACATAATTCTCAGGGAGATGCAGCATGACACGGTGTCTGACAAGACTGCTCTTTTGGATAACAGGCACAGTAGTCCATCCTACAGGCTTCCAAACAGTTTCCGTCTACCTGGTGTCACTCACAAGGTATAGGTCGATCTGAGACTGGTAAATGACATTTGTCTAGATGCCATGTAGTGTGATCAGACCTGGAACCTATTGGTTAACACTCAAACACATGCACACATATATCATCATTATTTTACATCCATAGATTGAGCTGTCTTTAGTGAAAGATATTACCATCTTTGGTTCGGCTAAAATGTATTCAGGATTACATTATTCTGGGTGCGTACATCTCCTTTTTAAAAAGACAAAAGTAGGAAGTAGAGACAGATTTAGCAGTTATTTCTAGCAGGTCAATGAACTTTATATAGAACCTCCTCCTTCTTCAGTTCTGTTATTTCCTTATCCTTGTGTCATTAAGGTTCAAAAGTTATTAGCATTTAGTTGTGCTTCTCCACTGAGCAGCTTGTATATTAAACTGTCTGCTAAAACCAAGCAATGAGAGTTAAAATCTTGTTGTGGTCAGCTTTATTTTTCATCCTTTCTGAGTTGATAAAGTAAAATGCCAGTCCAGGGGCAGTGGATTAGTAGAATTATTAAAAGGACAGGAGGGGTTTATTTCAGTATCCTATTCAGTTCAGTGTATTCTGAATTCAAATACTTCGTCCTCCTGTCAGAAGTAACAAACAGCAGACAATATTAAGCCATTTAAGGCTCGTTAGGCCAGTGCTTATTCCTGTTTCATGGTGTGAAGCGACTGAGAGTACAAGATTCTGCCCTGGACAGGACGCCGGTCCATTGCTGGCACTCATTTTCAGCTAAGTATACTGGAGAAGCATGAAATGAAGTGTTTTGCTCAAGAACACAACATGCAACCCAGCCCAGGAATCAAACCCACAACATTATGACCATAAGTTCAACACCTTTACCACTAGGCCATGTGCCTCCACAAGACAATGTTAGCTATAGAAAAACTAGTAGAAACGGTTTCCTTGGGCTGATCTGATGATTGCTTTTTTATCTGTACTCTTTTGGGGGGATGGTTGGTAAAAACCCTCCAGTATAACCTCCAGAAAATTGAAAGCTACATCAAAAGATAAACATGGAAAATATCTGAATGACTTTAGTTGTTTTCACTTTCATCAACATTGCTAATAAATGTGAACTTCATTACCTGATTTTTAATGAAGGACACTACCTACGATATTTAAATATTTGGAGAGATTTAGTAACTCATCATTAATTCTTTCATTACCAACTCAGCCAAAACTGGCTATTTGAATTAAAACCTTCCAGCATAATTTTATATAAGAACCATATGTTAAGTTACTATAAAATAATTAATTGAAATAGTATATTTCATTAGAAATATGGTTATGAAAGAGTTCAGTAGGCATTTGGAACATAATTTAACTCTTTATCATTTACATTTCTCTATATATACTACTATATTTTCACGGTAAAGGATTTACCTCTCATAATTATCTCACATAATATTGAATATATGAGATTTTGATATTATTTATTTTGAGAACAATACCTTAACAGTGGCTGGTTATGGCCAATTTGAACAGAAAGAGGTGAGAGAATTCTGGCCAGATACAGTCAGTTTAAATGCTAAAGGGTTAAAGCATATTCTTACTTTAAAATATGTTTAGATAAAAATATTCACTTTAATCCCTTCTTTATGATATTTCTAATCAGTATGAAAATAATCAAGATTTTGGAAGTAATCAGTAATATAAACAATTTTCTTATTTAGTTGGTGTTTGGAACATAATGGAAGAAAGAGTTTTTTTTAGATAAAATTACGATGAAAGGTTTTTAGATAAAATATAAACACTTTTAAAGAAAATTTTAAATCATAGAACCACAGGCAGTTTAGTATCAAAGTGTTAAAATTCTTTTTATAATTTAATTCAATTTGCAAATTCACAAACTACTAATAATTGATTAGTTATTAATTCATGTTTGGAAATAAGCACCACTCTGAAATTCATACATGAGAAACTGAAATGTGTAGCTACAAAAATATTTGGTGTGATTATTTCAGTAAATTTCATTTTACTGATTAACCCTTTAGCATTCACATTACTCTCTATATACTGTTGTATTTTAATGGTAAAGGATTTACCCCACATAATCATCTCACATGATATTGAATCTATGAGATTTTGATATTATTTATTTTGAGAACAGTACCTTAATATCAGTATGAGTTGCTGGTTACGGCTGGTTTGAATAGAAAGAAGTGAGAGGATTCTAGCAAGATATAGCTGGTTTAAATGCTAAAAGGTTAAAATGTCTCAATTTGCAAAACCATTTGTTTACTGGTTTTAGGCAGTTGGTAGTGGCCATGTTAGAACAGTCAACAGTTTATCCTTACTAAATTTTTAAAATGAGTGGTAAAATTTCTATTCTTTCTTTTATATTTAAAAAATGTTTAGTATCTTCTTGATTGAATGCAAATTTATCATCTTAAAGGTATTAATCATTAAACATGTTTTAATTAATCATGATATTTCAGTTAACCGATGTTTAACCTTTTTCATAACAATATTTTAAAAGAAATACATGTTTCTAAATTCTAATTAATCTAATTTGATAAAAAGAATTCTTACAAAAAAATCATGTTGGGAGTTTTTTTCTAATGAAATACACTCTATTTCAATTAATTAATGAAAACATATTGAGGGATTTACTAAAATTGATTATTTGATGACTAAGATATTAACTTAATATATAGTTTCTATATAAAATTATGTTGGAAGATTTTCATTTAAGTATGAACCCTTTAAAATAGGATGATTTTTGTTTCATAGAACAAGAGGCAGTTTCAGGTGGTTGGTATTAAAAGGATTAAGTGAAAATTTACTTAAGAATTAATATAATTACTGGCTTGAATAAACGAGTTTTGTAAACAAAAAAAAAGAGAGAGAGAGAGAGAGAGAAAGGAAGATACAAAATAACTACAATTGGTAACAGATTATGGGTTAGCAACACACCCTAGATGTGTTAGCAACTCACCTTACATGTGTTAGCAACAGACCTTAGATGTGTTTTCAACACACACATGGTGTGTTAGCACCACATATGTATCAACAACACATCATGTGTCTGAAATACATCATATATCTGTTTGTAACACATGATATGTTGCTGACATATGATTTGTCAACAACATCTTATATGTGTTAGTAGCACATATATAGTGTATTAGCATCACATGTGTCAACAACACATCATATGTGTCAACAACACTTTGTATGTGTCAGTAATCATATATGTGTTAGTAACACACATATATGATGTGTTGTGGATTATGTTGTATTTTTATTTTAATGTTCATGTTTCAGAAATCAAGAGTAATAATTCTTGCATGTGCATGTATTTCTAATTCTCTTTTACTTGTGTATATTTGTGTGTGTACATAGATAAATTGAGAAATTTAGGCATATGGTGGTGGAACATTGAAAATCCATTTTTAACATTTTTATGAGGCTTTGGGAGTATGTTTGTAATAGCAATTAACATATTGGCAATTTAATTGTTTTTATTGACTTGTTTTCACACAAATTAAAAAAAATATTCTTAGATTTTTTTTTTGATTTTTTTTTTTTTTTTTTTTTTTTTAAATTTAGCAAACAGATAGCAATTTTTAATTTTATTTTTATTATGTGACGAATGAAATTTGATAGAAAAATATAGGGTTTATCTCATGATAGAACTGGAGCTTCTTTTTCACCCACTTATTCTTGAGTGGGTCCTGTCAGAAGCCAGCGTCTCCAACTGATCTAGCTGATCCCCAAGCGAGATCAGCAAAGCTCATGGATGTTATCCAACTATCTTGCTCGGGGTCTACCTGTAGGTTTTGCCTGTAAAATCTGTCCAACGATTCTTTCATGAGACATTCTAACCACATGCCCATAGTATCGGAGCTGTGATCTCTCAATTTGGAAAAGTAACAGCTCTACATGGAGTAATGGTACTCCAAAGACCCTTCAGAAGGACCCCATTATGGCTACTTGTATTTGCAATTGTATTCTTCCAGTCATTACTCAAGATTCAAATCCAAGATAGCGAGTTTGACTTTTACACCTATCTTCCTTCTGATTACTGAATGTTGAATTTGGTACTCTGCATCAAACCTATCATGTGCATGTCGGAGATCAATTCCAGCCAACTGATTTTCCACTTGCCAGTCATGGTACCACTTCCAACCTGGATGCGCATGTCAATCCTGATCATGCAAATAATGAACAGAAGAGGTGGCAAAACGCACCCTTTATCTGAACACAAATGCTTGGACATTTGTATAGAGACATCAGGGCAGCAAGGAGTTGACCATTGATCACATACTCCTGCACAACCTTCCACAGCAGGCCCCGAGGAATATGGTCATATGCCTTCTCAAGATTGACAAAACAGGAATACACCTCTTGGCAATACTCTCAGGGATTCTCAAAGACCTGCTGCAGTGTGAATATTTGGTCATCTGTGCTGTGTCTAGTGCAAAAACCACACTGTTCATCAGCTAACTTGGGCTCAACAATCTCCCCGCATCTCTTTGCCAGACACTTAGCTTAGACTTTACTGGGGAGGCTTAAAAAGGAATCCCTCTGTAATGGGAACAAACTCTCTTGCCTCCCTTTTTGATAATTGGGATTATCATTCCCGATTGTCATTGTTTAGGAGTCTTTCCAGAGAAACAGGCCACCCAACACAGATGAGTCAGCCAGAGAACTAGAGCTGCTATCTTTAAAATGCCCCCAAACCTCCTGTGTGATATAATCTCATAGGAAGCCAGCTAAACCTACATAGTTATGAGCTGTAACAAGAACTGTTATATTATGGCTCTATTGGGTGTTGGATAGAGGATTTAGCACAGAGGTAAGAATTTGTTGTCCAACAACTAAAGGACTAGTAAAGTGTTATGTCATACTGCGAATTGGCAGATTAAATGCTTTGGTATTTGTTCTGGCTCTGTGTTGAAATCCTGCTGAAGTCAACTTTTGCCTTTCAACTTTTCAGAGAGGTCAGTAAATAAAGTATCAGTCCTGGGGATGCTTTGAAGTATGTGATCTTGCTCTGTCCATTCTGAGTTCAAATCCTGTCTCCTTCAGCCAGGAATTGTAACCAGCTAATAGTATCAACTATAGAAGACCGAGAGAAACAGTTTCCTTTGTTTGCTCAGATAATTAGCTCCTTTCCTTTTTTTATTTTATTTATTATTATTTTTTTTGTATTATATCATGATTTCTAGTAGTTTGAGTCTATTAGACGTATCTTCAGTTGGCCTTCATGCTGGAAGGACTGTGAACATATCAACCCAAATACTTATTTTATCAGTCTCTTGTCAAACTTGTGTTTGGATCATAAAGGCTCTTTCATAAAATTATGATGGAATGCTTTTAGATAAATATAAATATAAACGTCCCACCCTTGCAAGCAGGGAAAAAGCGGACATAAAATGAAATGATGATAAACACTTAAAACTAAAGTATCCCAATATTACTACTATATTAAACAAACAACTACCAAGGTGGTTGTGGATCTGTGGGGTTCCTTGTTTGAGGTCCCGTTGTATCGGGAACATTGAATACGTTATTAGTATACTATGTAAACCCCCACACTTTACGTAACATGGCTCTGTAATGTTCTCTTCATCTGATGTCCCTGTGGCAAATATAAGAAATCATTATATTTCTTTAAATTAAATCCCGTCGAGGTTAACTTTGCCTTTCATCCTTACAGAGTCGATAAATTAAAGTACCAGTAATACACTGAGATAATTGCTGGCCTTGTGCCAAAAGTAGAAACAATTATATTTCTTTAAATTACTGATTAATTCTCCCTGCATAGCAACTTAAGCTTCATCAATTTCAAATTTTCTTTAATTTTTTGTTGCTTGAACCTAATTCAGAAAGTACCACATTTCATTTCTTCAAATTCCATTCTTTGTCTAATAATAAAATATCAGCCTTCTAACAGTGCAATCTTTAAGATTTTGAAATGATTTACTATAAACGGGTTCAAAGAAACCATTTTGATGCCGAACATGAGAAGAAAAGTTTCTAATTGCTATTTATGGAAACATAAACATCTAGAATTATGATGACTTATGAAAAATAATCTTTTTTTGTACTAACTTCATTAAAGATTTGTTTTTGAAAGAAGTAGCAAAAAGGTTTTTGAAATGCAAGATGAAGTAATCCAGGACAAAAACATTTTACAATGTTACATCAATTTATTTTATCTCTTATCAGCAATTTTGTTGTTTTTCTTTTCTCGGTTTCATGGATTGAATTTCATTAGAGAATATTTTCTTCTTATCAACTGTCCCAATACTGTTTCAAGTATTTAGTAACCTTAGATCAAAACATTGAATCACCCTTGAACTATTACATCAGCCTGTTTGTTCAGATTCACATTAAATACTCAATAGATCATAATCAATTGTCTTCCAGTCATAATTCGTAAATATCTTTTCTAGATATGTTGAATAACACCCTGCTAGCTATTCCTGTGTACATGGAGGTTATGAATATGTTACATGGAATGAAGAGGGATCAAGTCTATATGAACGTGGTTGGGCTCACAATCATACGGACATTATTTAATTCCTGGACTGGCTCTTGGAGTTGTGTGATAGCTTAACCATGTGTAACACTAACTTCAGGAAACAAGCCTATCACCTGATTATCTATCACTTAGACAATTATGTGCTAGTTAGGACTTGACAGTCACCAAGAAATAGAATAGACTACTGAATGTGAATACTAAGTCCTCTTTTCAAGTCGCTTTGTATCAAAAGGGTTAAAGAAAGCAGCGACTAGGGAAAGAAAAGGAATATATATTTTCAAAAATGTAGATTCCATTCATCAGGAAAAATGACTTATCCCTTTAGCATTTACATTTCCACGCTGTAATGTGGCCGTGTAGGTAACACGGTAAAAACCTCCCAGTCCATACTGTAAACGTGGTTGGTGTTAGGAAGGACATCCAGCCGTGGAAAACCTGCCAGACAGTCCTATACAAGCGAGACATGGTCACCCGACCAATCTTGCCTCAAGTAGGACAATTCCCATCTAAACCCATGCTAGCGTGGAAGATAGACGTTAAAGGATGATGATGATGATTACTCTGTATTTATTATTGTATTTTCATGATAAACACTTTATCTCACATAATTATCCTACATAATATCAAATCTGAGATTTTGAGAACAATACCTTAACATCAGTATAAGTGGCCAGTTACAACCAGTTTGAACAGAGAGAGGTGAGGGAATTCTGGCCAGAGACGGCCAGTTTAAATACAAAAGGATTAAAGGTGGGGAAAAAAGCATATCTTCATACTCAGCAGTCGACAATTACTTGCGGGTGTGTGTATATGCACACACTCCAGTTTAGTGATCTTTGCTCCTGCCTCTCCATTACTATTTACCAACCATTCTGTTCAGTATATATATATTCCTTCTTCAATCCATATGTTAATCCTCTCTGTTTTGTCAAGTGTGACATTGGACTAACCAACACATTAGATACTGTATTATATATATGATTGGCTGAGACTTTTTTTTTTTTTTTTTTGCTTACATTAGTGAAAGAATTATATTATGAAAGTGATAGCTGCCATTTAAAAAAATTCATCATACACACAGACTGTATAATATACACTTATATTTTATTTCGTAACAGTTTTATTTATTTATTATTATTACTAGATGGCCTCGTGCCACCAAAAATGGTAGCTAATTGTAGTATTTTAGATATAAAAAGGGTACAAAACCAAATGTTTTAGTTTAATTGTTTTGTGAAAAGACTATCTACAAATAACATAGATAACCAAGATAATATCTGGGTGTGCTTATGTATACATTTATACGTACGAGTATATAATTATAAACACACATTCACTCACACAAGTATAGATATATTCACACAAACACACATATACTCACACAATAATGATAGTTAATATGTGTAACCAATTCACTTCACATATACTCATACAAGTGTAGTAAATCTTAGAATGCTGGTTGCTGTTTTCTATAGTTTATTACCACCCCCTTCCTCAGTATAAATGACCAGACCTGGTTGTAGATATACATCACTGAGACACTTTCAATCATAAATTACTCTACTCACCATGATTTAAAATTGCTCCAGTTATAAACACAAAATTTCTAATGAAATCCCTTGCTAAATGACTATAACAATAGTAGAGTTGCATGGCTTAGTGGTTAGGATATTGAATTCATGATTGTAATATTGTGTGTTCAATTCTTGGACTGGACCACATGTGTTCTTGAGCAGCACGCTTTATTTCATATTGCTTTTCAAGATAAGATTAGTGCTCCTATCATTAAAACACCTTAAAACACCTGAGAGGTCAGCTAAATTAGCATAGGTGTGAATTGTAACATTAGTAAAAAATCTACCCTTATTCCTCTTATCAACCTCATCTATTACTATAATCCTACACCTGCCCCAGTCAAATTGTATGGTCATGAATTCAATTCCTGACTTGGCTAGTACGTTGTCTTTGAGCAAGATACTTTATTCCAGATAGCTCCAGATTACTCAGCTGGCAAAAAATTAGTTGTGATGGCAACGGTGCCAAACTGTATTGTATTTTGCCTTTCTCTTGGACATCATCATATATATATAGTGTGTATGTGTGTGTGTATATATAGTGTAATGTTAATTGCAACGACGCAGGTGCCAAGCTGTATTAGTTTTTGTCTTTCCCTTGGACAACATCATATAGTTTATATATGTTATATGTATATATATACTGAACATATTAATTGCAATGACACTGGTGCCAAGCTGTATTAATCATTACCTTTCCCTTGGACAAAATCTGTGGCGTGGAGAGGGGAGACTGGTATACACAGGCAACTGCTGGTCTTCTTCTTTGCCCACTTATTCCTGAGAGGATCATGGGGGCAGAGTCCTCAAACACTCCTTCCAGTGGGTACTGTCAGAAACAACTGTCTCCAGCTGATCTAGCTGGATCCCCAAATGAGACCAGCCAAGCTCATAGATGTTATCTAACCATCTTGCTTCGGGTTTACCCTTGGGTCTCCTGCCAGTTGGTGTTGCCTGTAAAATCTGTCCAGCAATTCTATCCTGAGACATTCTAATCCACATGCCCAAAGTATCGGAGCTGTGATCTCTCAATTTGGAGAAGTAGCAGCTCTACCTGGAGTGACTCTCTGATCTCTGAGCTACGCAGACTATCGAGTAATGTTTGATAGTGCATAGCAAGTGCTGGTCTTCCACAAAAACATCGAGCTCCAGCTTGTGTCTTGTAGAGGAACTTTCTAGGTACAAAGCCATCGTCATTCATGGCCTAAAAGACCCTAACAACATCTGCCTTTAACTATATCTTTTGTCAACCTCATCTATTATTGTAACATAAGTGATATTCACCCCTTATATTTTTTGTCAATCCCATGTATTATTACAATACTTGTGACTTATATCTCTTATCAACCTCATCTATTAATATCTCTTATCAAACTTTATCTATTACTAGAATCCTAATTGTATGTTATTTCCTGTAGATTCTTGTTTTACCTTTGACATTTCTCTCATTTTTTTAAATCTTTTTTTTTTTTTAAACCCTTATATTGAAAAACTGATTTTACTTTTCTGCATCTGTCTT
>OZ024744.1:62468035-62515535 GCA_964016885.1 Eledone cirrhosa | reverse complement strand
CAGCACGTGGAACTCTGTCAAAGGCTTTCTCGAGATCGACAAATGCCAGGTAGAGTGGCTTACTTTTAACTTGGTACTTTTCCTGTAACTGCCTCACAAGGAAGAGGGCATCAGTGGTGCCTCTTCCTGGTACAAACCCAAATTGCATCTCATCTAGTTTCACCCGGTCCCTAATCAACTGTGCTATAACCCTTTCTGTTTCTTTTATGACCTGGTCCATCAGCTTTATACCTCTATAGTTTCCTCTATCGAGTGCATCACCTTTACCTTTGTAACAGTTGACAATGATGCTACTGCACCAATCTTTTGGTATGATACCTAGTATTTCCTATATATATATATATAGGAAAGCACAGGGGTCTATTTACAGATTACTTTTCTTTAATCTGACGAGATAAATATTTTTATAATTGTTACATGAAATGGATTTAAGTTTTGTTAAATATTGCCAGTTTCAGTAGGTATGAAGGTGTAATGATGATGGTGGAAGTGGGGGTTCAACAGGTCAGGATTCAGTTGATTCTGTAGAAGATTTTCTAGATTTGAATAGAAGGCTCAGATAGCATTTTGTTGTTCTATTATGACTAAATTGATGTATGTGGGAGCTACTTTCATTCTTGCTGCAGTTCCTGATATTTGGTACACAGATTCATTGAATGAAACGTAATCGTTTTGCAATACGAATTTGAGTCCATCAATGTTGAAATCTTTTTTTTTCTTATGTATGTTAGTAATTTGCATTGGTGTGTGTGTGTCTAGCCAATATTCAATTGCAGTTATTCCATGGTCATATTTACTGCTAGGTTTTTAGTTTATTTCACAATTAAAAAAACTTTTTTTTCATTTCTACCTGTTTTATGAAAGGATGGGTGGCATGAATAATAACAGTAATAGTCATCATGATATTGCTTATTCTGCCAAAAATTTAAACAGGTTTATTAGTTTGTGTGATTTTGGTGGATGGTTACTCTAGCGAGAAGTGACAACTTTATTGTTCATCCATGATGTTCATTAGTCTGTAAATGAACTAATTAGTATAGTTAGTTAGATTTTAACTGATTGTAATGTGTTGTTCTATTTGCAAGTTTTACAAATGTTTATGATTTATAAACAACACCTGACTTAAGGTTATTTGGGTCATACTGTTTTTCTGTTATTTTTTACCATTATCACCACCATCATCATCTTTTAACGTCCATTTTTTATGCTAGCATAGGTTAGATCGGTTGTCCTATTAGAAGCAATTTTGGTCAGTTGACCGTGTCTTGTTCATATAGGACTGATTCTGGCTAGATTTCTATGGCTAGATGACCTTCCTAATGCCAACCAAATTTACAGTGTTTGCTGGGTGCTTTAGTCGTGACACTTTACAGTGTGGGCTGGATGTTTTTTTGATACCAACATAATTTTAGTGTAGCATTTTTTGCTGTATAGACAAAAATGGCTATAGAGATAAAGGAATTAAAGTATGTAATACTATATTGATTTTTAAAAAATTCTATTTCTAATTGTTGCCATTCAATTTTCAGAGTGTCTGATAGGGGAGGTGGCATCCTTCATTCCATTGTCAAGAAAGTATTTGAATACAGTTTTACAACCAGCGGCAGCGTAACAGATGACCGAGTAGATGGTGGCTTATTTGGTACTATAACTCAGTCAGATTATACCGGTCCTGCTCCTGGTTCCATGCATGGGTAAGTTCAATATTTTATTTAGTTACCACAGGCATGATTGTGTAATTGTAGGCATGCCTGTGTGGTTAAGGAGTTCACTTTGAAATCACGTCGTTCCTGCTTTGGGATAGACCCCATGATCAGTATGGTTACTCAAACATCTTCAATATTTAGATTAATTTCCCAACTTACTTTTAAAAAACCAAAAAATATTTACCATCTGCTTTTCCATGCTGGCCTGGGTTGGACAGGTTGTCACATACCAAGTTGGTACTTTGTATGAGCTACTATCTTCCCAGGCAGGCTAGGTGGGGGAGGTATCTTGCTTACACACGTTCTGGTTTCAGCATGATTTCTACAGCTGGATGCCCTTCCCAACACCAATCACTTTACAGAGGGTATTGTAGCATCAACACTATAGAAGTGGTTGGTGATAAGGGCACCCAACTATAGAAAATTTGTCTAACAAAAGTGCAGGAACATATTTAAGCAAGATGCTGGGCTCCCAGCCCATCTGAGAGGTCCGTAACTACATTTGAATATTGATTTTTGTCTGTTGATGTTAGCAGGGAAAATAGGCATTAGCCCTTTAGCCTTTAAACCAGCCATATCTGGCTACTCATATTGATGTTAAGGTATTGTTCACAAAATAAATAATAACAAAATCTTATAGATTCAATATTATGTGAGGTAATGCATTTACCATGAAAATACAATAAAAACTATAGAGTAATGTAAAGTGTTAAAGGGTTAAATGATGGTGATATATAACTTTTCTATATTCTTTTACAGATATGGATTTGGATTGCCCTGCTCAAAAGCATACTCAGAATATCTCGGTGGACAACTGACACTGGAAACATTACAAGGAATTGGTACTGATGTTTATCTTCGATTGAGACATGTAGATGGAAAACGGGAGAGTTTCCGAATCTAGGAAATTTAATTTTTTTATTTTTACAAAAAAAAAATCTTATTTTTTTTCTGTTTTGTTTTGTCTCGTTTCTTTATTGAATTCGTGGCTGACTTGTTATTTTTATTTTTATTATCTTTTTTTTTTTCATTCATTAGAAAGAAGTCGGTCAACTATTATAATTAAAAAAAAATATGTGTGTGTGAGATGGGCCAGTTTTATGGTGTTGATCAGTGGAGAATAGCAGAGAAAGATATTGCGTGATACAATTATGAAATTATAAAAAATATACATAAAATAAAATATAAATGCTTTTAAATCAAAGAGAAAATGATTTTTTGTAAATTAGGAAGTGTCTAAACTTGAAATTGCATCTCTTGAATTTTAAAAGAACAAAAAAAAAAAAACAAAGAGCAAAAACTAAACTGGCAAAATGTATTTTTTTTTTTTTTTTTGCCAATTAATTTGAATAAAAATACTCATTTTATTATCCCGAATTGTATTATTTTTTTTATGCAAGGTAATTAATAATGTGTGTGTGTTTGTGTATGTATGTATATGTATATATAGAGATATACACATGGGTATTTTAAATATATTGACTGAATGAGTACTCAATACATGTGAGCAGAGTGTAAGATTTATTTTCTGAAGAATATATTTACATGTTATATGTATCAGGGTTGACTGGTACAGCCTTCTTTTTAATCAATAGTGATTCCTTTATTAATAATAATGATTTCTTTTATTGGCCATGAAGAACAAAATTCCACAAAAGTGGTCAAATACCACTTAACAAAATTATTATTCAAGTTGTCATCGGAACTGTGGGTTCGATACCACTAAAACGAAAAAGGTATCTTTCTTAAGTAAATGACCTCAAAAGACTGCCCTATTGGGCACTGCACATAAACTCAGAAAAGTATTGTCTGTCTAAGGTCTTTGTTAAACCGACAGGCAGTAGATCCAGTAATCTTTATATTTACTGTGCAAGTGCAAACCATAATAATAATTTCTTATAAAAATAGCATCTTAAAAAAAAAGAAAAGAAAGAAAAGTTACCACAAAAGAGAAACATTAAAGAGGTACAAAAATAACCAAACCTCAGAAATGAAAAACAGTAAAAAAAATAGTAAATGGTAAACTTGGGTAAATAAAAAAACCTTGAAACATATTCTGACAAACACCAAATGACCTTTAATAAGTTTAATATAAAAAAAGATATTTCAATTCTCTGCTTTTAATAATGAAATATACTAAAACAAATAGAATTTAAATGATGTCATATCACCACTTGTTTATATATGATATGTAGTGTGGAAAGAGATATTAAGCTAAACAAGGCAGAATGGACTGTAAGATGAAGGTAATGAAATAGTAAGTTACCTGGTAATCTTTGTTTTTGTTTTTTGTTGTTGTTGTTCATCTGTCCTAATATTTTGTGACTTAAAGGTCCCTTCCTCAGAGTATAACTAACTTTTCTTCAGAACATTATTCGCTGAAGAAGGGGCTTTTAAGTCCCGAAATATTAGGACAGAAGAAAGAACAACAACAATAAACAAACAAACAAAGATAACCAGGTAACTTACTTTTTCGTTACCTTAGTCCATTTTGCATTGTTTAGCTTTCTATTTCTTTCCACATTATATATCATATATAATGCTTCAAGCAAATTACAACATTTTATTATGTATGTACAGTTTCAACAAACTTGTTTTTTAATGTATTTCTGATGTTGCAAATATGTGCATCCTTTTCTTATCTATATCTATATATGACAATTCAAATCAAACCAACAAGCTGAGTGAATATGAAGAAATCTAATAACATGTTCATTGCTTTTACCAAGTTGGCTTATAGTAAAGGTTCACTCCTATTGCATTGTTTTTAATTGTTTTAAAAGACTTGGATCAGCTAAAGGGAGTTTGGGCCCTAAATTGTGAGGGTAGTTTCAGTTGGTTGAAGTTCTTTTCCCCACTTATATTCTGACTGCAAGACTGTGTGTGTGTATATATTGTCATCATTATTTAATGCTCATTAATAAAGTACCAGTAATGCACTGGGTAATTGTGGCCTTGTGCCAAAAGTAGAAACAATTATTTAATGCTCATTTTCCCTACTAGCAAGGGTTGGATAGGTCGTCACAGACAGTCAGCCTCTAAGATGGGCCAGAGGTTTCCATCTTGCCTATGTTCCCATACTCTACTGGGTGCATACATGGACTTAGGGCCTGTTTGTTCCTTGAATGATGCTCTCACACTCTATCAAGTGCATTTTATCATGGCACCAGCACTGGGGATATTGTCATGTCTTTGATACAGCTGAAGATTTCTCTTAATCTGAAAGGTTGAATATTCAGTGATAGAAAAACTTGTAAAAGTCATGTGTGTGTGTGTATGAGGAGGTGCTTCTCCTTCACATGGCATGGCACCTCTGAGGCTAGAGTCCTCTGCTTAAATGCTTGCAACAGTGGAGTCTCTTTACAAAAAGTGGGTATGGATGGGTCATGTGGTGATATTAAACCAGGCAATGGATTAAGTATACCACAGGAAGATGTGTGTGGTAAGTTCATTTGAACTTGTTAACATCATCATCATCAAATATCTATTTTCCACGCTAGCATGGGTCAAATTGTGTCAGGTGACCATGTCTTGCTCATATAGGACTGTTTCTGGCTAGATTTCTTATGGCTGGATGCCCTTCCTAATGCCAGAATATATGGTCTATAAAATCTTTATTTAAAATAGTTTTTCTTTTTAGTCCTTCAAATAACAATTAATAACAGAAATTTATAAATAATAAATACACTTGGTAAAAATAAAAAAAATCCCAAAAAATCAGGGGCCAGAGTTGCCTGTGGGATTTGAACCATGCAACTGGTTAAATGCACTCATCCAATATACGACAAGTGCATGGTTTGATTCTCACAGGCATTTATGTCCACTTTTTCCAACTCCAGGAATATTTTACTTAAGTTATTTACTGTTCATCTGCATCATTGTGGTGGCTTTTCAAAAAGCAAACATATTTTTAAATTTCCTCAATGCTTTGTAAGTGAACCAATGTTAAATAACTGATTTTGTTTTTATCCACTTCAAAATTTTTTTAAATTATGAATTGTGGAAATTAGTTTTGCAATTGTAGAAAATATTTCAAAATCTCATTGAAAATGTTTAAAATTGAATAATTATCCTAGTAGAAACTATTATACTGAAATTCATCTTGTTAATTTAACTCATAAAATCCTGTAATAATTCAGCAGAAAATATTTTAAAATGTGTTTGTTAATTCAAATGTTTAAAGTATCTTTACTGGTGTACAGATATTTGTAAAAATTTGCAGTATTAGAATAAAAACTTTTAATGTGATGCAGTCATAGTGCTGCTTTGTACTAAAAAAAATGTCTTGTTAATGTAGTTTCATGTGGTACAGGATGTTAAGAGTCTAAACATCTCAGTTTAGAGAATTGTAACCTAGTGTTTGATGTCTTTTGAAATAGTGAAAATGTTTGAAAAGCCAGTGGATTAGATATTTTTACTGCTTCACAAATAGTCTAATATTAACATTTCTCATTATATAATATCTCCATATACAACTTCCTCCATTTTTCTAATATTTGTATATTTAATAACGGTGCATAGCCCAGTGGTTACAATGCTGGACTGATGATCATAAGGGCTGTGGGTTCAAATCCTGAACCAAATGGTGTATTGTCTTCTTGAGCAAGACGCTTTATCAATAAGACTGGAACCTCTCTTGTTAAAACATCTGAGAAACCTCATAGGAGGCCAGCTAAACATACATAGGTGTGAACTATGGGGGTGCTTCAAAATGTTCATGGAAAAAAAAGGACAGTTGGAAAACAGCTTAAATTATGATGTTTATTTTTCAACATATGCTTCATCTAGGTCAATACACTTCTGCAAGAGTTGATACTAGCCTTTAAGTCAATCTGTGTAAAACTGAGGGCCATGTCAAAGCAGCTTTTTTACATATTCAACTAGGGATCATCTTTAACCTCATTTTTTTCACTTCTAAGACGACTTATCCATTTGTAGGTTGTTGATTTCTTTGGGGCATTGTCCTCATAAACTTGCTCCAGACATCAATGATTTGGCTGTTCTTCCACTCTAGCTTTTACTATGAATTTGATGTTTTGATGGAAGCCATATTGCTAGAGTGGGTGCTGACTTCCGACGGGTGGTGCTGCGTTGCAACATGCATTTAAGGGTTCATGTTATGACACGTTCGTATGAGAATGTACAGGTGCATTGAGATCAAAATCCCTGCATATCATTTTTAGCTATGTACTTTTTCCAGAAACTTTTTGAAGCCCCATCATATAATATTTTCATTTTCATATTTAATTACTGATTTTTTGCAAATCAAACCTTATATCAGAGTTCAAATTCTCTGTCTCATTTTCCTGCTCAATTCATAAAATTTCAGCAAAGTTCAATTTTCTATTAAAACAGAAATGTTTATCTCAATCCCCCTACCTCAAAATGTTTTCATGCCTTCTCATCAGGAATAGAACATTCTATTATAAATTCTTAGGTGTGCATGAGTGTGAGGGAGAGAGATTTGATTCAGATGCCAGAGAGTGAAGTATAGATTATTTCATGGTTTCCTGTTCTGAGATCAAATTCCAGCAGAAAGATTTTTTTTTTCCATTTCTTGTACATTAATGAAATAAGACACAAGTAATAAGTAAAGAATAATTCAGTCAACTGTACTCTTTTCCTCTTACAAAATTGCCACTGTGTCTTCATAAAAAGATTGGTAAAAGGGACAGTTCTATGGCTGCCATTATTATTATCATGATGTATATGTTGTTACTGTATTAACAAAATAGAAAACAATCATGAAAATATATTATTGGTAAAATGTTTGTTGTTTTCTTAATTCTTTTGATACCAACCTGCCCAACACCAACTCTGTGTTCACTGAAATTTAATATAATCATAATTCTTCATCATTACTAGAAATACAATAATACTTCATTAGATTTTTATGAAAATGATAAAAAAATAAACCCTAGATGATTTGTATTTTCTGTTTTTTTCGCAGCAGTCGGAAGGGCACTTTTGATGCATTCCAACTATATATTACATGCATACATACATATATATTGGAGTAATGGGTAGACAACTAAATGGCTATGCCAAACTTATACTAACTTTATTATAAGTTTAACCCTTTAGCATTTAAATTGGCTGTATCTGGCCAGAATTCCCTCACCTGTTTCTGTTCATACTGGCATTAAGGTATTGTTCTTAAAATAAATAACATAAAAATCTCATAGATTCAATATTATGTGAGATAATTATTTAGGTTACAGCCTTTACCACAAAAATACAATAGTATATATAGAGTAATGTAAATGCTAAAGGGTTAAAAAGTAAAAATCAGTTTTTTTATCAATAAAAAATACTTCATTGAATTTTAAATTGTGTATATGTGTGTGTACAGGTATTTGAAATCAAAGCTATCTGCTCTGAAAACAACTGACTTTTTTTCTTTTTACAACTGCTGACATTGGACAACCTTATGTTTAAAGATTTATTAATAAATGTACACATGATATATAAACACATAAATGGTATCTATAAATATACATACATTCATATATACACACACACACACACACATATATATGAACAGTAAATATTGGAACAGTGCAATACAAGATACAAGAAAGGTATATATTAGCTTAACATTTGATATAGTAGGGAAAGTCTCAACGTTTTGGACATTACTCCTTTATTAGAATATATAATGAGAAATAAAAGAGAGGAGAGAAAGCACAAGTGTTAAGTTAGACATTCGTATATGTGTGTGTATGTGTATATATGTATGTATGTATAGATATATACAAATGTGTGTATATATGTATATATTTATATATAAGTGTGTGACTTTGATACAAGGATGTCTTCAGGTCGGGTCAGTAGATCTGTACACAGCAGCTACAGGAGAATGACTGTGTTATGCTTGGTTCCTCACTAATACAGCCCTTCTGCTGGGCTCTCCTCTCATCCAGGCTGATACAACATTTGCCTTGAATGTTCTGGCAGCCAGCTGGATTATGTGGTGCTAAGCATTGAAGTCAGCAGACTAGGTATTCAACTAGTGGGGATTGATGTTACATACTTTAAGGGTCTTTTTTTAGCATGTCTTTCTACCGCTTCTTTGGAACACCACTGTTTCGACAGCCAGAAGACATTTCTTTGTAGAGTATGAGCTTTGATGGTCTTGGTTTTCTTGAGGACATTGTCACTCATCATTATGTCATGACAAAAAGTACCCAGCATACATTGTATTGTAAATGTGGTTGACATTATGAAGGGCACCAAGCTGTAGAAACCAAGCCAAAATCAGTTCTGTATGAGCGAAACACGGCCCTCCAACCTGATCTTTCACAAAGGGACAACCCATGCTAACAGCATATATATATATATATATTTCAATCAAAATAGGGCTGCATTGACATAAACCTTCTGGTTAGTCAACTATTGGAGATTCTTGTGGTTTTCATGGGATTGTAACAGGACAAAATACAGTAACATAGGACAGATTACACAAATAAAAGTGAAAAGCCTCTACAAACTAGTGTCCTACTAAAAACAAAAAGTGATAAAAATACAAGGTGCCAATTAACTTAACCAAGAAGACAAAAAAAAAATAGTTCAGATGTTAAACCAGAAACTCCAGCAGCAGAATGAGCTGGGGCAACGTGTAGGTAGTGTAATGTTAAGGAAGTCGGTGGATGAATAGATAGAAAGAGGTAGAGAAAGATGAGGAAAGGAAAGGGGAGGTCGTATGTGGCATAAAATCTAATTTTAGCTAGAAGTCAAAGGGCTGTGTGGCTAAGACCATATCTAATATCAATCAAAATAGAGGTGCACAAGGAAGATACATCACTTCTCATCAGTCAACTACTCTATCTATCATCATCAGTATTATTTTTACGTCAGCTTACATGGGTTAAGTCCATTTTAGCCTAAGTATGCACCTACCTCAGGTGATGGAATTAATAGTAATATATATAAATATATATATTATTAGTACAGATTAAAGTTTAAGCAAAGAATTGCTGCTTTCACCATATTACGGGAACTTCAGAAACTCAGATCCCATAATTGGGTGAAAGCAATGATTCTTTGCTTAAACTTTAATCTGCACTATAATAAATATTTGCTCTACTGGTTTATATATACTTTTATTGCTGTTGAAACGGCAATAGCTTAGCCATCGGGTCCCAACTGTTTATAATATATATATATATATACATATATATATATATATAAAAAAGAAAATTTTGCTCTACATGGCTGAATACAATAAATGTAATCTGAGTTTATCGAATATTAATAACATTCGATTCGTTTGCAATTTTGCAAACAAGCCTCAATTTTATAGCCAACATAAGAGAAAGAATGAAGTGTTCATTCTCCTGACATGGCTATAAAATTGAGGCTTGTTTGCAAAATTGCAAATGAATCGAATGTTATTATTAATATTCGAAAAACTCAAATTACATTTATATATATATATTGATGAGTTGTTGTGCACCTGAGCACTGCACACAATAATTTCATTATTATTATATATATACCCATGCAAGCGTGGAACATGGACGTTAAACGATGATGATGATATATAAATGTAGTGAAATTATTGTGTGCAGTGCTCAGGTGTATAACAACTCATCAATATGTAATGAACTTTGATAGTTTTTAAATCATACTTCATAGCAATGTCATATTTTAGACACTAGAGCCCACTCAAGTCAGGAGTTAGCTGAAACATATCCAGTGGTTTACATTGAATTTGTCCAGGAACCATTTGAATGTTGTGGGATCTTTTCCTTCCTTTGATATGGTATTAAAGAGAGTGCAGCTATTTAAGGTGAAAGAGTCCTCTTGTAATGTTATGTGATGCGAGCTTGATTTAGGTGATGGATGGTACAGGAACCAAGCCTATGAAGTTGATGCCAGCATCTTTTAGGCAATATTCATAGAATATTTTCTACATCATACAAATATGTATATATATAACAATATAATATAACATAATATAAATGTCACCCTAAATAAAAATGGCTACATCAAATGGTGATGGGAAATATAATCCCAAGTTTAACCCTTTCATTGTCATATTTTTAATGAAAATAATTGATGAAGAATTTACTGAAATTATTGATTATTTCATTAAGATATCTTAATATCATTCTTGTATAAAACTATATTGGAAGGTTTTAATTTAAATTGAAAACCACGAAAATAAATGGTTTTGCTTCATACAACCAGAGGTGATTTTAGGTAGGTTGTCATCAAAAGAGTTTAACCTAAATTTAGCTATTTTCAGTGGATTTTTTTCTTATACCTTTATAGATATGTTTCTACTGTTTTAAATAATTACATTGTTTAATGGCATTTAAATAAAATATGATTTTTTTCCTGGATTTCTTCATGTACAGTTAACAAATATTTTGTTCTTTGCAGAATTTAGTAAACAAATCAAATTATTTATTTGAAATATGAATATTTTTTTAATAGAAAAACTTTTTCAAATATAAACCATATTACACACACATTTGTATACATATAGTTTTTATGTGTGGTATTGGGAAATATATAATTTGTGTACAGTGTGTTTTGAAAATAGCAGTTGAAGTTTTGAACAAAAAAAAAAAATGTATATTTTTTCTTGTTTCTGAGGATTGTTTCATTTTTTTTTTTTTTTTTTTTTTCAAAAAATATAAGAATTTTAAATGAGTGCTGTGAAAAAAAAATTGTACATATATTTTTTTTTAACACTAGACTCCTGGATGCTAAATATTTAGACATATTAAGAAATATTATCTTAAAGTCTGTTCACCTTTTGATCATAAATGAAAAAATGATCTCCATAACAAAGTAGTATAGTTTAAATAAAGCATTATGAGATCTATAGTTTAAATTGTTTTAGGAGAGCCAATGCAACGAAAAATTAGAAATAAAGAAGTCAAAACAGGAGTGACACAAGACAAAAGAAAACAGTTTAGCCATTTATCCAGCTCGCCACCACCATCACACCTCATTTTCTTTTTCTTGTAAAAAAAAAAGTGGTCCTAATGAGATATAAGGTAAAAGAGTAAATTGTTGATTTATCTTACATTGTGCTGGCTATCCTAAAACAATCTTAACAGATCTCTGTATATCTGTACAGTTAAACATATGTGTGTCTTAACTTTGATAATGTATACTTTGTACTGTGCTAGTTAATAAGACTGTATTAAATTTATTGAAGCCTTGATAATAATATGTGTGACATATTTGTATTATCGAATAAAAACAATTAATTAACATTGTCTGCTCTTTAATTTCAACATTAGTGACTGTATTGACTCCAGCACTTCCATTATCAATTTCTATCTGCTGTCAAACTTCTAGGGTACAGGGCATAAACATGGACACACACACACATACAAATAAGTTTAATGTGCTGAAAGGAGCCCACCAAAGATCAGACTGTAACAGAGGAATTCATGACTGGATGTCAAAGGTAACTCTTGTATGTTGGTGATCTAGCCCTCACAGCAGAAACTATTGAAGAACTAGAAGTTTCAGATATGGGAGTAAAATTTTGAATCAAAAGGCCTCAAAGTAAACCTAGCAAAGACTAAAGTTTCAGAAAGGAAAAGGATACGATCTTGCTACAATCAGGGAAATAACTATGCTCAATGTGTAGAAAAGGAGTAAGTATTCCTTAAGATCCCCCCAGTGTAGATTGTAGAGATATCAGAGGTAGGCTCACAAGGAAGATAGACCTTGTCCCAGAGTCAAAGACAGACACTTGCAGAGTTGATTCTGAGCAGTTAAGATGTAGTCCACTGTCTCACAGAGACCCCTTTTGGGTCACTTACTACACCTCTCTCTCTCTCTTGCTGCAAGGCAAACAAAATTCATTGAATTACAGAAGTACGGTAAATAACATCTTTTGAATCATTGCACACACACATACACCACAACAACTTAAGCCTTGTTTCCTTACATTGTCAACAATAGCCTCATAGCTGGTCATTAAATTAATAAATATATTTAAATAGTGATCATATTTTATTTGTTCATTTATCAGCATTTCACACAGCACTTTATATGGGACAACCTACCTTATACATAATCACCCATCAAACCAACAACAACAACAGCTACAGTATCTGCTACACCAAAAGTATTATAGTCAGGGTGAGAACAGGCTGGAAGAAATTCATTGAACTATTACTTCTGCTGGCATCAAAAGGCTTCTTCCTCAGAGTGAAGGGCAGATTGTATGATACATGTGTTCAAACTGCAAGTTGAGCCATGGGCTTTCAATGTAGAAGATTTGTAGCTTTACTGAATGTCTGAGGTTAGTGAACATGAGTGACTGAACACAAGTAAACTGAGAGAAAAGCTGAGCATAAGAGAAATTGAATGTAGCATGTATGGGAACAATTGCACTGGATTGTGTATGTGATGTGTAAGGGGAGAAAGAGTTATATAAAAAGGAGCTGAGCACTTGAGATTGATTGAACCTGTGGAAGAAGAAGACCAAAGAAGGCAGATACATCCACCAGTACAAGTGAAGTGAAGTTAGTAGTTGTTGAAAGTGAATAAACACGACAGAATAAGAGTTTCAGTAAGATATAAAATTTACTTCACTTCAGTTAGAAAGGGAAAAAGGAATATGATAACTGCTAATCATAAAAGTTGTATGTAAACATTTGTAAATGAATACCGTGTTTTTGAAGTTTTCTAGAAGATGTTTTGTTTTATGTGTTATGCTGAAATAGAAAGTGCCAGGCTATCGTCTGTCATTAGTATTACCATAGAAGTTAAAAGTGACCAGGGAGTCGTCTCTTTTGTAACAGAAGATTCTCTTCCTGTCCTCGTTCCATGACAGCCTATTTATCGAATGCTAGTTATTTTTTTTATCAAAGGTCGATAACCTCCCGCTGTGTTCTTTTTCATAGGAATGGCCATGTCAATGAGAGGAAACGCTAGAACATTTCTTTCGCTACATTAGTTGCCCGCCCAGATCTAAACGGGAGTAGCAATCGATAATCGAAACGGTAGCAAAATAGAAAACCAGTGACCTCAGACCAAAAACTGTCACCTACTTTCCTTTTTAACAGAAAAAGGTATGCTATAAGCTGACAAATGGGTAGATAAGATAATCTCAGTGAACAGGGTGAACGCAAGAATCATTAAACTCAGACTAGTTCTGAATAAAACAATTGCCACAATAATATCAGCTTAAGCACCCCAATCTTAAGGATAGGTTTTATGAGTCCCTAATGCACACTACTGCCCTAACAAACGACAATGACTTCCTAATCATTGCAGAAGATTTTAACAGACACGTTGGTAAACACTGTGACGGCTTCTATAGAGTCCATGGAGGCCACGGGTTTGGCACAAGAAATGAAGAAGGCTTCAGGCTTCAAGAATTCTGCGATGCCAATGACATGTCGATATGTAACACAAACTTCAAAAAACCCAACAACTATCCGATCACCTATAGATCAGGGGAGCATTCTAGTCAGATAGATTTTATCCTCATCCGAGGACAGGATAGATGGACAGTTGTAAACACAAAAGCTTTCCCTGGTGAGGAATGTACTTCCCAACATAGCTTAGTTGTCAGCAACCTCACTGTCAGAACTAGATGAACTTGGAAACAGAGGCCAACCTGGAGAAGAGAGATCTGGAAGCTGAAAGACCCCTCAGCCAGTAACAGATTTAAAGATATTTTACCCAACGCCTATGGCAGTAAAAAAGAACAGATAGAGATATTTAATGTAGAAGAGCACTGGGAGTTCCTAAAAAATAACTTACTAAAAGCGACGGATGAGATCTGTGGCTGGAGTAAGACTACAAGCAGGAGGAGAGTGACTTGGTGGTGGAACAATAAGGTAGATGAGGCAGTTAAGGCCAAGAGACAGGCATGGAAAGAATGGAAGAACGGGGGAAGCAGGGTACGTTACATAAAGACCAGGAGGGAATCTAAGCAACAAGTATACTTAGCTAGAAGGGAAGCGGGGGATAGAAAATTCAAGCATGTTTTGCAACGTGAAGACCAGAAATAGGAGGTATTCAAGATTGCGAGGCAGTGTGTCAGAGAGAATTGTGATGTCATTGGACAGAAGTGGATCCGGAATGATAAAGGTGAGCTTGCCCTCACAAGTGCTGAGAAGAAAGATGCGTGGAAGAGCCATTATGAAAGATTACTAAATGAGGAGAATGCATGAGAAAAAGAGACCCTACCCCAAGTGGACCCTATAGAGGGGCCAGCAATACAAGTCAGCAGCAGCGTAGTAAGTAAGGCAATCAAGATATGAAGATGAGGAAGGCAACCGGTCCATCGGGTATAGCTGCCGAGATGATGAAGGCATCTGGGTCAGTAGGTCACACCATAACCACACATATTGTTAACCAGGTAATACTAGAGAGTGTCATACCAAAGGATTGATGCAATAGCATCATTGTCAACTGCTACAAGATAGAGGAAACTATAGAGGTATAAAACTGATGGACCAGGTCATGAAAGTAACGGAAAGAGTTAAAGCACAGTTGATTAGGGACCGGGTAAATAGATGAGATGCAATTTGGGTTTGTGCCAGGAAAAGGCACCACTGATGCCCTTTTCCTTGTGAGGCAGTTACAGGAAAAGTACCTAGCTAAAAGTAAGCTGCTCTACCAGGCACTCGTCGATCTGGAAAAAGCCTTCAACATAGCCCCTGTGCTATAATCTGGTGGGTTCTTAGAAAACTAGGAGTAGATGAATGACTTGTGAAAGCTGTGCAAGCCATGTATAGGGGAGCAGTCAGCAAAGTTAGGGTTAGCAATGACTATAGCAAGGAATTTAGCATACAGGTCGGTCTCCACTAGACTATATGATGCGTGCATACAAACAGAAATGTTACATGGTAGTGAAACTTGGGCGCTGTCTGTAGAAGACTTGCATAGATTAGAAAGAAATGAATCTTGTATGCTTCGATGGATGTGTAATAGCAAACGCGAACGGCAAAGCATAAACGAATTGGGAGAGAGAGACAGAGCATGGGAGGAATCAAATGCTGTGTGCAGGAGAGGAGGTTGCGTTGGTATGGACACGTGATGCGTATGAAGGATGACAGCTGCATAAAAAGGTGCAGAGCACTAGAAGTCAATGGAAACCGCGGAGTGGGGAGACCCAAGAAGACCTGGGATGAGGTGATAAAAGCCGACCATACCCAATTACACCTCTCAAAGGCAATGACACACGACTGTGACCTCTGGCGTCACGCAGTAATACAGAAGACCCGACTTCCCACGAGTATAAGCTGAAGCTGAAGCATATAGACAATATGCCCCCATACCCTCCCACTGCAAAGTGGTTGTGGAGGTGCCACGGCAAAAAAGCACCCAGCCCACACTGTAAAGTGGATGTGTAGGCACCACGGAAAAAAAGCACCCAGCACTCACTGTAAATGAGGTTGGTGTTAGGAAGGGCATCCAGCTGTAGAAATCAAGCCAGAATCAGTTCCCGTATGAGCAAGACAAGGTCAGCCGACCGGACACTGCCCACAACAGGATAACCCGTCTAACCCATGCTAGCGTGGAAGAACGGACGTAAAACGGTGATGATGATGATGATAATAATACTTATGCTGTGTTAGCATAAAAGAAATATTTTATGGTGATAGACGAAAACAATGTTTAGCTAATTGTTATAGCGAGAAATGATGTTTGTTTTGTAACAGTAAAATATTTGCTGTTAAGTGAAGAATGTTTGTTTTACATGTGAACATAATCATGGGTGGACACTGTCCTCCAACCCACCGAGGAGGTCCTGGCTGCTCTGCGACTCAAACACCCTGAGCCACCTACTGATCTCAGACCCATACCCCCCACTTGCTCCTTGTGGCTACTGATGCAGACATCATGTCCACCATCAGGTCCTTCCCAGCTAGCAGCTGTGGAAGTGTTGATGGTCTCCGGCCAGGCCACCTCAAGGAGTTGACATCCCTCCTCTCCGCTGAGGCTGGGCGCCGCCTTCTGAGTGCAATTGTGGCACTCACCAATAGGCTCATCCATGGTGCCCTCGACCCTTATGCCCGAGGCCTCTTTTTTTTGGCCAGCCTCAGCACTCTCAGGAAGAAAGAGGGTGGCATACGCCCCATTGCTGTGGGCAATGTCTTCCAGAGGCTGGCTTCTAAGGTGATCTGCAAGTCTGTAACACACGAACTGGGTGAGGAGTTTAGTCCAGTACAACTGGGTGTCAGCGTGTCCGGTGGCTGTGAGGGGGCCGCTCATGCAACCAGGCACTTCTTCAGCAGCTGCCCATCGGCACCGACATCCAGGGACTCCAGGAACCTCATTGTCAAGCTTGACATGAGGAAAGCCTTCAACTCTTTACGCCGGGATCATCTGCTCGATGCCTGCCTCAGCCGAGCCCCCTCTGCCTACCTGTCATATGGAGCCCCAAGCATGCTCCTTGCTGCTGATACGGTCATGCCCTCGGCTACTGGGGTCCAACAGGGTGACCCTTTGGGACCCCTCCTGTTCGCCCTTGGTATTGACCACATTACCCGGAGTATCACGGCCCCTCTCAATGTTTGGTATCTGGATGATGCTACGTTGGGCGGGTCCGTACGGACGGTCTGCCATGACCTTCAATCGGTGATTCCTGCCCTGGTAGGAATCAGCCTCCAGGTCAACTCGGCCAAGTCGGAGGTGGTGAACGTCAGCCTCGATGCTGCGAGCTTTGCAGCCTCCGTCTTGGACGTGCGGTCCATTCTCCGCCAGGTTCAGGTGACCCCAAAGAGGATGTCCTCATCCTCGGGTCACCGATCCACCCGCTGGCCATCTGTTCCACCATCAGGTCCAGGCTTCAACAGCTCCAGACTCGCACGAGCCGACTGGGTTTGATTGACGGCCACCCAGCTCTCTTTCTGCTGAGGAACTGCTTCGCCATGCCGAAGCTCCTCTATACACTCCGCAGCGCTCCATGCTGCACCCGGACATCTCTCCTCGCTGACCTTGATACTTGTATCCAAGCAACAGCCGAGGGGATATGCAACGTCAAGTTTGACGACATAGGGTGGCAACAGGCCACTTTACCTGTCAGGTATGGCGGCCTTGGTCTCCGGTTCCCGATCTCACTAGCTTTGCCGACGTATCTTTCGCCGGTAACCTCGTGCTGCGAACACATCAGCAGGGTTCTTCAAAACACCACAGAACCCTCTGTGTTCAGAGAATGTGAGGCCGCTTGTGAGACGTGGGACCGGCTGGGACTTAGCCCAGTAGATGTCCCTCCTTCTTCTCCCCCTGTTGCCATCCAGTGCAGCCTGGTCTCAGACAGTCTTACGCGCAAGCCCGACCAGCACCGCCTTGCTTGTTTTCGTGCGGCCTCCAACCCCACAGAGGTGCCTGGCTCCATGCCCTGCCCTGCCCTCCTTCTCCACTGGCACGCAGCTAGACAACCATAGCCTGCGAATCGGCATTTCCCTGAGGCTCGGCCTCTGGATCTGCCAGCCACACCAATGTCGCTGCGGTTCCACCGTGGACTCTTTCGACCTCCACCTGCTTTCCTGTCGCCATAGTGCCGGTCGCATTCCATGCTGTCCTCAACGAGTTCATTAAGCATGGCTTGGATGCTGCAGGCTTCCCTTCCCAGCTCGAGCCGGTGGGGCTGGATCGAGGGGACGGCAAAAGGCCAGATGGCATGACCATCTTCCCGTTCCGCGGTGGCAAACCCCTCGTCTGGGATGCATCAACACTTTCTGCAGCCGCAAACTGGTGCAGTCTGTGACTGACCCAGGTTCTGCTGCGCATCGGGCTGAGGTGGCCAAACTCCTCAAATACCGGTCGCTCTCCGACAGGTTTGCGGTCGTACCCCTGGCAGTGGAGACTTCTGGTGTCCTCGGCCCCAGGGCTACCTCCTTACTCACTAGCTGCAGGTGTGAGCCCCGCGAGTTGGAGTGGCTTTTCCAGCGCGTCTCCCTTGCTGTTTTCTGGGAAAACGTCTTCTCCATTCTGTCCACCGGGGCTGTGGGTGGGCCCCATCGCGTACCGTTGTAGCTGTTGGTTACAGATATTAACTCATCAATTCCAATTCTAGACCCGATACATAGCAGAATGAGAATACTTTATTTCTTTGTAACTGTCACAAATTCTCTGCATTCAAAGACTCGTCTATCTAACGTAGATGTTGAAATTAGTTGTTATTCGGTCGTGAGATTATCGCCACGAAAAAGAGACTTTGCTGTTATAGCAAAATACTAGTGTGTATGAGTATAACAAAGACGATTGGTTTGTGTGTATAATATTTAATTAACATTTTGTGGATATATATAGAACAGTATAGTTAACATGTCAATGAATAGATGAAACAATGAAGCAAAGTTATTAGTTACCGTTTTGGTTGCCTGGCAGAAGACGCCTGGCGAAGGCCAGGGGCCGGAAAGGCAAAATGAGAGATAGAGAACTTAAAGTTGTTAGTTTTATAGGGTTCTGACCGGAAGTTACAGAAAGGGTTCTACTTCCTGTCTAGAGAGCGTTAATCTATTGGGGTTGTGAGTGTCACAACAAGGGAGGCAACTCCTGCTACACTGTTGTCGTGATAAGAACCTTTTGAAAAGGATTTTCCCCATATCACGTCCAAGGTAACAGCAGTGGTAAAAAGTATTATAACACCTTATAATATTTTACATAATTTATTTACAAACCGAAATATAGTTACAAAAGTTGTGTTGGTATGCCAAATAAAAAGATCAAACAAATTAAATGTTATATGTTAATAAAGTACAGTTGACCAGGTGGCTGACCAGGCCGAAGTTGTTTTTTTACCGTTGCATAGTGCTTGGTGTGGACACGGCAATGAAAAATGGATGTTTACCTTTTGATGTCAAAGCAGCAACTGGTTAGAGTGAAAAACAAAAGAAGCGGGAAAATCTTCTAGCTGGGTGGAAGTTGATAATAGCCATGCGTGACTTACAATTGGTCTACAGAAACCAAATCACGCATGGATAGATTATTGTTATGCACCATGAAAACAGCTCTGCTAAAACTTGTAGAAATGGAGAGAGAGAAAAAATACCGTAAAAATGATAAAATAAATAAATCAATCAAAATGGACAAATTCTAGATGAGATGAAGAAAGTTATTCAACATTTTGGGCATAGCGAGATAGATGGCCAGTACATATGTCAACCGGAGCTGGTGCTTGTTGTTGGCATGGTTCGGATTACCGGTGGATGGACGCGTTGTTGTTGTGTTTACTTGATCTGACGGTGAGGGTTCACCCAAATAAACATGAGCTTTTTTAGCCGGTCAACACTGACAGTATCCCTCTTTCCATTAATGTCCAAAATGAAATGCTTGGATGTCCTTTTGAGTACTTGGTAGACCCAGAGTATGGTGGTTGCAAAAGAGCTCTGATGGTGTCCTTCCTGACAAAAACATTTCTGTATGTCATATGGAACTTGAGTAGTCATACTTTGAGGGTGAGGGACAATGGATGGCAGGTTTGCCATGTAAATCCATAGGCAATGGATATAGTTCATTGGATCTGCAGGGTGTTGAGATTGCCCGGGTAATACCAATGTCATGCCATAAACCAACTCAACTGGCATAAAACCAAGTCATTTTACGAGGGAGCGCATTACAAGAAGGATGAGAGGTAAAATTTCCAACCAGTTGCTGTTGTTAACATAGGCTCTAAGAGCAGATTTTAATTGTGAATGGAAACATTCCACCTTACTGTTAGCTGCAGGTTGATAAGCTGTTGGACATGTTCAGTTACAACCTAGGAGGCGTGTCAATTCGTTACAAAGATTTGATTTGAACTGGTGTGAAGAGGTGTGTAGTGCACCTAAAGTGTACGCGACAAAGGGCGTCGGCTGCAGAGTTGTCTGAACCCTTAAAATGGCGAATATCCATAGTATATTTATAGTTCTATTCACAGTTGTATAAAAAGAGATATAGTAATATAGTAGTTACAGAACGAAAGCAAAACAAATATTATATAAAGGAAAGGAAAGGAAAGGAAAGGAAAGGAAAGGAAAGGAAAGGAAAGGAAAAACAAAATAGGTAAAGGAAAAGAAAGAGAAAAGAAAAACAAGGCAGAGGACAGACAAAGTCAGAGAGCTTGGGACAGCATACATTCGAGGAGCACCTTTCACTCTCTTCGACTAGTCAGATCAGTTTTCAAGGTGCCGCTTACTATCTGCCAGCGCTGAATACGTAAGTGACTTGGTTGATGCCCTACCCGTGACTAACGTTGGTGGCCTACGCAGTTTGGATGAGCTTCGCATCTCCATCGCCCTCAGAGTGGGAGCTGACGTCTGCATGGGTTTGAGGTGTTGATGCGGCAAATTCCTGGACTCCACAGGCTTCCACAATCTTTCTTGCCGCCTGAATGCCGGCCGCTTCGCGCGTCACACGGAGCTAAAATTTATTCTCAAGAGAGCTTTGGCCCGGCCGAACATCCCCTCGATCGTGAAACCATCTGGGTTGTCCAGAATTGGTGGGAAAAGACCTGACGGCCTTACCCTGTGCCCCAGGTTAAGAGGCAAATACCTTCTCTGGAACACAGTTAGTGACTCTTTTGCTTCTTCCCAAATCCTGAATGCTACGGTTAGGGCGAGAGCCACAGCTTCCTCAGCCGAACGGAACAAAATAATAAAATACTGTGATTTGTTGGCCAACTACATTTTCCACCATGTGGTGTTCAAGACGTTTGGGAGAGTCGGAGTACTAACTGCGAGATTCCTATCTTCACTGGCAACTCACCTAACAGAGGTAACTGGTGAAGCTCGCGAAAGCACTTGGTTGTTCCAGTGTATCAACCTCGCCATCATCCAAGGTAATGCTGTAAGCGTGCTGGCTTGCCTCAAAAATCATTAGAGAGGTTTCCCAGTGCTCCTCGCTATACTGTTATCTTTTACTCTGATAGTGGCCTAGTTGTCCACCCCTTTCACCTGCCTTTTGTTGTATGTGGTCCTAGATGTATGTGTAACAAAACCTATCACACATTGACCCTGAGCAACATTTAACGGTCATTTTCTGGGTTATCTCCTTTCGGGAGTCAACAGGTCTGAGATTGGATGATATCAAAAGGTCAGGCCTTTATTCTCAAGTCTTGGAGACAAGACATCCATAAATAGCTTTCCTTAGACCAGGCCAGGCAGTTCAGAGCAATTCTTCATAGAGTAAACATGTAAACTATTGCTTTACACAGACCCTTTGGGTCCTGCTTACTCTGACTCTCTCTTTCACTCACTCTCTATTTCTTAGTCTCTCTCTCGACCAAACCAGTGAAGTTTACAAAGTGTTTTGGCAAGTACAACAAATAACTTCCATTATTCATGTGTATTTTTCGTATAGCTTCAGCGTGAGCAATATTCAATAAATTAATAATATAGCGGTTTGGTATTATCATCATCATCATCATTTTACGCCCGATTTTCCCTGATTGCAAGGGTGGGATGGATTCTATTCAACACAGCATCTCTCTATAAGTCACGGTACTTCGTCATTTCTTCCGTGAGCTTCAGTGATCTGAGGTCAGCTCTCACCACCTCTGCGCGTGTTTCTCGTGGTCTTCCTTCTACTGGGATTTCTTGGCACTTCTTTACCCAGCGGTCATCCTCCATGTGCATCACATGTCCATACCAACACAGTCTTCTCTCTCGCACACTACAGCCTATCCATCTTATACACAGTTTCTCTCTCAACTCGTCTATGCTTGGTCATTCACGCACATTGTCATTGCACATCCAATGGAGCATGCTTGCTTCATTTCTCTCCAGCTGTCGCATATCGTCCGCAGTTGCTGCCCATGTCTCACAGTATCGCACATATAACTGGCCTTTCGTACGTAGGGAGAAACCCTTCGTTGTCAACAGAGGAAGCAGCTCCCTAAACTTCTTCCGACCTGTCCTTATTCTAGATACTATGACCTTGGAGCACCCTCCTCCCTTGCTAATCTGATCACCTAGGTTTCGGAAGCTATCAACGACCTCTATAGATCCTACCTGCATTTGAAAAATGTGTCTTTCACTGCGACTTCTACTGTCAAATTTCCCTGAACATCTACTGCATATGTAGTTTTCCCTACCTGTTAGTTTGCCTGATATCCCACTACATCTCTTGTGTACCCAAGATCTGCATTGTGTACATTTTATAGAATTTATGCTATCTCCTTTTCTACATATCGAACATGGCCATTTCCCTGACGGAATCAGAGTTTTGTCCTCTTTTCTACTTATCAACACTTTTGTCTTAGCTAGGTTCACTCTCAGTCCTCTTGCTTCCAACTGCTGTTTCCATAGCCAGAATTTATTCTCTAGCTCCTCTACTGATTCTGCTATAAGAACTAGATCGCCAGCATAGAGAAGTTCCCATGGGCATCCAATCTTAAACTCCTCTGTTATGGCTTGTAGGACTATAAGGAACAAGAGCGGGCTGAGGACCAAACCTTGATGCACTCCTACTTGTATCTGGAATTCCTCATAAACTCCATTCCTACTCTCACTTTACTGACAGCACCCCTGTATATAGCTTGCACTGACAGATCAAGGTACTCTATCAAAGGCCTTCTCTAGGTTAACAAAGGCTAAGTATAGTGGCTTATTCTTCTCTAAGAACCTCTCACTAAGTTGTCTCACTAAGAAGAGGTCATCTGTTGTGCTTTTGCCAGGCACAAAACTAAATTGCATTTCATCTAATTTGACCCTTTCTCTAATTAGTTGCGCTAATATTCTCTCTGCCTCTTTCATAACCTGTTCCATCAGTTTTATACCCCTATAATTGTTCCTCTCCAGAGCACCCTCTTTACCTTTGAAGCAATTTATAAGAATAGTGCTGCACCAGTCTTTGGGTATGACTCCGCCATATATAGCTTGATTGACGATGTGTGCAGCCAGTTTAGTTCCTACTTCTCCTGGTGTCTTCAGCATCTCAGCAACTATCTCTGACAGTCCAGTGGCCTTACCACTTTTCATTTCCTTAATTGCCTCTTTGAGTCGTCAATCTCAATAACTGGCCCCTCTGTCGGGTCTACTGGGGGTAGTTTCTCTCTCTCCCATTCATTCTCAATATTCATCAGTCTCTCATAATGACATTTCCAGACCTCCTGTTTTTGAGCATCAGTGTTACTAGGTACACCCGCATCATTACGGACACACTTATCTCCAATAACATCTTGATTTACACTGACACACTGCCTTGCAATGCGGAACACTACATATCTCAGCAATCTACAAGTGAGCACACACACACACAACAAACGAATCAACACCAATACACAATCAACTACCAACTGGACCACCAATCTCGCTATGTGTGTGCTACCTGCTTATGTATTTTTTCTTTTCTCTTTCTTTTCCTCTTTCATTTTGTTTTACCTTTCCCTTTCATTTATATAATACTAGCTGGCCCGTCCAGCTGGCGCCCGGCTAGATATACCAGCATTTTATCTTTTCAGGAATCCCTCCCTCCACTCCAGTGCAAAGATACCGCACTCCCTCTCAAGTCAGCGGGGGTGGGTGGGGTGGGGGGTTAACGTGCTCTGATGTTGGGTTTGAATGGTTAAATATCAGACTCAGTTTTGCAAGGACCTGTATGGCACACTGATGTTGTAATGCAATGTGGATGCAATCAGCTTGTGAACTCACCTGCTCCAATCTGGTTTGTTCTGTCTGTGTTGCTCTCCTGCCTTCTGCACGGGACCTCAGTTGCTGAAGGCGAGACTGGCGCTGCTCTTGAGACTGGGCTGATCGAATGGCTCTCGCTTGAGTCCTCATCTGCTGAAGCCGACTTTCATGATCATCTTCAGACTCTCTTGCTCTAGTAACATTTTTTCTTCTGGAAAATCTGATCTTGCGGCCAGGCTGGGACTTTTTGGGTGGCACATCGGCAGTAACAATGACGATATGCCGTCTGTGCTTTCGTGAAATAAATAGGTTTGTTTATATTTTGTTTTTGTATATGCAAAAATATCTGTACACGAACATATATATATTAAAATAACAGATTAAAGTTTAAGCAAAGAATCGCTGCTTTCACCCTTAACGGGATCTTCTGAAACTAAAAAAAAATCAATCTGTGAACGCAGAAGTAAATATTTCGAAAAACGTTATCTAATGTTGAGAACCAGACATACAGAGATATATTATAAGGGCACGACGTTATAACTATGTATCTATCTAAAAAGACAGACTAAGAAAGAGTGAGGAATGTCGTATAACTGGAAGTTTTGACATTTGAAATTTAAAAAAAGTGAATATCTAAACTATAATAAAGTAAGAAGCGGGGGACTGTGTACGGTTTATAATTTTTTATCCCATTAGTAAAATAAGTTGGATTACTTTGAATAAATAATTGTTTCTACTTTAGGCACAAGGCCAGCAATTACCCAGCACATTACTGGTACTTTATTTTATCAACCCCGTAAGGATGAAAGGCAACGTTAACTTTGAATAAATAATGAATGAATAGTACATAATTTATCTACTAAATTTCGTGGCTGTTCATTAAATATATTTTATTATTTATTTAAAGATTCACTTCTTTAAAATTTTCAAATGTCAACACTTCCGGTGGCGATCGCTTAAATAAACATATTAATTTTCTGTCACTAATTTTCTCCTAATGCAGTTTATATATAATATCGTTTTTTTTTTTATATGTATCATGGATTACGTTACTGATTACATAAGACAGTGTAACACAGTCTTCATTCAATTTCTGTGTATATTGTCAATTACAATTTTATTTGATGTATCACATCTACATGTATATATACTTGCGTATAATATCAATATACACACTACACATGCTAGCAGAAAACCACCCGAAGAGTGGTTTTTCTGCTAGTTTAAATAATGTCTTTAATATTTTAACAAAATTCAGTAGACAAAAATACCCCCACTTTTTTACTTGGAAAAAGTTACATCTATGGTGCAAATTTGGTGCTGTTTGGTCCAGCCGTTTGGCGAAAAGTTTGTTACATACATACAACCGTCAGCTTTATATTATAGATTTGTTTGTGATTTCGTTCTGTAAGCATTATATTATCAAATATCTTTTTATCCGTAGTATATTGGGATATAAAATCCAATTGGCGCACTTTTCGAGGTGAGTGGCAATCAGGCTTGGAATATAAAGCGTACGTGAGAAGTTTATGGTTTGTGTAAATAGAAAACACTGAACCTTCTAACATGTGTCGGCACGGTGCCAAAAGTTCCCGACCAAATGTGATGTACTTTCTGTCGGCCGGTTTGAGTTGCCTAGAGAAGAAAGAAATTGGTTGCCATGCCATTGTCTACACATTGTTGAAGGACGCCACCGACCCCGACATGCAATACATCGACGAACAAATAAAGCGGTGCATCAGGTTTGGGATGATCCAACATTGTTGCCTCTGCGAAGGCCCTCTTGATTTTAAGAAAAGCAGCTGCTTGTGTATCATCAAAAGTGATAAGCTGGTTCTTCCATTTGCACTGCCTTAGGATGTCTGTTAGCGGCTGGAGAAACTCTGTACAGCGAGGAATGAACTGGCATTAAAAATTTATGAGGCCGAGGAACTCACATACTTTCCTCGGTGATGTAATAGTTGGAAAATCTAAAATGGGCTTAACTTTGTCGTGGAGGGGATGGATTCCTTGTTCGTCGGTGTGTTGTCCCAGAAAATCAAGGGAAGAAACACCAAAAAGGCATTTGCCGGAGTTGATGATGACACCAAACTGAGAAAAACACTCAAAAAGCAATTGTAGGTTCCTTTCGTGTTCCTCATGGAATGTGTTGGCTATCAGCCTATCATCAATATATGAGTAGATAAAGGGTAAACCACATACTACTGTGTTGATGAAATGCTGGACGGTTGATGCAGCATTGCATAAACCGAATGGCAGTCTAAGGAACTCAAAGAGATCGAAAGTAGTTGTAATGACCATTTCGGAATGTCATCCAGTTCAACAGGAATCTGGTTGTACGTCCGCACGAGGTTGATTTTCAAAAAGACCCTAGCTCCATGTAGGGTAGGAGAGAAATCCTATATTTAAGACACCGGGTACTTATCGGGTTTTGTGTGTATTAAGAAACTGACAATCCGCACATGGTCGCCAGTCACCCATAGATTTCTTGGAACCATGTGAAGAGGGGAAGACCAACTGCTATTGGATGGATGAACAATGCCCAGTTCCAGCATATTTTTTGCCTGTGTAGCTTTTATATGAAATGGATTTAGGGCGCAACCCACACGAAGTGATTCCAACAAAAACAGTTTTCCCTATAAATATGAAACTCGGTCAGGAGTGAGTCGCCATGATTTAGCAGAAACCAGAGAGCCTTCAGTCACGATATGATGTGTAACACTGTGGATTACAGGCCGACTGTTAAAAATCGGGCGTGAGATGTCAGGGTGCTGGCACAGAATAGCTCATATCTGGTGGACTGCACTGGGTTAAAAAAAAACAGGGCTGAGGGAAGGTATCCTAATGCTGACACCTTGAACACTGAAGCCAGTGGTGGAATCAATCAGTCTGTTGTGTTTAATGTCCACCTTGAGGCCGAAATGGTGTAGGAAATCTGCTCCTAGGATCAGAGTTGGCAACTTAGTGATGACAAAAATCCATTGGAAAACTCGGTGGAGCCCAAGATCCAGGGTTAAGGACTTTTCTCCACATGTGAGTATAGCAGAGAGGTTCACCGCCTTGAGAAGGACTGCTGTGGGTTTCTTGCTGCCTGACACCAGGGCAGATGGTATGATTAACATCTGCCCCAGTGTCCACCAGAAAACAAACACTGGTGGGTCAGTCGCTAAGGTGGAACAAGTGGCTAGGTTTGGAAGAGCCTGGTGTAGTTGCTGCCGTTACTACCTGGCCACATCGTTTCCTGGAACATAATGGGAGTCCCTTCTAAAAGAACAGGGCAATTGGCATTCACAGGCCCTTTTGCCGAATTTACAGTGGTAATAGCAAATGGGATCGGTCGCCCGGGTACGACTCGGGTCTCGCGGGCTCTGATGGAAAGCTCGCCAAGATGAGGTAGCGTTGCTGCGTGGCTGTAACTGCAGTTTAGCCATAAGTGCGTTCAATTGTGTGTCCTGTTTTTCCACCCGAGCCTCAAGAGTCACCACCTCCGAAACAGAAGAGGAGGAAAGAGAAGAAGGAGAAAATGAGGAAGAAAAAGAGCTTACTAGTGTGTGTGTGTCTCTCCTGGGCCACAAATGACAGTGATGCTGCTACCTCCATGATTCTATCGGCTGAATCCGCTAGCGCCCCAATTGGGTGGATGCTTCACTGGCCACCGAAATGCTGTGAGTGGCTGGCGGCATCCTTTGTAGGAAAAGTTGTTTCAAGATGGCCGGCTCCATGGTGTTCTTTTGCAACTGTTGCTTTAACCGTCTTAAGAACTGTGATGGTTTCCTATCGCCTAACGCCCTCGAATAAAGCAGCTGGCTAGTCCGTTGCTGCTGAGAGACGGTTGTCCGATTTACAAGTTCAGACCTAAATGTGGCATATGAATATGTGCCTGGTGGTGCTGTAAGCAAATCCTGGATATTCTGCAGGCTCTGAGGGGAAAGCACCCCAACAACAAGGGAAATTTTGGTCTTGTCTGCCGAAATATTGTGTTTCAAATTGGGCCTCGATATATCTGAACCAAATTGTAGGATCATGGAGCCAGAATGTTGGGATCCACAGGGATATTGCTGCTTGTAACGACGATGATGCTGGTGATAGTTCCATGTTGAAGTGAAGCTTGGTAAATATTGATTAATCAGAAAGCTGCGTGTTCGAATCATGTCAGGGTCACTAATTGAAGTGAAGCGAAGTTAGTTGTTGAAAATGAATAAACATGACAGAATAATGAATATGATTACTACTAATCATAAAAGTACAAAGTTGTATGTAAACATTTGTAAATGAATACCGGTTGTTTGAAGTTTTGTTGAAGATGTTTTGTTTTATGTGTTATGTTGAAATAGAAGGTGCCGAACTATCGTCTGTCATTAGTATCACCATAGAAGTTAAAAGCCAAAGTAGTTGGCATAATGAAGGGCATCCGGCCATAGAAACTGCTAAATAGGGAACGCAATAAGCAAGATTGGTTGCTCTAATCCTTATGGTGTCGGATTGTGACAACCCATCCAACTCATTCCAGAGTGGAAAGATGTGGCATGATGACAATATAATATAGTAGGGAAAGTCAGATGTTAAATGAGAAGGATAAGGATGCACCATTTGATATCTATTTTCTAAGCTTGCATGAGTTAAACAGGTTGTCCCCTTCTGAGACTTGACAGGTCATATGACTCTGTCTCACTCGTACGTTATATTATGGTTTAGTTTCTATGACTGGATGCCCTTCATAACACCAACCACTTCACAGTGTGTACTGGGTGAGTTTTATTGTGGCACCAGCACTACCACTGAACAGAGTGGGCTCGGTGCATTTTTAACATGGCAGTAGTACTACCATTTTATTATGTGGGTTGAGCGCATTTATTTGTAGCATCAGCACTACCATATTTCAACATGAGAGTGCTTATGTCTTCAGTCAGGGTGGGAGGGCAGAGATAAGGAATGAGGGAGTGAGAGCTGTGGTAAGCTACCTGTAGCTTGCTGAGAGAGTGGGGGAGTTTAAGGGAGGTGAGTGATATCCAGTAGTATTTGGAAGTGCACCCAGCTTTCCATGCTGGTGTAGTTGAATGAAGAGATGGTGATTCAGATAATTTTTTTTTGCAGGGTGGGATGGGGGAGTAAATGTTGGCTTGTGTGATTGGAGAGAGGGAGTGAGTAGCATCTGGCAGTACAGTGGAGATACATATGTCTTTCCTTGATGGCATGAGCTGGACAGGGAAGGAGGAATTAGGGATGTGGATAAGAGGAAGACTAGTGTGAGTAGGGGGAGATATGGTGTAAGAGGAGGAATGTTGCTACATCTTTCTGTATTTTGCACCCTCCTCTCCATACACATTCTATCCCGTTCATGTGAGTCTTCTGTAGTATGGTACATTGCCAGTTGACTAAATCCTGTGTCATTTCCTCCATGAGGTTCAGCTGCATAACATCAGCCTTCACCACATAATCCTATGTTTTCCTAGGTCTTCTTCCACTGGTTCCCTCAATTTTGAGTTCTCTGCAGTGTTGGATTTAAGACAAATGAGGCCTGGGCTAGTTAAGTCATGAGGTCCCAAATATTTCAAAAATTCATTGTAAAAAATTCTTTTGGCAAGAAGATAGCACCAATGGTTAATGGGGCCTTGTGCTTAAGCACACCTAAGCACAATGGTAAATCCTGCACTTTTGTATGCCTCTCTCATTCTTCACATGCATCACATGTCCAAACCAACATACTTTTCTCTCTTGTACACTGCATTTGATCCCTTTTATGCCCAGTTTTTCTCATGAATATATTCTAACTGGGATATTGGTACTCTGCCCATCCACCACCTGGATCGACTACAGATTTACCTGGACAATCAAAGTCTTCTTCAAATTTCCAGATTTCTTTAACTGCTCTTGCAATGTACCACCAATCTTCTGTGACCTTCTTTTTTTTTTCCTCTTTCTTTTTTTAAAATTCTTTCTCATATTTTCTTTTCCTCCTCCCTTTGTTTTCTCTCTTGTTACCATTTCTTTGTCCTTTTCCTCTTCCTCACACATTTCCTTCCTCACCCACTACAACACACATATTCATGATGCTTTTTTTTCTTCTTCTAATCTTCCAACCTCTTCTCTTTCCAAAATTTGCTTTTTCATTTTCTATAAACTATCAGAGGATTTTAACATAGTTGTAAATCCAATACTTCATTGTTTTTGATAAATGAATACATTCATTTTTTCTTCTTCTTCACTCACATATTCCTGAGAGGGTTGTGGGGGGAAAAGTCCTCAAACACTCCTTCCAGTGAGCCCTCCTATCAGAAGCAACCGTTTTCGACTGATCCAACTAGATCCCCAAGCTCATGGATGTTATCCAACCATCTTGTTCTGGATCTACCCCTGGGTTTCCTGCCAGTTGGTTTTTGCCCATAAAATCTATCCAGCAATTCTTTCATTTTATCTGTAGGACGAAATTTCATGAATCTCTCATACTCTCCATCATATGTTCATCATCAACTTCATGTTCATTAAATATATTTCACCATTCATTTTAATGCCTATTAAAAAGGTTTTAATTTAAATATGCATACTCTATAATGGACAGTTTTTTCTAAAAGAAACAGAGACTGTCTCCGGTGAGTTAGTATGAAAAGGACAAATGAGGCCCTGTGCTAGTTAAGTTATGAGGCCTCTTACATTTGAAAAATTCATTGTAAAAAATGTTTTTGACAGGAAGATATCCCCACCCACCACTCCGCACCACCGCCGGCCAATGGGGCCCTGTGCTTAAGCACACCTAAGCACAATGATAAATCTGGCAATGTTGACAACTATCACTCACTGTTATGCATCCCTGGTAATATTCGTCCCTTGCACTCACCACTTGTTGCTTTTCCTGCTGTTGTTTATTCAATCTCCTTCCAATAATCAATCATAGAGCCTTCATTTAATCTCTCTTGCATCATTTCATTGTATACTATCCCATCCCCACTTTCATAATTATACATACCTGTTCACTTTTAAATATCCCTCCCCTTCTATTTCCACTCTTGCTCATATTTGCTTTGGAACAAGACAATCTCAATCATTGTTACCAAAATAAAGACCTTTGTTACACTTTAAAAAGTTGTTGGCATTCAACTGGTAATAGGTTAAGGTAGAGAAAACTGTTCAGTCATGTAAAAGACATATGTATAATACATTATATGTGTGCCTATGTGTTTATGTATGTGTGTGCAGTAATAGCTTAAGGTAGGGAAAACTGTTCAGTTATATAAAGGACATGCACATTATATATTATATGTGTGCCTATGTGTTTATGTATATGTGTATGCATATGTAGATATATATATATAATATATATATATATATATATATATATATATATATATATATATATATATATATATATATATATATATATATAATAAACCTGTCGTGAGTTATGAACTCAGAATTTGTCGAATCCTTACTGTTGCTGAATTGTCGTTTTGAGAAATGTAATGTATTTCACTTAATTTTCTTGTCTCTCCATGTTTCTTAGTCCATTTACCTATCAGTATTTATATTAAACTTCTCGTTTAACTTCTCATAATTATGGTCGAATCTGTAGGACCTTTAGAAAAATAATCTTCTCATTAACTCCCCCCCCCCCTCCCGCCCCCACACGCCACCATTACTATTTGGTCCAATCATAATTCAGCAGTTTATAATAAGTTTCTCTTACCAATCTCTATCACAAAGCCACCGCCTCAGCTATTACTCCTTAAGTTTAGACCTGGTTGCTTTTCGATTTGCTAGATGGACTACAGAATTTGGAGAGTCTGAAGAATGTGAACACTCAATGTCAAAGATAAAGATAAATTCACCTCCTGTTGCCGGACGAGAATGCAAGGGCTCCTCTTTATTTCCAACACGGATGGCTAACATAACCCCATCTCCCTCAGCCCTCCCTGCACCTCCAACCCATCCCTTGCACCCACCCAACGAAATCCAAAACTTCAGAGTTGGTACCATGAATGTAGGCACCTTAAAAGGTCACTCAAATGAGGTTGTAGAAATGCTTGAACGTAAGGAAGTTGATGTTTGTTGTGTTCAAGAGACCAGGTGGAGGGGTGGTCTGCCAGATTCATTGTGGGTAAAAAACGATGTAGATAAGGTAATTGCTGTAAATAGAGTGAACGACAGAATAATTAAAGTAAGACTAGTCCTAAACAGAACTACTGTGACAATAATATCATCTTAGGCACTCCAATCTGGACTACCTAGCATTATAAAAGACAGATTCTATGAGTGGTTAATGATCACTACCTCCCAAATAACCGACAGTGACTACATAATTATTGCTGGCGACCTAAACGGTCACGTTGGACAACATTGTGACGGCTATGACAGAATCCATGGAGGCTATGGGTTTGGTACTTGAAATGAGGAAGGCTCCAGAATCCTGGAATTCTGTGATGCTAATAACCTAACTATCTGTAATACAAACTTCAAAAAACGAGACAAGCACTTGATCACTTATAGATCAGGGGAAAACGCCAGTCAGATAGATTATATCCTTACCAGAATACTTGACAGAATGTCTGTCGTAAACACTAAATCCCTCCCCCGTGAAGAATGCACCTCCCAACATAGACTCATAGTTAGTGACCTCATAGTCAGGACTAGACGTACTCGACAACAAAGGAGGACTACCCTGAGGAGAAGAATATGGAAGTTAAAGGACCCCACAGCCAGTAACAAATTTAAAAGCATATTATTTGATGCTTTTGACAGTAAAGAAGAGCAATTAGAGTCGTACAATATAGAGGAACAGTGGGAATTCCTGAAAGCTAACCTGCTGAAGGCGGCAGATGAAATCTGTGGCTGGAGCAGACCTATAGGCAGGAGGAGAGTAACTTGGTGGTGGAACAGTAAGGTGGAGGAGACAATCAAGGCCAAAAAGCAGGCTTGGAAAGTATGGCGGGATGGGGGAAGTAGAGAACACTATCAAGTGGCCAGGAGAGAAGCTAGGAGACAAGTGTACCTTGCAAGAAGGGAAGCAGAGGAAAGAATGTTCAAGCATGTTCTACAACGTGAGGAACAAAAACGTGAGGTGTCCAGGATTGCAAGACAATGTGTCAAGGAAAACCGTGATAATGGAGGCACATGGCTTAGTGGTTAGAGCATTGGCCTTGCAATCGAAAGGTTGTGAGTTCAATTCTCAGACCGGGTGATGTGTTGTTTCCTTGAGCAAGACACTTTATTTCACATTGCTCCAGTTTCCTCAGCTGTAGAAATGAGATGAAAGGGACTGGGGTCCCTATCATTCCACTGCAAAGTGGACGTGGAGGTGCCACGGCAAAAAAGCACCCAGCACTCACTGTAAATGAGGTTGGTGTTAGGAAGGGCATCCAGCTGTAGAAATCAAGCCAGAATCAGTTCCCGTCCCACCCTTGCAAGCAGGGAAGAGCGGACGTAAAATGAATGTCCATAATGATGATGGTGTACTTGCCATCACTGATGATGATAAGAAGGTAGCTTGGAAGTGTCACTACAAAGAGACTACTAAATGAGGAGAATAAATGGGAAAAAGATAGTCTACCCCAAATTGATCCAATAGAGGGACCAGTAGTGCAAGTTGAAGGTAGTATAATAAGTAAGGTAATCAAAGATATGAAGACAGGCAAGGCAGCTGGGCCTTCGGAGATAGTTGCTGAAATGCTGAAAGCACTATGGTCACCCGGATAGTAAACCAAGTCATACAGAATGGGGTCATACCAAATGACTGGCGTAGCAGCATCATCATTAACTGCTACAAGAAGAGGAAACTATAGAGGCATTAAATTGGTTGACCAGGTCATGAAGGTCACAGAAAAAGTAATAGCGCAACTAATCAGAGAGCGAATTGATCTAGATGAAATGCAGTTCGGGTTTGTGTCAGGTAAGAGTACCACAGACACTCTTTTCCTTGTACAACAACTACAGGAGAAGTACCTAGCTAAAAGTAAACCCCTCTACTTAGCTTTTGTTGACTTGGAGAAAGCCTTTGACAGAGCCCCCCCCCCCCCCGCTCCATTATCTGGTGGGCTCTTAGAAAACTAGGAGTTGATGAATGGCTTGTGAGAGCTATACAAGCCATGTATAAAGAAACAGTCAGCAAGGTTAGAGTTAACAACGAATATAGTGAAGAATTTAGAGTAAAAGTTGGTGTTCATCAAGGCTCTGTCCTTAGCCCCCTCCTGTTTATTATTGCCCTTCAGGCTATAACGGAGGAGTTCAAGACTGGCTGCCCATGAGAACTTCTATATGCAGATGATCTAACTCTCATAGCTGAATCTATGGCTGAACTAGAGAAGAAATTCCAAACGTGGAAGCATGGCCTAGAATCAAAAGGCCTTAAAGTTAACTTGTCTAAGACTAAAGTTCTAGTTTGGAGGAAGGAAAATAGGGCATAGGTACCCTCTGGCAAATGGCCATGCTCAGTGTGTAGGAAAGGAATAGGCAGAAATTCCATTTTATGTCCCAAATGCAAAGTATGGGTACATAAAAGATGGAGTGGGATCACAGGTAATCTATCTAAGAATGTAGATTTTATATGTGGCCTGTGCTCAGGTGCAGTAAGTAGCAAGTGCCAACAGGATACTAGCTCCTTCTATTGCCCAGATGGTTCTATAGAAATAGTGGACACTTTCCATTACCTGGGTGATGAAATCAGCAGTGGTGGAGGGTGCTCTGAAAGTACAGTAGCCAGAGTAAGAACGGGATGGAAAAAGTTCAGAGAGCTTATACCACTATTGGTCGCTAAAGGGTTCTCTCTAAAAATGAAAGGCAGGCTGTATGATGCCTGCATACGAACAGCAATGTTACATGGCAGTGAGACCTGGGCATTGTGTGCAGAGGATCTGCGCAGACTGGAGAGGAACAAAGCATGCATGCTCCATTGGATGTGTAATAGTAATATACGTGAACAGCAAAGCATAAATGAACTAAGTGAGAAATTAGGAATAAGAGGGATCAGATGCTGTTTACTCGAGAGAAGACTACGTTGGTATGGTCATGTGATGCACATGAAAGACGACAGCTGTATAAAAAAGTGCAGGGCAATGAAAATTGATGGAAGCTACGGAGTAGGTAGACCCAGAAAAACCTGGGACGATTTGATAAATTCTGACCTTACACACTTACACCTCTCTAAGACAATGTCACTGGACCGAGATCTTTGGCGCTACGCAGTAATACAGAAGACCCGCCTTGCCTATTTACAAAGCGAAACCTACAGTCAGTAGGCACCTCTTAACCAAATATACACCCATCCCACTACCCCTACTCCACCCTCCCACTCCCACCAACACCAGCCCCTTTTCTGTAAAGTTATGTTGGTACCACAACATCAAATCCAAAATAAATGAGGTTGTGTAGGTGTCACGACTCAAAAAACACACAGACCACGCTGTAATGTGGCCGTGTAGGTAACACGGTAAAAACCTGCCAGTCCACACTGTAAACTTGGTTGGTGTTAGGAAGGGCATCCAGCCATAGAAAATCCACCAGACAGTCCTATACGAGCGAGACATGGTCACCCGACCAATCTTGCCCCAAGTGGGACAATTCCCATCTAAACCCATGCTAGCGTGGAAGGTAGACGTTAAACGATGATGATGATGATGATGATGATGATGATAATGATGATATATATATACATAAACACATAAAACAAAACTAAATTACTGTAACATACAGAAAGTGAGTTAACCTCAACTTACCAAGATACTCAGCATATACACCCGGCTCAAACAGAGCCATCTGTGTTGGTGACCCGGTCAGTCGACTTGATATCCAAAATGTGTCTCAGGCTATGAAGGTGGAAGACATTGAGACACCACTTCTGTCTGCAGTAAGGGCTCCTTGCTGTGGACACACATCATGTAGGCAGCAATCTTGGTGTTTGTAGTTAACTTCCTGTTCCCCCAGACTCTCTTCATCAGCCTGGCAAATGTGACGGTTGCTGGTTCAACTCTCCTGCTGATCTCCGGGTCCAGGGAGAGTCTGTCAGTAATGGTAGAGCTGAGGTTGATGAATTTGTGGACCTCCTCCAACTCTTAGTAATTGATGGTGATGGTAGGGAGGTGCTTGACACTTTGGCCCAGTATGTTGGTTTTCTTCAGTCTAATGGTCAGGCTGAATTCCAAGCAGGCCTTTGAGAGTTTGTTCATGAGGTGCTGCCAATGCTGCATCAGCTGTAAACAACTCTGATGAGTATCTGATGGATCTTGGATTTCGCTTTCAGCCTTGACAGACTAAATAGCTTCCTGTCTGGTCTGGTCTGGTGTGGAGGTAGACACCATCAGTTAACGTTCCAAATACAGGTTTTAGGATGACTGTGAAACATAAGCCAAACAGCTGGCCGCAGTGATGCAATGTTAGAGTGACCTCTCCAGAGCCCAGGCCTGGGTAGGATTTTTTATGGGAGATCAGCACATCTTCCCTCAACATGCAACCTCTTGGGCTGACGAGTCCCAGCCACCAGGAGCACTGGTTTAAAGGCGGTAAAACCTGCCTGCACCCCCTTCTCCTGTCATAGAGACAGTTCTGCTGGGCGTGTTTGTTACGCTACATGAGAAGGCCAAGAGTTGGACTTGGTTGCCAGAGGCTATTTGAGGCGCATGTCACGTGGATCATTTTCTAAGCAGTGAGAGTTCATCCCCTGCCACCCCTTAGCCTAGCAACTTTGGAACCATTATTTGAATATATACAGGGCGGTGGATTGGCAGTATCGGTAGAGGGTCGGACGCCATGCTTTCCAGCATAGTTACATCCCTTTACAATCTGAGTTCAAATTCCGCCAAGGTTGACTTTGCCTTTCATCCTTTCGGGGTCGATAAAATAAAGTACCAGTAATGCACTGGGTAATTGCTGGCCTTGTGCCTAAAGTAGAAACAATTATTTGAATATATATATATATACATATACAGACCTGTCAACTCTCCCCGTCTGACTGGGAGATCTGCCACCCAATTTGGGGTAGGTGAGAGATGTCTTCTCTTGTGAAAATGGATAAAATCTGCCGAGATTAACTTTGCCTTTCACCCTTACGGTTGATAAAATAAAGCACCAGTAATGCACTGAGATATTTGCTGGCCTTGTTCCCGAAGTAGAAACATTATGTAAAATCTCCCCCATTTTGCCTCATTTCTCTTCGTTTTGGGGCACTTCCTTTCATGGTACTCACCGTTTGTGTTTTTAGAGGTTTGCAGATCTCTATATATATTGTTGAGCAAAGAAAATAATTAAAATAGGTTTTTGTGACCCATTTAAAAATAAATATTGTTTTTGGTGGGTTTGGGGTGTAGATTGCTTTTAAATTTTCTGTTGTTTGTTTATGCTTTTATTGCTTTACTGTTTTCAGACATTTGACTGCGACCATACTGGGGCTACACATTGAAACAATTTAGTCAATCATATTGGTCCCATTATTTATTTTTTCAAGTTTGGTTATTATTTTCTTAATTTCTTTTTGTTAACTGCTAAATTACGGGACATAAACACACAGTAAACAAACATATTGGCGTACACGTACGTGCGCGCGCGCGCGCGCACGCACACACACACACACACACACACACACACACACACACACACATTTAAACAACAGTAGTAATACAGCAGGATTCTGAGTAGAACATATGTTTATACATAATTAACATTAGGCAGATTTGTCTAACCCACAGATTTGTCTAACCCACTGTGAGATGACCATGTTTTACTCATATATAACTCTTTCTGGTTAGATTTCTACAGCTGGATGTTCTTCCTTACGCCAACCACATTGACAGTGTGTGCTGGGTGCTTTTCGCCATGGCACCTACACAACCACCTTACAGTGTGTGCTGGGTGCTTTTTTCCGTGACTCCTACAAGACCACCTTACATTGTGTGCTGGGTGCTTTTTTCCGTGACTCCTACAAGACCACCTTACAATGTGGACTGGATACTTTTTGAGGTGATCCCTACTCGACCACTTTACTGTGTGGGTTGGATATATTTTGTTCACAGTGCAAGGGTGGTGTGGGTAGGAGTGGATGGGTGGGGGTATAGTGGTTAGGAGCTGCCTACTAGGTGTATGTTTAAGTGTGAGCGCATGGGAAGGCGTGTCTTTTGTATTACTGTCTAATGCCAAAGATCTTGATCCTGTGTCTTTGAGAGATTCAGTTGAGCAAGGTCAGTTTTTATCACCTTGTCCCAGGTTTTCCTGGGTCTACCTACTCAATAGCTTCCATCAATTTTGATCACCCTACACCTTTTTATACAACTTTCATCCTTCATACGCATTACAGGACCAAACCAATATAGTCTCCTCTCTTGCATATTGCATCTGATCCCTATTATACCTAATTTCTCACTTAGTTCATTTACACTTAGCCATTCTCATATATTACTATTACACATCCATTGGAGCATGCATACTTCATTTTTTCTAGTCTTCGTAGGTCCTCTGCAGACAGTGCCCAGGTTTGACTACCATGTAACATTGCTGTTCACATACATGCATCACACAATCTGCCCTTCATTTTAAGGAAAAAACCTTTTGTAGTTTGTAGTAGTAGTAGCTCTCTCAACTTCATCCCTTTTTTACTTTGGCTATTGTACTTTTGGAACCTCCTCCTCCACTGTTGATTTTGTCGCCCAGGTAATGGAAAGAGTCGACTATTTCTATAACACCGTTTGGGCATTTGAAAGAGCTAGTATCCTGTGGGCACTTGCTACTTACTATACATGAGCATTGGCCACATGTAAAGCCTATGTCCTTTGCTAACCTGCCTGTGATCTTACTACATCTTTTATGTACCCATAGTTTGCATTTGGGACATAGGATGGAATTTTTACCTACTCCTTTCCTGTATATTGAGCAAAGCCATTTTCTAGAGGGGATCTGGACCATGTTTTCCTTTCTGCATACTAGAACTTTAATCTTAGACAAGTTAACTTTAAGGCCTTTTGACTCTAGGCCATACTTCCAGGTTTGGAATTTCTTCTTTAATTCTGTCATAGATTCAGCTATGAGAGTTAGATCATCTGCATACAGAAGTCCCCAGGGGCCGCCAATCTTAAATTCTTCTGTTATAGCCTGTAGAGAAATAATAAACAGGAAAGAGCTAAGGATGGAGCCCTGGTGAACACCTACATCATCATCATTGTTGATTAACGTCTATCTTCCACACTAGCGTGGGTTAGACAAGTTTGTCCCACATTGACAGTGTGTGCAGGGTGTTTCGGGACTAGTTTTCTACGAATGGATGCCCTTCCTAACGCCAACCACATTTACAGTGAGTGCTGGGTGCTTTTTGTTGTGACACCTACACGATCACTTTACAGTGTGGCCTTGATGTTCTTTACAGTGTGGACTGGGCACCTTTGTTGTTTCACAGACACAACACAGTACAGTACACAGTGGGGACTAGGGAGGGTGGAGAGGCTTGGAAGGAAAAGATGTAGATAGGGTAGTAGGTGAGGTATGGTTACCACTAAGGGAGGAGAATGAGAGGGGATAGCAGGTTGAGGAAGGTGTTGCCTACTAGGTATAAGCCTCATCTTGAGAACAATGGAGGGCGGGTCTTCTGTAATACTGCATAGCACCAGAGGTCGCATTCCTGTGTCATCGCCTTTGAGAGGTGTAATTGTGCAAGGTCACAATTATCTCATTCCAAGTCTTCCTAGGCCTGCCCACACCATGGCTACCATCGACTTTGAGTGCTCTGAACCTTATTATACAGCTGTCATCCTTCATATGCATCACATGTCCATACCAATGCAATCTCCTCTCCTGCATGCAACAATTGATCCTTCTTATGCCTAATTTCTCACGCAATGCATTCACGTATATTGCTATTGCACATCCAGCGAAGCATAGAGGCTTCATTTCTTTCCAATTTTTGCAGGTCCTCCACACACAGTGCCCAGGTCTCGCTGCTGTGCAACATTGCTGTTCATATACATGCATCATACAGTCTGCCTTTCATTTTGAGAGAAAAACCTTTTGTAGTTAGTAACGGTAGTAGCTCCCTGAACTTTCTCCAACCTGATCTCACTCTGACAACTGTGCTTTTGGAACATCCTCCCCCACTACCTGTATGCTAAATTCTTCACTATATTCATTGTTAATTCTAACCTTGCTGACTGTTCCTCTATACATGGTTTGTATAGCTCTCACAAGCCATCTTATGATAATATTATTAATATTTAGTTTGTTATAAACAGCTTCATTTTCATTTTATTATTATTCATAATTGTTTCTTTCCAAAGACTATGCTGAAAAATAAACGTCATTTGGTTATTCCATGAGAGTATCTTGGTCAGCCTATGAACTTTTCAGCCAATCCTCGTATATGCATACATACATTCACATATACAAACACGCACAGATATATATACAGCTAAATACAGGACCACAAATGATTATAAAAGCTTTAATGAATGGAGGATGATTGTGGTTGTCTATTATTGTAGTGGAATGATGATGATGGTGTTGGTGGTAGTGGTGCTTGTGGTTGCAGTGGTGGTGGTGGTGGTTGTGGTGGTGGCGACAGTCGTAGCAGTGGTGGTGATGATGATGATAATGATGGTTGTTGTTATTGTATTTGTTGTCGTAGTTGCTGCTGTTGTTGTCGTTGTTGTTGTTGTGGTGGTGGTGGTGGTGGTGTTGATGATGATGATTATAATGTATGACATGGAACATTTGTTACGAAATACAAAAATTTACTTATAAAATCAGCTGAGATTTTAAAATAATATAGCAACTTAAATTTCAAGGCATATGTACATATTTTAGTTAAAGTTTATCTTAAATCAGGTAACAAACCTTGCCTCTAAATTAAAAATAATATATATATTATGAACATTCAGTATTAAATATTTGTTCTTCTTTTTAATAATCAATTCTATGCTGATAAGAATGAGAGCAGTTTCTTAAATTTGTCCTATATAAGGAGCACAGCACAGAAATAAGTTATGTAAGGTTGTATTAGATTTCATACAGCCTGTTATGTCAGTCATATTATATTTCATATATCACAAGATAATATGTATGGTAATATGTGCAGGCATGGTAGTGTAGTTAAAGAGTTCATTTTGCATACATCATCATCATTTAACATCTATTTTCCCCTGCTTGCATTGGTTAAATGTCTTGTCACATAATGAAACAAGTCAAAGAGACCATGTCATGTTCATATAGATCTGTATTTTGGCTTGGTTTCTACAGCTGGATGCTTTTCATGATGCCAACCACGTTACAATGTGGACTGGGTGCTTTTTATTGTGGAACCAACATACCACCTTACAGGGTAGACTGGGTGCTTTTTATCATTGGGTCATGGTGCATGTATGTGTATGTGCATATGCATGTGTGAATTTATGTAATAAAAAAAAAGAAAGAAAAAAAGAAAAATGAGATTGTTAAAATATTTACCAGACATGAAAAAATATATGTGCTGGGGTCGATGTGATCAACTAAATCAAATTGGTACCCCAGCATGGCCACAGCCTTAGGATCGACACCAATAAATGAACGGGAGTCATAAATTGTAAGGGTGGGACATGGAAGTCAGCTGGTACATGGAGGTCCCAAAGATCCAAGGGAGGTGCTTGTGAATATCTGATGACAGCCCCCACCCCTGAAAAGAAAAACCCTCCCAGCTTTCTTCCACACGTCTCCTTACCAGGTTTGAAATCAATTATACTTTATTTTGCAAAATTTCTCTCCACAGCACTGTATATGTAGTTGCCATTGTTGTTGATTAATTCCAAATACAATTTAATAGAAAAAGAAAAAATAAATTGAGAAGAAAGAATAAATAATAATAATAATGAAATTATTGTGTACAGTGCTCAGGTGCACTACAACTCATCAAAGGTGCATGTATAGTACATAGAATAATGTACAAATGTCAGAAAAGTGAACAGTGTATGAGCCATGATGTACACACATAGAATGTGAAATAAGAAAATAATTTAAAAAAAACAGAAAAGGAAGGGAAAGGAATGTCACAGAAGTGTGTGTGTGTGTGTCGGGAGGGGGGACTCTGTGCCCCACGCACAAGACCACAAAAGCATTGCCATACACAATGGGCAGCAACACCATATTAGCCCTGATCCAGCACAGTTATGATTAAAGATATTCCAGTCATGACCATCTTCACTTTTATTCAGCCATAATTTATCTAAGACTGCATTATCCCTTGTATTTCAATATATATAACCTCTGGCATTATGCAGTAATACAGAAGACCCGACTTCCGATGGGTACAAGCCGAAGCTGAAGCATATAGACAATATGCACCCACCCCCCTCCCACTGTAAAGTGGTCGTGGAGGTGCCACGGCAAAAAAGCACCCAGTACTCACTGTAAATGAGGTTGGTGTTAGGGAGGGCATCCAGCTGTAGAAATCAAGCTAAAATCAGTTCCCGTAAGAGCAAGGCATGGTCAGCCGACCGGACACCGCCCACAACAGGACAACTCGTCTAACCCATGCTAGCGTGGAAGAACAGACATAAAACGGTGATGATGATGATAATATAAAAGTAATGAAGATTGCTGGTATTAAGTCAATGTTCTCTAGCCAACATCTAGTTCACTCAAAGAATCAGCCAAATTGCAGTAATGCAGCTGCAATCAACTGTTCAGAGTGCACACATTTAGTTAATAGCAGATACAGTAGCTGTGTATATATATTATATATACACCTCTCTAAGACAATGTCACTGGACCGAGATCTTTGGCGCTACGCAGTAATACAGAAGACCTGCCTTGCCTATGTACTAAGCGAAACCTACAGTCAGTAGGCACCTCTTAACCAAATATACACCCCAATCCACTACCCCTACCATATCCTCCCACCAACATCACCCTCTCTCTGTAAAGTTGGTACCACAACATCCAGTCCAAATATATGAGATAATGAGATCGAGATCGTGTAGGTGTCACGACAAAAAACACACAGTCCACGCTGTAATGTGGCTGTGTAGGTAACATGGTAAAAACCTCCCAGTCCACACTGTAAACTTGGTTGGTGTTAGGAAGGGCATCCAGCTGTAGAAAATCCACCAGACAGTCCTATATGAGTGAGACATGGTCACCCGACCAACCTTGCCTCAAGTGGGACAATTCTTGTCTAACCCATGCTAGCGTGGAAGATGGACGTTAAACGAAGATGATGATGATGATGATGAATTATATATAATATATATAATATATTATAAATATATAATATATAATAGCAAGGTAAGCAACCAAATAATGGCGCTGTTGTTGGCTAGGTGGTAGTAATGATAATGATAAGCTACTCACACAACCCCTGTCACTATATATATATATATGGACAAACCTGGTGGAGCCCATCCCTCTCCATAACTGAACATGCCTGATTTGTTTCAAATAAGGAGACAGAGAGAGAATCAACTATAGTATTGGACTGACAGGATGAAAGGCAAAGTTGACCTTTGGCAGGATTTGAACTCAGAGTGCAGAGAGACAGAATGAATAGGAATGACTACAGCAAAGCATTGTATTCAACATTCTAACAACCCCATCAATTTGCCATGTCCACCAATCACTACATGCACTAACAGCCCCAAACACTAAGGAAGGCACTAAGAGGTCACTAGATCCACTTGAAATAACAGCTATACCTCCTTCAAACTACCACATAAAAAAGGATTAGACAATGTGGTTCTAGAGATTTACAAAAAAAAAAAAAGATGGCTGGACTGCAAATGGTAAGATGTCTACTCAACCAGGTTAAGAACACTATCTCACCCTTTCAAAGACAGATAAAAAAATACCGAGTGTGTCTAGTTTAGAATTGATACACTGCATCTGTGCATGTTGTAAGAGCTAACTAAAAGTGTTGGTGACAAGAAGGGCATCAAGCTGTAAAACATTCCTTTAAAAAGGGTCCCATGATGTGTATGAAGCCTGTAGTGAGTCCTTGCAAGGCTAACTTCTGTTTGATCAGGGCCTTGCTTTATGCCCAGCCGATGCTAGAAAGGATAAGTAGACATTAAATGAGGATGATGATGTATATATCTGGTTTAGAATAGATATACCTTATCTTTGCATTGTGTAAGAGGTGACTAAATGATTTAGCGCCAGGCAGAGTATTTAACTGTAAAACATTCCCTCAAAATGAACCCGATGATGGGGCTTACATGGTTAACTCTGCTATAGTAGGGAAAATGGACTTAAAACATTTGTTGATGTTGTATCGATACATAAAAAAAAACAATGTTTGTATTCAATGTCTCACATTCAATGAAGTTGACAAGTGGAATGAAATCAAACCACTGGCCAGATCAGAGCCTTGGGGCATAATTTTCTGACTCTTTTCTGACCATCATATTTGTTTGGACAGTTTATCTTAGACAACATTTTCCAGATGCAAGCATGGCTATGTGGCTAAGGATTTCACTTCACACCCTCATAGCTTTGAACTCAGTTCCACTGTGAGACACCTTCAGCAAAGTATCTTCTACTATAGCGTTGGGTTTTCCAATAATTTGGGAGTGAAATTTGGTAGACAGAAACTATGCAGAAGCCTGTCACATGTGTGTGTGTGTGTGTGTGTATGTATGTGTATATGTATATGTGCATGTGTATTCATATTCGTGTTTGTATATATACTGTTTGTTCATGTCTTTTAACAAGGAGAGTTCAATAAAATAAGTACCAGACTTAAAAAATAATAAGTATTGAGGTCAATATGAGTGACTAAATTCTTGAAGACAGCACTCCAGCATGGCCACAGTCCAATAACTGAAACCAGTAGATGAGTAAAAGAATCAAAGGAACATGTCCTTCATTGTTTTTAAAAAACAACAAAAACAAGTAGCATTGTGACTAAAGGATGAGAATTTAACTGTTATTTCTAGCTGACTGAGTGAACATGTAGACCAGTCATAGGCAACCATTTTCAAGCAGTGGACCACATAGGATGTGGATCATCATAAGGTGGGCTGCACTACTAAAAAATGTAAGGCAATTATGAAATTAGGTGTGCCATTCAGAAAACCAAACAGGCCACAATTTGTCAATGACTGATTCAGACATTCACTCAGTCTCAAATCTATTTCATGTTGTATTCTGAGGTTTGTAGTTTTTATACTTGTTATGGTTTCAGTCGATAGACTCTGGCATTGCTTGTCAACCATATAGACCCTAGTAGTTATTTAACAAACATTAGACTATGGTCATGCTGGGGCACCACTTTCGAAGGATTAGTCTATCATATTGTTATCTGTAGTGGGATTGAACCCAGTGCCTTGTGATGATAGATCCAATATTTGGTAGCAGGGAAAATGGACATTAAATGATGATGATGACAATTGGAGTCCTGACTCTTTTCCTACATATATATATACATACATATATATATATTTATATATATATATATATATATATATATATATATATATATATATAAGTTAAAACAATGAAATAAAAAAATTAAGTCATTAGAGATATACTTCACTGCTTTACGATCGTTTCTAGATGGTGATAATACATTGTATCTATACACAGTTATTGATCTATGTAAGTTTACAAACTATCAGATAGAGAGCAATAATCATCATCACCATTTTACATCTGTTCTTCAGCATGGGTTAGACAGGTTGTCCTGTTGTGAGCAATGCCTGGTCAGCTGACCTTGACTTGTTTATACAGAACTGATTCTGGCTTGATTTCTACAGATGGATGCCCTTCCTAACACCAACCTCATTTACAGTGAGTGCTTTTTTGCTGTGGCACCTGCACGTCCACTTTGCAGTGGGAGGGTATGGGGGCATATTGTCTATATGCTTCAGCTTCGGCTTGTACCCGTGGGGGGGGGGGGGGGTCTTCTGTATTACTGTGTGACGCCAGAGGTCACGGTCGTGTGTCATCGCCTTTGAGAGGTGTAATTGGGTAAGGTCGGCTTTTATCACCTCATCCCAGGTCTTCTTGGGTCTCCCCACTCCGTGGTTTCCATCTACTTCTAGTGCTCTGCACCTTTTTATGCAGCTGTCATCCTTCATATGCATCACATGTCCATACCAATGCAACCGCCTCTCCTGCACACAACATTTGATTCCTCTTATGCTCAGTCTCTCTCTCAATTCGTTTATGCTTTGCCGTTCGCATATATTACTATTACACATCCATCATATATATATATATATATATATATATAAGCCATCATCATCATCTTCAACATTGTTTTATTAGGGGTTTCCCAAAAAATTTATAAAACAAAATTATTCTATTTATTCTGTATCATGCACAAATTAAAAGAAACCTAAGCAGTTTTTGTGTTTTTTTATTCATTTTATCAATGTTGCTTTCTTTGTGATTAGACAAAGTCCAGAAGAAAAAAAACACAATTTATCTTATCAGCAATGGTGCTTATATTGACATAAGTAGCAGCTATTTATTCTTATTATTGTCAACTTAGAAAATTATAGTGGTTTCCATTATTTTACCTGTCTATAAAGAAAGACCTTGCACCAATGTGAATAACCCTCTATATGGTGACTCAGTCTGTTAGAAATAGTTGTCAAACCTCCCTCAAATTACATCCTGTATAATATACTTATTGCATAGGGGAGCCTCTATCAGTGGTTCTTAACCTAGGGTGCCGGCACCCCCAAAGGGGTGCGAGTTTCAGTTCTTTGGGGATGCAGAGAAGCAAAAACAGAAATCACATTAAAGATTAAACTATTTTGATTGGATATTTTCTGTTATTTTCAAAAATTTGTATTTATTAATCACAGTATTAATTAATTAGTTGCAGCTAAGTAGCTAATTTGACTTGTAAATTTGAGTTCTTTTGTCTTATGTACTAGGCCTAGGGATGTGGGACTGAATTTCAAAATCTTAAGGAGTGCCGTGATCGAAAAAGGTTAAGAACCACTGCTCTATATGGCCACTTCACGTCCCAGAAATAACAGCCAAACCTCATGCAAATCACACCTTATCTCGTATACATACTGTATTATAGGATATCTAGGTGGTTCCTTCACCTATAAATACAAATTTTTGAAAATAACAGAAAATATCAAATCAAAATAGTTTAATCTTTAATGTGATTTCTGTTTTTGCTTCTCTGCACCCCCAAAGAACTGAATCTCGCACCCCTTTGGGGGTGCGGGCACCCTAGGTTAAGAACCACTGATATAGAGGCTCCCTATGCAATAAGTATATTATACAGGATGTAATTTGAGGGAGGTTTGACAACTATTTCTAACAGACTGAGCCACCATATAGAGGGTTATTCACATT
>OZ024744.1:62370535-62460535 GCA_964016885.1 Eledone cirrhosa | reverse complement strand
CCACCACCACCACCATCACCACCACCACCACCACCACCACCACCAGCAACAACAACACCAACACCAACACCATCACCACCACCACCACCACCACCACCACCATCACCATCACCACCACCACCAGCAAAGCAGTGACACTACTGCCATGAGTTACAAACAATGCCATTTTCTCTGCAGGGTGCAGCCAAAACACCATTCTGACCTATGTGGAGAATCTGTCACCTCCCCTTCCCCCCTTTCTTTCTTCCGTTGCATAATAATTGTTTCTACTTTTGGCACAAGGCCAGCAATTACCCTAGTGCATTACTGGTACTTTATTTTAATGGCCCCGTAAGGATGAAAGACAAAGTTAACCTTGGCAGGATTTGAACTCAGAATGTAAAGGGCCATAATTCTATGCTGCAAAGCATGGCGCCTGATGCTCTACCGATACTGCCAATCTACTGCTTGCTCTTCATTCCTTTTCTTGGCGTTTATAGCATTCATAGTCCTTTCCAATGCTGATTTCTTTTTCTGTATGTTCGACCAAATAATAAAATGTTATTAAATATCCCCCCTCCCTCCCCAAAAGTATCAGCAATGGAAAGACCAATGGAAACATAGTAGATTTGGTAGGCAGCATTACCACAGATGAGAGTGAGGCTAAGGTGTTGGAACAACCAGGCACCCGGTAAAGCGAGCCACCAAAGATGACAAGAACTTTCTTACAAGCTGCTCAGCTCCGCCAAATGTCTCAAATGCCAGCGGCTGGAAAAATTTTATTCCATTTGGCTATGGAAGTTGTGACCCTGACACCATCCAGGATGTGGGAAGGAGCAAAGGAGTCACTGGCTGAGGCATCCAAAATGAGACATCTACATTTTACCCAAGGACAAAGGGAAGACCATCTATTCTCTTCCCATCATCTCTGGACAATCCAGATGGCTCCTGTGTCATCATCATCATCATCATCATCATCATCATCATCATTTTACGTCCACTTTTCCCTGCTTGCAAGGTTATCTGACAATCGACTCCTTTATATAAGTGATTCTTCTGCCATAAGTTGAAACCGACAGTATCAGCAATGGAAAGATGAATGGAAACATTATTTCTTTCGTCTGATATGATAATCAACTCTTTAACACACATATACGAGGGGGCTTCAAAATATTTGTGGGAAAAGGACAGCTGGAAAAAACTGTTTAAGTTATGATGTTTATTTTTCAACATATATCCTCCATCTAGGTCAATACACTTCTGCAAGAGTTGATACTAGCCTTTAAGTCCATCTGTGTAAAACTGAGGGCCATGTGATTTAAACCATGTCAAAGCAGCTTTTCTTTACATCCTCAACTAGGAGCATCTTCAACTTCATTTCTTCCACTTCTAAAACAACTTATCCATTTGTAGGTTGTTGATTTCTTTGGGGCATTGTCCCCATAAACTTGCTCCAATGATCTAGCTGCTCTTCCATCCTAGCTTCACCATGAATTTTGTTTTGATGGAGGCCATGTTTCTCGAGCAGGTGCTGACTTCCAACTGGCGGCACCGCGTTGCAACATGTTAGAACATGTTATGACACATTAGTACAAGAATATACAGGTGCATTGTGGTCATAATCGTTGCATATGATTTTTAGCTATGTAGTTTCCACAAACTTTTTGAAGCTCCCTCGTATATATAAGCAGTGCCACCTGCAGACAGTATTAATTACGGAATGATGAATGGCAACATTGTTTCTTTTGTCTGATCTGGAGGATCAACTTTCTTCCTTTTTCTTATATAAGATCAGAATTGGTGGAAATGAATATGGACAATGAAATTAATTATATTACCAAAGAAGAAATTCCAGACATGGAAACAAAATGCAGAATCAAAACACCTCAAAGACTATACATATAGTTGGAGAGTTCAACATTGTAACCATCATACTCATAAAGTTGGAGAGTTCAACATCATAGCCATCATATATCATTACCTGATGATGAAGATGACAATGATGGTAACAATGTTCATAGTGATAATTATGATGACAATAATAGCAATGATGATGATGGTGGTGATGATGATGATTATGATGATAACGATGGTGGTAATGACTACTGTAATGATGATAATGATTATGATGATGATGGTGATGGAGGTGGTGGTGGGGTCGGGTGAAAGCAATGATGCTGCTGATGATGATAACAACAGTGATAATGACAATGATAAAGATGATGGTGGTGGCGGTAATTGATGGTGTTGGTAGTGTTGTTGCTGGTCGTGGTGGTGGTGGTGGTGGTTATGATGGTGACGATGGTGATGATGACAATGATGATGATGAAGATGATGATGATGATAATGGTGGTGATGTGGAGATGGTGATGATGATGATGATGATGATGGTGGTGATGGTGGTGAGGAGGGTGATGGTGGTGAGGATGATGATGGTGGTGTGGTGGTGGTGTGGTGGTGGTGTGGTGGTGGTGTGGTGATGATGATGATGATAATGATGATTATGATGGTGATGACCAGAATTAATCTAAATTAATTATCTATACTAATTAACCTATATACATATGTATAATTGTTTTAGTTTAATGGATCAATGGATGATGAGGTTGAAGACTTATTTCAGATATGATCTACACTTACATAAGTCACAGAGCTTCATCATCATCATCATCATCATCATCATCATCATCATCATCATCATCATCATCATCATCATCATCATCATCATTGTTTAACGTCCATCTTCCATGCTAGCATGGGTTAGACGGGAGTTGTCCCACTTGAGGCAAGGCTGGTCGAGTGACCGTGTCTCACTCATATAGGACTATCTGGCAGGTTTTCTATGGCTGCATGCCCTTCCTAACACCAACCACATTTACAGTGTGGAACTGGGAACTTACTGTGTTGCCTACACGGCCACATTACAGCGTGGACTGTGTTTTTTCTAGTGACACCTACACGATCTCGATCTCATTTATTTGGACTGGATGTTGTGGTACCAACTTTACAGAGAGAGGGTGGTGTTGGTGGGAGTGGGAGGATAGGGTAGGGGTAGTGGATTGGGGTATATATTTGGTCAAGAGGTGCCTACTGACTGTAGGTTTCGCTTTGTACATAGACAAGGCGGGTCTTCTATATTACTGCGTAGCGTCAAAGATCTCGGTCCAGTGACATTGCTTTAGAGAGGTGCAAGTGTGTAAGGTCAGAATTTATCATGTCGTCCCAGGTTTTTTAACTTCCGTCAATTTTGATCATATATATATGTTGGCCAAATGAGATTGTATGGTGTTCATGCCTTTTTCATGACAGTAAGTCTCTTGCCAACAGACAATCTGTTTCCTCTCTCTCTCTCTTACTCTATCTCTCTCTCTCCTATTCTCTCTTTCTTACTCTCACTCTCTCTTCTGTTTCTTATCTCTCTCTCTCTCTCTTACTCTCTCTCTCTCCTATTCTCTCTTTCTTACCTCTCTCTTACTCTCACTCCCCCCTCTGTTTACTCTCTCTCTCTCTCTCTCTCTCTCTCTCTCTCTCTCTCTCTCTCTCTCTCTCTCTTACTCTATCTCTCTCTCTCCTATTCGCTCTTTCTTATCTCTCTCTTACTCTCACCCCCTCCTCTGTTTCCTTTCTCTCTCTCTATCTCTCTCTCTTACTCTCTCATACTCGCTCTCTTAGGCTTTTCTACCACTACCACAATTGCCTCAGTCTGACCTGATACTACCTCCACTCAGGCACTACCACCTTAGTTTACCTCTTCTCATCCCTCATTTTGTGCCCACCACCAGCCTCGCTCCCTAGGCCCAGGGGTGGTATGGTGATGATAATGATTGGGATGGTGGTGGCGGTGGTGATGGTGGCAGCAGCAGCAATGGTGATGATGATGATGATGATGATAATGATAATAATGATGATGAAGATGATGATGATGATGATGATAATTGGCTTTGGTATTATTTATTCTGAGAAAACCTTTATGCAATCATTCGACCCATGAGAAATAGCAGCCAAAATCTCCCTCAGATTTGAAAGGAAAACAAAGACACATCAGATAACATAATCTTATTATTATCATCATCATCATCATTGTCATCATCACCACCACCACCACCACCACCACCACCACCACCACCACCACCATCATTATCATCCTTATCATCATCATCACCATCATAATCATCATTTCTTTCCACCCTAAATCTGACAAAAAGGTGGTATAATACTCAGGTCCCTGTTCCCACCTGCCAGTATACTCTTGAATTCCCTGCTACCTTGCCCCTGATTCCCTTTCCCCACTCTAAACCTGCAGAAGCAAAGAGATGGAACAACTTTCTGGGTTTCACCTGCTAGTATACACCTGACTTGTTTGTCCAACCCCCTGCTAGCATGAACCTTGACATTCATTATCCCTGCTAAACCCTTGAACCCCCAACACTTTCCCAATGCAGGAAAACCTGGCACACCCCAAAATGACAGACACCTCCACCCATCCATTTGCTCAGAGCAGTATATAAACGCCGTTTTTAGGTCATCAAGGGAAATTTGGCACACTCCCACAATATGTCAGATACCATCCACTTGCTTCAAGGCCATCACCACGATCCATGGCATTAGAAAGGACATACAGCCATAGGAACCATGCTCCCAATACATACTGTAAAGTGGTTGGTGTTAAGAAGGGCACACAGCCAAAAAAATGCATGCAAGTAGGACTTAGTCACTTGATTGGTCTGGCCTCAGCCATCTAACCCATGATGGCATAGAAAACACATTAAAGAGTGATGATGATTTTTCCATGCTGGCATGAGTTGAGCAGGTCATCACAGACCAAGTCAGTACTTAATCAGAGCTACTGTCTTTCCAGGCTAGATGATGACCATGTCACACTTACATACATTCTCTCTGGTTTTGGCATAGTTTCAACAGCTGGAGGCCTTTCCTAACACCAACCACTGTACTTGCTCCATTTTATCATGGTGCCAACACTAAGGTGGTTGTATACATGATATCAAAACGAAAAAGTTGTGATGATTATGGGTGAAATGTCTTTAAATCATAGGTTTATTGTTTTTGTTGTTTTTTTTACTGTTTATTCAGTGTGGGGAAAGTCAGCACCCATGGTGCTGTGATTTTTCTGGGTTCCAAAGTGGATGGGATGAGGGAGGAAGAAAAGTATCCACAAACTTGACACCTGACCGAAACACTTGAAAGAAAGTGAACACTGTTTAGCATTTAAACCGGTCATATCTGGCCAGAAATCTCTCATCTCCTTCTGTTCAAACTGGCTGTAACTGGCTGCTCATATTGATGTTAAGGTATTGTTCTCAAAATAAATAATATCAAAATCTCGTAGATTCGATATTATGTGAAATAATTATGTGAGGTAAAGTGATTACCATGAAAATACAATAGTAAATATAGAGTGATGTAAATGTTAAAAACTAGGTGTCAGATTAAGTTTACCACCCAAGAGCTCAGAGCACAGAGAGCCTTGTACAATTATTTTAAGGCATCCCATCTGATGCTTTAACAATTCTGCAAGCCCTCCACCCTTGGACTGGTGTATATTATATATACACTGAAAGGATGAAAAGCAAAATCAATCTCAACAGGATTTGAACTCAGAATACAGAGAGCCTTGTACAATTACTACAAGGCATCCCATCCAATATTTTATCAATTCCACCAACCCACTACACTAGATTGGTAATATATTTTATTGACCTTTGAAAGAATGAAATACAAAGTTTACCTCTAGGATTTGAACTCAGAACACAGAAAAATAGAATGAATGTTGAGGCAATTAATTTAATGTTTTAATAACTCTGTCAATTGTCATGTAAAAATTCTTTTCATCTTTTTACTGGTTTCAGTCATTAGTCTTTGGCTATGCTGGGGCACCTTTTGGAAGGGATTTCTTTTTTGCAAGTTTGGTACTTATTATATCGATCTCTTTTGTTGAACTGCTATGTTATAAGAGTTAATTAAGCATCACTGTAAATACAGACATATGATGGGCATCTAAACAGTTTCCACTATATGGGTTTCAAGTGAACTTCTTAACCACACAACTATGTATGCACCCAAATTTACATAAGATGAATTTACATTCCTTTTAACAGTTTATTTAAAAAAAAAAAAAAGACAGTGAACTGACGACACAAGTAGAGCATACATAGGCGTGAGTTAAGTGTGGGAAGAAACAAAAAAATAAGTAAAGCATTGAACAAAAAACTAACAGCTTTTAGTTCTTTTGTGTTCTGGATTCAGAACTTTTTTTTAAATTGAAGGGTGTATAGCCTGGGTGTGGAAGGTAATTCCATTATACTCAACACAAAGAAAAGATTATATAACCTGTTCAAAATTTTTTTCAAATCTAAAAATACACACACAACCCCAAATTAATCCAGGTTAAAGTGTTAATAATTATAGAAATAATGTAGTGTGCATATTAATATGACATCAATCACCGTACACTACTAGTTACGCACCGATTGATGATGCAACCGACATCGACAAGGACGCCTTCTATGAAGGACACATTCAACAACTTGCCCAGCCATGACATCAAACTACTGATTGGCGATTTCAATGCTTAGATTGACTGCAACTGACAGGGATTGGAACAGGTCACCAGGCCGTTCGGTTCTGCTGCAGTCACCACGGACAACGGTGGGAGACTGCAACTCTTTTGTGTCATCACAGCTTGTGCATCAGCAACACCTACTTCAAACACAAGGCGATTCACAAAGCTACTTGGTAATCTCCGGACCAGAAAAGGCACAATGAGATTGACTATGTGCTGACAGTCCTCGGTGCGCGACATCAGAGTGTACCGAGATGCAGACGTGGGCTCAGACCACCACCTACTGAGTGCTGAACTTCAGCTGCGCCTAAAGAAATGGACACGACAGGAAAGACCGAAGTCATATGCAGTGGAGAAAGTAAAGGATCCCGGTCAAGCACAACTGTACCAACTGGCACTGCACAACCGGTTTCAGCAGTTGAGTGAGGCTGCCGATCTGGAAGATCAATAGGTGATGTTTGCGACAGTGAAAAAAGGTGCTAAGGCAGAAGCTGCTGCTGGTCACAACGACTCGAAAACACAGTTCCCCATCACGAGGGAGTTGATGGGAGTGTCAAGCGGTGCCAACATGCCAGTGAAGGTAAAAAATGGCAAGACATTGGCCTTTCGAGTAGAACAGAACCAGAGATGGAGGGAGCACTTCCAGGAGACGCTGAACCAACCAAATCCAGCTGACCTGATAGAATTGACTGCAGAGACTCCAGCAAGCGCTGCGGTATTCAAGGTCTGCAAGGACCAAATCACTTGAGGCGAAGCAGGCGGGCTGGATGAGATCTCTACAGAGTTGCTCAAATTCGATGAGGATAGCATGATAACAGCATTGACAAACTTGATGAACCACTGCTGGAAGGTTGGTTGGGTTCCTTTTGAGTGGCAACGCGGTGTCATCGTCAAACTGCTGAAGAAGGGAAACCTGGCCGACTGCAACAACGGGCGCGATATCACATTGTTGTTAGTCCCAGGCAAGGCGTTCTGCACTGTGATGTTGTGTTGACTCTGGCAGGCTGTCAACTCTGTGCTCTGGGAAGAACAAGCCAGCTTCTGAAACAATTGATCTTGCACCGGACAGATCTTCACACTATGCAACATCCTCAAACAATGTGTTGAGCTCCAGTACCCTTTGGCGGTCAACTTCATTGATTTCCAGAAGCAATTCGACAGTGTGCATCAGGAATCACTGTGAAATATCATGCACTCATATGGCATTCCTGCAAGATTCATTACCATTTTCAAAGCCCTGTACGCAAACTCCAGCTGCTACGGGTGAACCGAGTCCAGTGTGACAGAGTTCTTTGACATTGTCTCCGGTGTCAGACAGTTATTGTATTCTCTCTCCGCTGCTGTTCCTGTTGGAAGCTGATTTCATGCTAAGGCAATCAGAGGAAGGACCTGGTCGAGGAATCCCATGGAGAGGCCAGTCGAGGCTGTGGGACCTGGCATTCACCGACGACATCGCTTTGATTGCTGAAGACAGTGCAGATCTGCAAGCCCTAACAACATCTCTGCAAGAGAGTGCTGAAAAGATTGGCCTGAGAATCAACACCAAAAGTACCCAGGTGATGAGAACAGCCAACAACACAGGTCCAGCGATCAGAGTCAACCAATGAGACCTGGAGAAAGTCGATCACTTCACCTATCTGGGCAGCATCCTAGCAAACAATGGTGATGCAGAGCTCACATCAACTGTCGGATCGGCAAAGGAACCGCAGTTTTTCAGTGGTTGCACCCAGTCTGGTCATCTTCATGCATCAGCACTAGGACCAAGCTGCGCATGTACAAGAGCATCGTGCTACCGACAGAGCATGGCAAAGATAGAGAGATGGCTGAACACTTTCCATCAGCGGTGCCTGAGAATGATCCCTCATGTGTCCTGGTGTGATCGAGTGCGAAACAAGGAAATCCTGTGGAGAGCCAAGTAGTGGACGCTACAGAGGATGGTTGACTGCCCGACGAACAACACTCAAAAACAGCGATGAACTGGACTCCACCTGGCGGCAAATGGAGGCGGGGTTGCCCCAGGATCACCTGGTGACGAACGTTCAGAAAAGACCTGATGGCAGCCAACATCACTTGGCACGGACATGAAAAAGTCGCCGCTGATTATGACCGTTGGTGAGTACTTACTGCTCGATGCACCGAACGTTGCAGAAGAACCTAAGACTAAAATATATATATATAAACAAGTGATGCAGAACAATTATTATTTGACCATTGTTATAGGTAAAGGTTTTAATGTTTACCATATATGGGGGTAGAGAAGGTATAAGGAGAAGGACAGAGAAAGGTAAGATAGAGATTAAGAGTAGGTTAGAGTGGGTAAGGAGGAGAGGAATTAAGAAAATGGGATTGTGAAAAGTTCAAATACCACAGGAAATGTTCCAAATAGGATGTAGTAAAAGCTAGATATTAGGGATCGAATCTTGTTCTAATCCAGTTTGTACTTAGCGAAGGTTTTTAGAACAATTAAATATCCTATCATGCTGGGAATTTAGAAGGTCCTTTCTGGTCGTTATTTCAATTTCCTACGTCAAACATAGTTCACAGGGGTGTCTTTCATTCCGGTAAGGGCAGGAGAATTTTAGTGTTTATTCAATATTAGCACATTTCAGATGCCAGATTCCTTTCACCAGGGCAGAAGATCTAGCTAAACTGGGGTGTTGTGTGGGTGTACACATACCATTTTTTCTTGGAAATATTCAAAGTGGCACCCACATATTTATATATCCCCAGTTTAGACTTTACCACAGATTTGTAAATTATATTTTTGTATAAACATTTACCTGATAGAGGGCAATTACTGGGATTTTTGTGATTGCAGTTTGTCCGTGTATAGTGTGTGGTTTCCTCCCTGGTTGGGGGTGTTATTCCAGGTATTTTGTTGCTACTCCGGATATGCGAGTAAAGTAGAAGAGACATTGGTATTTGCAGGTGCCAGTCTGCTCAGTCTTGGAGGCTGCAGATGATGCTGAGGGTTCAGATTATGTCCGGGTTTCCATTGGCTATTGGTATTGCTATACCTGCGGAGGCATTCGTTATTCAATTTTATCATGAAATTGCCCAGGTTAATTGTGGTGGAATAGAATAGTCGGATCGTGTCTCTATTTAGTATTTTATGGAATTTGTGTGTTAGAGGAAAGTGTTCGTCTAAACGTTTGTTATTATTATCATTGTTAAACTAATATCTTATATATTGCAAGCAGGGAAAAGTGGACGTAAAATGATGATGATGATGATATCATTTTACCATGCTAGCATATATATATATAAGATATTAGTTTAACAATGATAATAATAACAAAGGCAAGTTATTAAAAAAAATTCTTTCATTGTTTTACAATCGTTTCGGAGGGTTGATCATATTGATATACTGACTGATCTATAACAGTTAGAGAACTGTATACTATCAGACATAATATATAGGTTCGATCATACTGTCTTCTTCAGAAGCAATGAAGTTAGAATCTTTATTGGTAGTATATAAACAGGCTAGATATAAGAATAGGCATACCATAGAAATATATATTCCTGATTGTGTCCTTTATTTGCTAGATTTTTTTTTTTTTTTGCCAGGGTCATGCTAGTTCTCATATCAATATTCCTGAAAAAGTGGAGATGCTAGTAAAAACACAAAAATGTTGTTTAAAATGATCTTGCACCATACCGACACACACGCACACATACATATATAACATCATCATCATTTAACATCCATTTTCCACACTAGCATGGGTGTCATCATCATCATCATTTTATGTCCTCTTTGGTGTATGTATATATATATATATATATATATTGAAGTACTGGGTAATTTGAAATTCATTTAGAAAATGCAAGAATCCCAATTGCAGGAAATAGGTGTAACAACAGGCAATTGTTATAAATATTAGCATATTAGTTTAGAAAATCTGGTAAAGTACCCTACAGACAGAAGAAAACTGACCAGCAACTGCTACAGTAAACTAAACTTGTCTTCTTTCTGTCTGTAGAAGTATTTTACCCAACTTTCTAAGTTTTAATTTATAGCAATCAACTGTTTTCTATATTCTAAAAGAATATATATATATCCCACCCTTGCAAGCAGGGAAAAACAGACGTAAAATGATGATGATGATGATGATGATGATGATGATGAATAAAAAAAATTTGTTTTCGCTCTACATGGCTGAATACAATAAATGTATTGGGAGTAAAAACCCAGCGTCCACATACTCCCTCCACAGCACTAATATCAAGAAGTCTTCCTGTGAACGTGACCTGGGCATTACGGTCAGCAGCGATTTGCGTTGGACGAGGCACGTCTCTAAAATTGTCAAGAGGGCCGAGGGTGTCTTAGCATCACTCAGCAAGACCTTTGTCAGCCGCTCTCCAGATATCTATTTAAGGCTGTATACAGCTATGGTGCGACCACACTTAGAATTTGCATCACCAGTCTGGAACCCCTATCTTGCTCAGGACATTGACCGCCTGGAAACTGTTCAGAGACGTGCAACCAAGCGAATACCCTCCATCAGGCATCTACCATACTCTGAGCGCCTTGCTTCCCTGGGCATGGATTCATTGAAGCTCCGACGCCTGGCAACTGACTTGGTAAACACCCACAAAATTGTTAACCATGTTGCCAACAACAACCCTGAGTGCCTTTTCGATTTCCATGTGTCTAACACACGTGGACATGCCCACAAAGTAAGAAAACAGCACAGTTCCCATGACTTTCGGAAACATTTTTTCACGCTCAGAGTTGCTGAAGCATGGAACAAACTACCTGCATCAGTTGTTAGCTGTCGAGACACTGCATCCTTTAAGGCCTCCATGCTTCCCGAGATCCGCCAACACTACAGCTAACACATACAAACATGTACTTCCCTGACATTTGTGTATTATTCTATGTACTATATTGACAAGTTGTAGTGCACCTGAGCACTTTACACAATAATTTCATTCATTATATATTTTCACTAATTCTGACAGTTGACAGGTGAACAGTGAACTGTACTGATGAAGGGTAATACCCAGAAACATTAGTGTCTGCAGTTCTGTTTACATGCCAACACAAAAGCAAGAATGAAGGGTTCATTCTACTGACATGGTTTAAAAATGATGCTTGTTTGCATTTTTGCAAACAAATCAAATATTATTATTAATATAGATTGGCAGTATCGGTAGAGGGTCGGACGCCATGCTTTCCAGCATAGTTACGTCCCTTTACGATCTGAGTTCAAATCCCGCCGAGGTTGACTTTGCCTTTCATCCTTACGGGGTCGATAAAATAAAGTACCAGTAATGCACTGGGTAATTGCTGGCCTTGTGCCTAAAGTAGAAACAATTATTAATATTCGAAAAACTCAGATTACATTTATATATATATATATATATATATATATATATAAATATCTGATCCACCGAAACTCAGCTGTTTCGGACCATACCAAAATCAACATACTGATTGCGGATTTTGTATGGGTGATGAGAAACGTGTCCCGCATGTGCAACCCCGAAGAACTAGAGAGACACATACAACACTTCACCCACTGTATGCAGTTCTCTGGTTACAATCAGAGAGATAAAATCAGAGTGTATAGAGGAGCCAGAACCAAATGGGAAAAAATGGTAAATAATGACACAAATGGGACCTGCCCCTTGTATAGGAGTAAATTTTGGAATAGAATAGAAAGAACTAGGAATAAGGCTAATAGAATAAACTCATGGTATGATAGCAATAAATACCAGAGTGTAATGTTCATCGATACAACCCCTAAAGGTGAACTAGCTTACAAATTTAGAAGGTCCCTAGATAAACATAAACTCAATATTAAGATAGTAGAAAGACCAGATACCTCCATAAAAACACTTATTAGCAAGACATACCCTTTTCAAAGACCTCCCTGTATAGATAAGAAATGTATAATCTGTAAATTAAGCCCCCATATTAACTGTAAAACTAGAAATGTAGTATATAGCATAAGATGTACTGAAGGACAATGTAGAGATAAAAATATAGTGTACATAGGTGAGACAGCTCGTAGTATAGGGGAACGGATAAATGAACACTGGCGAGACCTTTAAGATAGTAAAGAATCATCTGTACTCTACCAACATGCTAAAATAGAACATAAGGGTAAATTAGAGAACATAGAAATAAAAATAGAATCTACACACAGAAAAGACGCAATGTTTAGACAAATCACAGAGGCAATAAACATAAATGAATTACAACCAAAATTAAATAGAAAACATGAGTGGAACAGCAACATCACAACTTACAATTAAGGATAAAATGAAAACACACACGCACATAGAACAAATAACCAACCTGTAACATGTAAATAAACAAATAAATAAACGAATATAAACACACACAGACACCCGGATGTAACACATGCGCAAACTAAGCACACAACACACAAAAACAAGATGGCGTAGGACAGAACAAAGGAGAGGCACAAAAAACAAAGAAAAGAATCCCCAGTCACTGAAGAGGTCACAGAATGTGTGACAAAAGAACTTTGACAATATATAAACAACCATCTGGTTGTGGAACCAACCAACCAACCGGAAATTTATAAATTTATTATAATAAATTGAAGTGAAAGCAACTGGTGCGTGTGTTTCTTATTGGCAACATGACCCTCCCCAAAGTATAACAATATCGGTTTCAACACACGTTTTCAGATAAAGAATCTTGCTAAACAAATTCAGAAACGAAATATATATATATATATATACTTAGGGTAAATATTGATGCAATTCAAATCAAGCACTCAACGTACTTATTCCACATAGGAGTGATGGAGTAAATATCGAATAAGGAAAAGCGAAGTAGTTTCAGATGTGCAGGTCCTTTAATAATAATGCTGTGATATATATTTCAATGGCGAAAGTGGCCACACTGTTCTGTGGGCCAGTCTCGCGACATCGTCAGACAGCTTGTTACATAATAAGGTTATGTTTCCAAGGCAATCCAAATTGAATCGACATGGGAACGGACGAAGTATGTGCTTTTGGGTTCTTCATCCGTTCCCCTGTGAGTACCAATTCACCCCCACTGGTCTGCGCAGGCACAGGTCCAGGAGGAAGTTGACCATTAGCTACCGCAGATTTAAACGAAATTCGCTTAGTCAGTTCCCTCTCTCAGCCAGACAATGACCCATTCAAGCCTGCACCATAGTTTACTGCTACCCATCCCGTCTGTGGCAGTCAGCCGAAAGCCAGTGGGGATGGGAGAGTGTTAGTATTTACAGGTCTCTTTACTACCTCTCACAATCATGGACAGTACAACTCACCATCAACCCCTAAGAGGATATATTTAATTCTATGTATCATAGTTTCATATTGGAAGTTATAAGTGAAATTAGAACTAAAAATTACAATTTAAAATCGAAAATCCTAAATCAAGTATCAGAAATTATAAATTAAAAAATTAACAATTAGAAATTAAACAATTAAAGATTTTTCAAGTGAGAATCCGGATTGAGGTGAGTAAAAAAATTATAGATTGAAGTGAGTAAATAATATGCAGAGAGATGTTTAAGTAAGAAGTTCTGAAAGGGGTCCTAATGTTACAGTTACCCTATCTACATACTGAACGATGGTGCCGTACAGTAGAACTGAGGGTAAATTACAGTATTACGGGTAGTAGTCAATTGGGTACATAGTCGTAATTTCCATCACATGGAACAAACCAACAAAGACATATATAAAGTACACAAAAGAAAAGAACCAATGAATAAATAAATGAGTGAATAAATGAATGAAGGAATGAATGCAAAAACACAGAGTACATATATGGAAAATGATCCATATTATTGTCGATTCAATTTGGATTGCCTCGGAAACATAACCTTATTATGTAACAAGCTGTCTGACGATGTCGCAAGACTGGCCCACAGAACAGTGTGGCCACTTTCGCCATTGAAATATATATCACAGCATTATTATTAAAGGACCTGAACATCTGAAACTACTTCGCTTTTCCTTATTCTATATATATATATATATATAATAAAAGTATGTATTCCTACATGGAAAATTGTGTTGTCATTTGGAAGAAGTGTGTCCAAGATGATAATGGCACTCTTACTCTCACTGATGCCGAAAAGAAAGTAGTGTGGAAGTACCATTATGAAAGACTGCTGAATGAGGAAAATGCATAGGAGGAAGATATTCTGCCCCAAGTGAACCCAACATAGAGACCAGCCGTTCAAGTCAACAGCAGTAAGTAAGGCAATTAAGAATATAAGAAAGACTCGATCAGTTTGAAAATTCATCCAGAAACGCCATAACTTATGAAGAACACCACTATGCCAAACCTTGTCAAAAGCCTTATAAATATCTAAGGCAACAGCTCTAGCTGCACTAGATTTATCCAAAACATGACAGACTCTCTCAGCAATAACTGTTAGGACATTAGCAGTTCATCATGAGAAACAAAAGCCATATTGTTTATCTGAAATAAGGGCCAATGAAGTAAGGTGTTTAACCAATCCAGAATTGATTAAAATCTCAAATACTTTACTACCAAAAGGAGTAGAAAACTAGTAAGCTGATAGTTAGAAGGATCAGATAGTTTCCCAGAGTTCTTAAAAACTGAAACAACAGAAGAGGTCAGATAAAATTGTGGGGATACCTGTGTGAATGCATGTGGATGTATGTTGAATAGAAGAAACGAGATGGAGAAGTCTCAGCAATAATCCCCACAAGCAATAGCCAACGCACACCAAATAATTCTGGGTGGGTAATAATTATAGGGTAGGTGAAGTGGGCATCCTGTTAGCAGAGAAATGGGTAGACAATGTGATTGATGTACCTTATGCGTACTACCTCGTTAACAATAATTATAGCTGGTGATTTTTATTGGATATAAGAGGCAACTCATTGGTGGCTTCTATGGTGTTCATGGATGATATGAGTTCTGCAGAGGTAATGAGGCAGAATCAAGGCTCCTGGAGTTTGGTGATACAAACGACTTGACTATATGCAGCACTAACTACAGAAAATCAGCCATCTGATCACCTAACAATCAGGCAATCACCAAATTGATTTCCCCTTTACCAGAAATCAGGACATACTGATTGTTATTCATACAAAAAAGGTCACTGGTGAAGAGTATACCACCCAACATAATCTAGTCGTTTGTGAGCTTAAAATTAAAGCAAGATGGAAGTAGAGACAAGGCAATTTGGAGGAAAAAGACATGGAAGCTGAAAGAGCTCTTCAGCTAGGGACAAATTCTTGGAAAATCTGTTTGAAGCTTATAACAACAAGGAAGAGGAGATAGAAACCTACAATGAAGAGGAAAGGTAGGGGTTACTGCAGGACAATTTGCTGATGGTATGTGGCTGGTGCAAGCCTCCAGGAAGACATGGTGATAGAATAGTAGGGTAGATGAAGAAGCAGGTATGAAAGGATTGGAAAACTGAGGGGAGCAGGAAGCTGTAGCAACTACTTTCCTTTGGCGCATTGATACCCTTTCCATGCATTGTTTGGCTGAGTTCAACCAATCGCTACCAGCGTAGGGAAATGTTTCTCAACTTCCACCCAAATGGAGAAATTCCCGCTTCTTTTGTTTGTTTCATTTCTTTTGGCACTCCGTCCTACCAAGCTAATGCAACCCCTCTCATCTTTGTTAATAAATATTAAAACGTTGTAGTCTTATGATGTTATATACTACTAAAATGGTGAATAATACATGTTGCTATACTGATAACATCAATATCATCCTCTTATGTTATAAACTGCTTCACTGGTGACTTCTATCGATACACAATACACAAATACAAATATTAACATTTCACATATATATCTTATTAAATACATCTAAATACTTCTAAAAAGTTATATGAAAAAGCAAGGTGCACCTAGCTAAAGGTGGAGCAGAAAGTAAGATGGTTGCACTTGTCTTATGCAATGAGAACGAAAGGTGTGAGATGTTCCAAATTGTTAGTAAGTGTACTGGGGAAAATCAAGTTATTGTTAGTGAGAGGTGCATTTGGAAGGACAGTGACAAACTTACTCTCACTGATACTGAAAAGAAAGAAGTCTGGAAGTGTCATTATAAGAGACTGTTGAATGAAGAGAATGCATGGGAGGAGGGTGACAAAGACTCTTCAGCTGTGTCGTAGACATGACAACCTGACTAATGTTGGTGATCCATATGATAAATGATTACTCAGTTCACCCCTGTAAAGTGGTTGTTGATAGAAAGAGCATCCAGTCACAGAAAACCTGCCAAGGGCTGGAAGACTCTTTAGCTATGCCAAGGACATGGCAAACTAGTGTTGGTGCCATGATAAAATGCACTTGGTAGAGTGCGTGATCGTATGTTCAGCCTTAGCCTACCAGGAGAACAGAGGTTCTGCTTGAGTACTACTGACTAGTCTGCAACATGTCTGACTTTTGCTAGCAGGGAAAACAGACTTTAAATGCTGCTGTTGCTGATATATATATATATCATTATCAACATCATTTTATGTCAGTTTTTCCCATGTGATTGAGTTGGATAGTTTTTTTTTCTAGCACAGCCTCTTTCCCTTTGTATTTTCCATCATTTCTCAAGTAAAGTTTGCGATTAGCTCTCAGTCTTTCTGCCCTAGTCTTCCTCTTCTGCAGTTTCCTTCCACAGGGATCACTTGTGACTTCTTTATCCAACAATCACCATCAGTATGCATCAGATGTCTATACCAACACAATCTTTTGGGAAAGCAGGAGAGATGGAGGCGATGACTGTGGGAGTTTGGTTCCTCTGTGTTCAGACCTGGTGTACATATGTCTATAAACATTACAATAAATAAATAACAGATATAGATATTAACTACCATTATCCAATACTCACTGATGGAGTGCACATAGCGTTTATTCATCGTTACAAACACACATACACACACATCTTTTTTCTTGCACATCACGTTTGATTCCTCTTATGCCCTGTTTTTTTCTCAGTTTATCCATGCTTCATCGTTCATGCACACTAACAGTATACATACAACAGAGCATGCTTGACACTGTTCTGTTCAGCTTTCACATATCCTCTGTTTCTTTGACCCTACTACTGTCAACGTCACTAGCTGGTCCCTCTGTTGAGTCTACTGGGAGCAGCCCTCTTCCTTATACATATTTTCTATATTCATCAAACATCTCATATTAACATTTCAGAGCTTCTTTTTTCTAAACATCAGTGAGGCTAAGTGCACTGGTGCCATTCTGAATGCAATTTTCCCCAATATCTCAATTCACACTGACACACTACTTTTCAATTCAGAATACATCAGGCCTCTGATCCTCTTGTTGCAGTACATTGGAAAACCTTCAACTATAAGCTTCTCTACATGTTATGTAAATCTGTTAAGCCTCTCTTTCAGTTACATGATATTGTTCTTTGCTACTCCATTTTCCTGGATCTTTCCATGCCTGTCTCTTAGCTTTACAGTGCTGTTTCCCCACCAGGTTGCATGTTGTCTGGCTGGTGCATTGCTACAAGCACAGGTCTCATCAGTAGTCAGTAGTAGGTTGTCCCATAGAAACTTCCAATTGTGATATATATATATATCTCCTCTTTTGTCTTGTATGCACCATTTAGAGGTCTTTTAGCTTCCTCCTTTTCAAGATTTTCCTGCATTTCTGATTTTGTCTAGTTCTTGTTTCTGGTATCACTAATAACTAATTTGTGTTGAGTGGTGCATTCTTTTCTGGAAGAAGCCTGGGTGCTCATAATCATCTGCTTATCATGTTTTCTAAAAGTAAAAAAAATCTATCTGTCTTGTGTGTTCAGCTGATTGATAGGTGATTAAGTGGTTGGCCAGTTTCCTGAAGTTAGTGTTGCAAAGAGTTAGGTCATTATCATCACAAAACTTTAGGAGCCTTGATCTCTCTTCATTTTCCATTTCATATCCATAGCCATTATGTATTCCAAAGTAGCCATCCTTGTTTTGACCAACATGTCCATTGATGTCACTAGCTGGGATAATAAAGTTGCTATCATTTGTTATTGAAGTCAACTGCATGGAAATGGTCCGTTCGTTTTTTACTTTGCCTTGATTGTAGTACATAAGTGGAGATAATTGTTATCATTCTATTGTTACTTCTTTTCTTTGCCCACTTATTCTTGAGTGTTGTGGGAGGCAGGGTCCTCAAACACTCCCTCCAGTGGGTCCTGCCAGAAGCAACTGTCTCCAACTGATCCGGCTGGATCCCCAAGCATGACCAGCCCACTCATGGATGTTATCCAGCCATTTTGCTCAGGGTCTACCCCTGGATCTCTTGCTGGTTGGTTTTGCCCATAAAATCTGTTCAGAGATTCTTTCTTGAGACATTCTAACCACATACCCATAGTATCAGAGCTGTGATCTCTCAATTCTGTCATTTATTCTAACTAAGCCCATTACCTTTTCTATACACCTCACAGTTAATAGAATACCTATTCCACCTATCACTCCTCATTTCTATCTCAACTCTTTTACACAACATACTTCTATTTGTCTCTGCTGAAGCATTTCCACAGTTTCACCTGATCTACTTTTCATTGTGCCAACATTAAAAATGACAACCTTGAAACGCATTACTTTACAACATAGGGGTGCCCAGCGGTAACTGGGTTGTCTATTGGTCACAGATTTTTGTACCCAAAATGGAATGTGGATGTGCAATTGTTTGATGATGATCAAGGGTCTTTGTTTACAGCTAGGTTAGCCATTCCACTATCATGTGCACCACTAGCATGGTTAGTGTTAGTCTTGTATATGCAATTAGTGTTTATCTTGTTAATAGGGCTAGTCATGGTTTTGGCCAAGGTTATCTAGCTGGATGCTCTTCCTATCACCAACCACGATACAGCATGGATTAGGTACATTTTATTGTGCCACTAGCATCTAGAGAGATTGTGTCTTAGGGTGTCAAAGTCCTCTCTATCTTGTATCAGTTTTTATTCAGAGTAACAGCTCTCTTAGACAGCTAGCAATCTCTAAAATTAAGAGTGGTATTATGTATAGAAATAATTTTGGTTTATTTTTGAGTGATTCAAGTGGAGCTAGAATTATAGGTTCATCACAGTAGCACAGCATCTTTCAACCATCTAGAACAGCAGTCACCACCCCGTGGTCCGCGGACCACTAGTAGTCCGAGAGAAAATGTTGGTGGTCTGCAGAAAAATGTGGACATTATTTGCAATTTTTATGTCTTATTAATAATAAAACAAAAATAATATTCGGTTAAAACATATTTTATAACACCCCTTAAAATGTTTAAATAGTGCATTTCATATTAATAAAATGGAAGTTCTCTGATCATGGCAGTATCGGTAATGAGTTGGGCGCCATGCTTTCTAGCATAGTTACGTCCCTTTACGGTCTGAGTTCAAATCCCGTCAAGGTTAACTTTGCCTTTCATCTTTACGGGGTCGATAAAATAAAGTACCAGTAATGTACTGGGTGATTGCTGGCTTTGTGCCAAATGTAGAAACAATTATTTTTCAAATGTATTTATGTTTTTAAAAAAATTAATGAAAGTGGTCCACGGGATTTAAAATTATGAATTTAGTGGTCTGTGAGGTCCGAAAGGTTGGCGACCACTGTTCTAGAGTCAATAAAATAAGTACCAGTCATATATTATGGGTTTATTATATTATCTATATACCCTCATTCTCCTTTTCAAAAATGACTTTGTTTTACGTGTTTTGTCGGAATAAATCAATATGTAAAATTTGAATGCATGCGCGTGTGTATATAAGTGTGCATGTATGTGTGTATATGAACGTGTTTGTGCGTGTATGTGTACGGTGTGAGTGCAAAAGTAAGAAAAACAGTGAGAGAGAGAGGAGGGAAGACGAACAGAAAGAGAGAGAGAGAGAGGGGTGTGTATGTGTATTCACATCACGTAGAGTTTTTATGAACCTATATTTAACAGAGAGGTGGTTTCGCTTTTTTACCCACCCTCCATCACCAGATTGTCATGTGTCTGTGATTGTGGCACCCCTATATATTGTATATGAAAAATAAAAGAAAAAACAAAGCAAAAAAAAACTCATATACTGTACTGTGGCAAAAAAAAAACTCTGTGGGGCACTTCTTTACTTAGGGTACGTAATTAATTTGCTTAATAGTTTATCCAAACTGAGACAAGCCCGTCCTCAGGCTTTAATGCTTGAATTATGGAGAAGAGGTAGGGGTGGTGGCCTCAGAACATTCGGGATGGGTGGGGGGTCGCAAAGAACGTATTTCAAGACGGTTTTTTTCTATAAACTCTATTAACTAAATCTGAGTGTGCACCATTGTAAAGTAGGTGGGGGTATCCAGTGCCCCCTACTACCATCCTTGAGAGAAGACTTCAAAAATAGGGAAAAAAGGATGTTCGAAACAGTGATAGTGAAGTCTGAAGAGTTGTCCTTGAAGCAGGTCGTATGAGCACTATGGTTCTCTGGAAGTTGATGGTGAGACCAAAGCGATCATATATGCTTTCTTAAAGTTGTTGAAAGACTGTTGCACCCCCTCACATGTAAAATATTTTTTTTTAATGAAAAGAAGAATGAAATACGTGAGATAGAGGGCCACGATGATATGAAAATACTGTAGATAGTTGTGTGCATGCGTATGTGTGGAGTGCATCGACTGTGTGAGGAAGAATTTATTTGAAGTTATTATGTCAGAAAGGGGGAGAAAAAGAAAGTAAAAGAACGATGAGAGGTGAACGATAGGTAAAAGAGTAAGAAAGAGAGAGTGGAAAACGAGAGGCAAAAAGAGAAAAAGAAAGAGAGGCAGAGTGTGAATAAAGGAAGACATAAAAAGATAAGAGAGTGAGGCGGAGAGAGAAAGGGATAACGGAAACAAAGAAGAAAAGTGTGAAGAGAAAGTGTGGGGTGAAAGAGCAGTATAGATAGGGAGAGAGAAGGACAAAGAGGCAAAATTGAGAAAAAGATAGAAAGGCAGCAAGAGATAAACAGACAGCGATAAATATAAAGAAAAGAGAGAGAGCGTGCTGTTGTGCATTAATTCATCGGCTCCTCCTCCTGCTACTTCCGTAGATAAATTGGTTTTGTACACTCGAGACGACGGTTTACTTCATAACTACCAGAGCAAGGTATCGGCGTTGTTGTCTCAAATTAAAACTTCTTCATCAACACCTTTTAAACAATCATGGTAAGTTATCTTCCTATATAAACACACACACTCCTTCTTGGATTATTATGGCCTATATATCTTTATATGACAACTCGTTAATTATTATATGCTTGCTTGTTTATATCATTCCACGCTCTCAACACCTATGCTTGCTTTAATGGAAATCGCTTTCATATTGTTACCATTACGTGTGGGATTTTTTGAATAACATTGCAACCGCTACTCTGGTTGTTTCTTGATTGTCAAATTTGACCTTCACTCTCGTGTTACATATAAAGGAATACATATTTTTAACGTTAAACAAACCAACTGTTCTTTCGTTTTACTTACTACTCAACTTAGAATAGTTATTTTTTACATAAAAAGTAAATACCATTTGATTGTACACATATCTCTATATGTACACCAGTATTTGAACACTGCTGTCCTTGATAAGTGAGAAATCATTCATTATGGTATGCATGTCTAAAATTACATAAAACATTATCGTTCAGTTTTAATATTCCTTGTAATAACGATTCCTCTTTCTATATCTTGCCGTTTGTTTCTTCTGTGGTCGACAATATAACAAAACATTTGACAATATTGGACGAAGCGTTGCTACGCCAGACCAGATTTTTTTTCTGTCTGACTACTGTATTCGACGTGGCCTTCGTTTTTTCGGGCCGTAGGGTATGATTTGAAAAAATTAGCTATTTCTAGCCTGATGAGTGACCATGTAGAGGGGCTCTCTTTGGCTCATGTGTGTGTATGTATTGTATTGTAAAACTGAGAGAATAATACTATAAATTTACCCAGTTTATTTGACTCTTGCCATAGAACAGTGAACACGAGATAGTTAAAGCAACTTGCTTGATACTCATTCCTCCTTCTCAAATCGATCGCATAATTACAAGATATAGATATTGGGGAGGTCAAGTAACTAACGTTAGGACAATGTTCGGATATTGATCTAAGCTATTTTGTGACACTGGAGTTTGGTTTGTCGGCAATATTAACAATAAAAATCCTGTGAAACGGTTAAGTTAACCTTGACCTCTATATGCTTGAAGGGCGGAACGTAGCGGTACTTTACAAGTTGTTGCTTAAATAAGTTAGTTTTACACACACACACACACATATTAGAAACTATTTCATAACTTTTATTTTATAGAAGACAATATTCAGTATGGTGTGTGCCTTTCTTTTCTTTTCAACAAGATCTTAAGAGTTTATTTAGGGGGTGTTGGTTTATTGTCCATGCGTTAACATTGTTTCAGTAGACAACTTTTAAATGATGTTGATGTCAGCACCAACAATTTATGTTTATCTCATCTACATTGTTTGACAACATTACGTACAATATATGAGGAAAGGGTGGAAGAATAATATCAATTTTGTCCTTGGATTTCCCTTGGTTTGTATTTTATGTGAACTCAAAAGAAAACAAAACATGAAGCCGAACATGAAAGGTTTGGGATTGTGGCAGAATAAAGTTAACTTTCATTTAATTTTGAAGTCTTGTGAAGGAAGTTAATTCGTTGAAATAGATATTATCTCTAGAATTTTATTATTTTTTTTAATTTGTTATTTAAGTAATTGAAAAGTTTGAGAGGGAGCAAAGTGAGACTGATGAAAGCACTAGCTAATTAATCTATTAATGCATTTTGTGGAGAACAAGCGTCATTAGTTACAGGTTTACACCGGACCGATAGTGAGTGCAACAAGGAACTGACTGTGAAACTCAGGTGAAACAAATACCACCAGGTAATTTTGTTCGAAAGCACCGTTTCATCCTTATTGATATTTTTGGTGGGGACTTTTAGTATATGCCTATTGTTTTTGAGAAGTGTGGCATTTGTTGATCATGTTAAAAAATACTTCAACAAAATATCGTATCTGATCAATTCATGGAAAATGTATTGTCGAAGTAATAATTTTAAGTGGTAACTTTTATTTATTTAGAACTCAAAAGTCAGCTGCCTTGACCCCAGTTTTTATCAGTTTGTTTGCTAAGAAATTTATTTAATCCCAAGGTCAGCCTTGATCGAACAGACAGTCTTAACAAAGGCGTTTCACACGTAACCATTTCGTCTTCCATTCACACATTTTTTGTAAGATGGTAGCAAATCCGGGAAGAAAGTTAGAGGAAAACTTCAATAAATGATTGATATAATTTTTACATTGTTATATTTTTTCACATATATGTACGTGTTATGTATTGTCATTTAATAAATTACTTGAAATATTTTGTTTAATTATTACAAAATGCGACATTTTCCTAGACGAAATTGTGACATTGTTTCCGTCCACCATTTGGCAGTTCTCGTGTTCGTTTTACGTTGCGCTGTTCTGAATAACGTTACTTTGGTTCTAAAGCAGAAATACTGTCTATATATATTTAAAATGAATGAGCAATACTATAATCGTTGACCGGAATTAATTCCCTCAGGTTGTGGCCTCAGAATAAACTTCCTCCGAAATCCTGAGCAGGCTACCGTATATTTGTGGAAATTAACGAGTCTCCTTTCTACAAAACCCAGTTGAGAAGATCAAACTGGTAGCTTAGCTATTCTGGAAGAATATTTCTAGTAGGCCAAGAAGCCGTATAGAGGTTTTCTCGTTGATTTGTAAAAAAAAAAAAAATGTCCGTGGAAAAATTTGATGACATAAACGTGTAGAAGAAAACTACCATATTTGTTTTGATTTAAATTAAGAAAACGCTTGTACGTGGAAATCGAAAAAAGCAAAGAAATGCGACACAAAATAGATTACGAAGGGATGAATTGTGACTCTTTAGCCCTGCCAACAGAAAAAAAAAAAAAAAAATAAGACCATATATCTATATACGTGGTTAACCAAAACTGTACAAATTTGTATATAAATAAACACTCTTAGCATATAGACATGCAAGTCTCGATTAATCCTATTCTGCAGTGATATTAACTTTTTGGGGGTCTCGGGCCCCACTTCGATTTTAAAAATAAGACGGCGCCCCACCATGTTCGGGCAAAGTATATACGCCCCATTTTGATTCCCGCATTCATACCGTATCTGTACAGATATGTTTTTTTAATTAGATTTTCCATGTTTGTGTCGAAGTGTATATATATATTAATATAAAATCGTGGTATTTAATTTATCAATAACTACTAAATTAACATGGTGTTGACATTGGACATTAGAGTTAACTCCCTTCGCCATATCTGGATACAACATGCTTATCACACTTGGATTTCACACCGGTGGTAGAACTGGAATAGCTATTATGTTGGGAGTCGCATGCGGACATGTTATGCAGGTGTGGATTTGGCAGTCTGGTGCGCAGAGACAATATTTTGCATTGGTTCTTCACCTGTGACCTTTCAGTTTTTGATTGAAGTGATCTCTTTATGGCATTATTTTTTTGTATTTATGTATCAATAAAACAATTGAAAGAATGGTAGTGTGTATAAGCAAGTTTGGATGCTCACAGAATCCCATATAAATATTTCATGTTTCAGTTGTAAATTTTGTGATGAGTTGTAACTTGGAGCTACAATGTGCACGGGATTGCTTAACAAGCTAGAAATAAGGGATAAATCATCCTGAACTGTCTTAAAAAGGAAAAGGCACATGTTTGATAGTCATAGGTCACCAGGGTAGTCATGGCTGAAACATTTCATCATGGGTCTGCTTAATCGAGGTTAGCCTGGAGCTAAATAACAAAACATTTGAATTTTGAATGGAGACATAGTCACTTGACTAGTTAAAAATAGCAGCTGAACGTGCCTTAACCATTAACATGCTATATCCCAAAACGAGTTTGTTGATTCAAATGTTTATAGTAGGTTTGCTAATAGACTGAAAATTTACAATATAGGAAAAACTATTTTTTATATGCAATCAAAGAGCTGTTTTGTACTTTTCAAGAATGCATTGCTAATGCAGTTTTCTGTAGTATAGGACATTAAGAGTTAAATAAAGGGTACATTCGACAATCTTTAAAAAATACTGTAAAAGTATAGTGAATATTACTTTCGAAAACTTGATTTTAAAATATTTTTAAAAGAACAATTATGAATTTCTTAATAAACTATGTTCAAATTTGAAATATGAATAAGAACATTCACTCTTAAAGTCCTGTACTACATGAAACCACATTGACAAGGTACTCTTAAAAGATATAAAACAGCACTGACTGCACTGCATTAAAAATTATTCTTTATCCTAATATTACAAATTTTCTCAACAGTCTGTCAACTAGTAAAGATACTATAAATATTTGAATTAACAAACCTGTTTTTAGATATTTCTTGCTAAATCATTACGGAATGTTAAGAGTTAATAGCATTTTATAAATTACTCTAATCTTGAACAGTTATAAACATAAAATATAACAACCTAAGCTATAAAAACAACAGAGGTAATAAAATAGATGTGTAATATAGTTTCTACTTCTCTGAGCTTCAACCAGATAACTGGGATATTAAAAATGGTTTTATTGTCCCCTAATTATTCAGAAATGTGCTGTTATAAAAAGAAAGACAAAATATCTAATAAAAGCAATAATGATTTCTTTTCTTCACTCACATATTCGTGAGAGCAGAGTACTCAGACACATATCAGAAACAGCCATCCCCAATTGATCCAGCTGGGTCCAAGTGAGACCAAAAGTTTATGTACTACTTCTGAGTCTCCTGCCAGTTGGCTTTGCCCATAAAATCTGTCCAGTGATTTTTCCCTTTGTCATTCTAACCACATATTTGTAGTATTGGAGCTGTGATCTCTCAATTTGGAGAAGTTGCAGCAATACCTAGAGCAACTCTCTGATCTCTGAGTTATGCATTCTATCAAGTAATGTTACTCCAGAGTTATAAACATAAAATATTACAACTTAAGCTATAAAAACAACAGAGGTAATAAAAGAGATGTGTAATATAGTTTCTACTGCTCTGAGCTTCAAACAGATAACTGGGATATTCTCTCAATTCGGAGAAGTGGTCCTACCTGGAGTGACTCTGATCTCTGAGCTATGCACTCTATCAAGTAACATTACTCCAAAGACCCTTTGGAGGAACCCCATTTCAGCTATTTGTATTCACAATTGTATTCTTTCAGTCATTACCCAAGATTCATAAGGGTTGGTGCAAATACCAAATTGAAGATAGCGAGTTTGGCTTTTACATTTACCTCCCTTCTAATGATTTCCTATTTTTGTATATATCACACATAAACATATATGTCTCCTTAAACCTTTTAACATTAAAACCGGCCATATCAAGCCAGAATTCTCTCACCTCTTTTTGTTCAAACTGGCCATAATTGGCTGCTCATATTTATGTTCAGGTATTGTTCTCAAAATAAATATCAAAATCTCATATCATCATCATCACCGTTTTACGTCCGTTCTTCCCCGCTAGCATGGGTTAGATGGGTTGTCCTGTTGTGGGCAGTGTCCGGTCAGCTGACCATGCCTTGCTCATACAGGAACAGATTCTGACTTGATTTCTACAACTGGATGCCCTTCCTAACACCAACCTCATTTACAGTGTGGGCTGGGTGCTTTTTTGCCGTGGCACCTCCACAACCACTTTGCAGTGGGAGGGTGTGGGGGCATACTGTTTATATGCTTCAGCTTCGGCTTGTACCTGTGGGGGGTCGGGTCTTCTGTATTACTGCGTGACGCCAGAGGTCACGGTCGTGTGTCATCGCCTTTGAGAGGTGTAATTGGGTAAGGTCGGCTTTTATCACATCGCAGGTCTTCTTGGGTCTCCCCACTCCGCGGTTTCCATCGACTTCTAGTGCTCTGCACCTTTTTATGCAGCTGTCATCTTTCATACGCATCACATGTCCATACCAACGCAACCGCCTCTCCTGCACACAGCATTTGATTCCTCTTATGCTCAGTCTCCCTCTTAATTCATTTATGCTTTGCCGTTCACGTATATTACTATTACACATCCATTGGAGCATGCGGGCTTCGTTTCTTTCTAATCTACGCAAGTTTTCCACCTTCAGCGCCCAGGTCTCACTACAATGTAACATTGCTGTTCATATACACGCATCATACAGTCTGCTTTTCATTTTGAGGGAAAAACCTTTTGCAGCTAGCAGTGGCAGTAGCTCCCTGAACTTCTTCCATCCCGTTCTTACCCTAGTTATTGTACTTTCCGAACACCCACCTCTGGTGCTAATTCAGTCACCTAGGTAGCAGAAGCTGTCTACTGTTTCTACAGAGCCCTCCCAGAGTTTGGTGATACTTGTTTCCTGTGGCTGTTTGCTGCTTACTGTCCCAGCGCAGCTGCTACATGTGAAGCTTACATTCTTAGTTAAGCTTCCTGAGATCCCGTATATTTGATATTATGTGAGATAAAGTGTATACCATAAAAATTCAATAGTAAATATAGAGTAATGTAAATGCTAAAGGATTAAGTTTCCATCTACCAAATTCACTCACAAGGCATTGGTCAATCTAGGGCCATAGAAGATTCTTGTCCAGTGTTTCATGTAATATTAATTTTAAAACAACGTAATCACTCATTCCCAGCAGAACTTGCATATTTCTAGTTTTATAATAAGCTTGACACTAACTGAAGAGGCTAATTAGTGTGACTGTAACTACAATGGCAATATATTTCAGTGCAAAAGAAGACCTACTGAGTCGTTGATTTATATTTTTAACCCTTTAGCATTTATTACTCTATATATTCTATTGTATTTTTGTGGTAAAGGCTTTATCTTACATAATATTGAATCTATGAGATTTTGATGTTTACAATACCTAAACGTTGACATGAGCAGCCAGTTTGAACAGGGGGAAGCGAGAGAATTCTGGCTGGATATGGTCAGTTTAAATGTTAAAGGGTTAAAGGAATTGATTCTTCATGAATTGTGTATGCAAGCAGAAATAACTATATTATATATGTTAGGAATGATTTCATAGATAAAATAAATCATATGGAATATAAAGTTATGGATACTATTAGACATTCAGGCAACTGATGGGTGTACAAGCAAACAGCCAACGTAGATGTAGATAGAAATATTTACCAGAAAATCATCATCATTTTTACATGTTTTACCCTGATTGAATGGATCCTCACTGGACATGTCAGAAAAATCACATCTTACTCATACATTCTATATTTTGTTTATAGCTGATGCCCTTCTTTTCAGGGCGTAATGGATACATTTTACTGTTTAAAATAGTGCAAAACTATTTCTAACATGAATAAATGTGATTACACTTCTGCATTTTTTTTATTGCATTATATAAAAAAAAAGACAAAAAAATTTAGATGTGTAATCAAACTTGTTCATGTTAATAATATTTTAAACATTAAAATCCATCCAGTGTTAGATATCATTTTGAATACATATTAAAGCTGTCTCAAAAACTGCTGGCACAAAGAAATTGTTAAATGATGATATATATATATATATATATATATATATATATATATATATATATATCAGGATCGAGATCTCTGGCGGTATGCAGTAATACAGAAGACTTACCTTCCCTTGTGCATGAGTTGAAGCATACATTTAGTATGCTCCACTTTCCTTTACCTTCCTCCCTTCCATACACCTCCTATGTCCTAACATTCCAACCCTCATCCATGTCCCTAGATCCACCTCCTACACCCCAGCTCCCAGTCCACACTGTAAATGTGGTTGGTATCAGGAAGAGCATCCAGCTATAGAAACCAAGCCAGAGCAAGACATAGTCATCTGACCTGGCTTGTCTCAAATAGGACAACTTGTCTAACCTATGCTAGCGTGGAAAATGGACATTAAACGGTGGTAATGATAATGATATATACACACACTTACATGCAAATGTTGTCGATTAAATAGTAGTAAGATCTTTGGATATTCATTCCAGCTCTCACCTTTGACGACCTCTGGCAAACTTCCCATTTTTTCGCTATTGGAAAGGTCTTCCAGCATGCTTTCCTGACGGCATGTCCTAGGAACATTAGTTGTCTCTTTTTAATAGTGAGCAGTATCTTACGTTCCATCCATATTCTCTTCAAAGTCCATGATTTTCAGCTGTAAAGAAGCATTGACCAGACAAATGTCTTCAGTAAACGAAATTTGATTCCAATTGAGAAGTTGCAATCGACAAAGATGGACCGGAGTCTTGAGAATGCATCTTTTGCAAGAGCTATATGGGCACATAAAGCCCTGAGAGAAAGCATAGTACATACTGCTAGCAATACTTGATTGCAAGTGATGGTTATAGTAGTAGTAGTACAATCATCTTTAAAATGTTTTTGTATTAGATTTCAAAATTGTAGATTGTTTGGGAATAAATATCGCTCCCCTTGCTTCAACTATCTAATTTTGCCCCAAAATGCTTTAATCGTTTTGATACCAAAGTGTTTTAAAATGTTTATATCTATCTAAAAACCTTCCATGATAATTTTCCATAAGATCCTTTAAGTTATATTCCAAACATAAGCTAAATAATGAGAAAGTTATATTACTAAATGCCTCTGAATTCTTGATTATTTTCAAAATTTGAAAATCATATGCAGCGTCTTTCATTAGAAATATGGTAATGTATTACATTTTAAAATTAGCCAAATCAGTTCCTGTATGAGCAAGGCATGGTCAGCCGACCAGACACTGCCCACAACAGGACAACCCGTCTAACCCATGGTAGCGTGGAAGAACGGACGTAAAACGGTGATGATGATGATGATGATGATGATTGTTAAATATCATCCACCGCCCATTTCAGCTGTCTAATTTTTGCCTCAAAATGCATTAATATGGCAATTCTTGCTTTTCTCATCCTTAAATATTAAAATATTGTGATGTATACATACATGTTCATTGATGCAACCTTTTCTTATATTTACAGAGCGACCCTATAAAAGTACTGGTTTCAGGAGCTGCTGGTCAGATTGCATATTCCCTCCTCTACAATGTTGCTAAGGGAAATATCTTTGGGCTAACCACGGTAAGAATACTCTCACAGTTACCCTTCCTTCTCCTTTTCTGTCTTTATCTTTTATGTATATATATATGCATGCCTCTGCGCAAAATGAAATCTCTGGGTACACAAGCTGTTTAATGAGATATCTGGTAGGTTAACAAAGGTTGTAGGCTATTTATGTGGCAAATGTTCACATGAAATAGACTTTAGCAAATCCTTAGAAGTGGTTGATACCTTCTGCTTCCTAGGTGACTTAATTAGCAGTTGGGGGAGTGTTCTGGAAATATAGTAGCTAGAGTGAGAACTGGGTGGAAAAAGTTCAGGGAGCTACTACCTTTGCTGGCTACAAAAGGTTTCTCCCTCAGAACAAAAGGCAGGTTGTATATATGCTTGTTTGAGATCTGAAGTGCTGCATGGATGTGAGACATGGGCCTTGAAAGATTGGAAAGCAGTGAAGCAAGCATACACTGATGGATAGTGTGCATGAAAGATGAAGCATAAATGAACTGAAAGAAAAGCTGAGCATAAGAGGGATTAGATGTAGGGATTAGAAAGATGACAGCGCTGGTATAGACATGCAATGAGTATGAAGAATGATAGCTGCATAAAAAAGTGCAGGTCACTCAAAATTGATGGAAATTGCAGAAGGCCCAGGAACATTTGGAGTGATGTCATCAAGGCTGACCTCATGAAACTGAATCTCACAAAGAAGATAACATAATGCCAAGTCAATTGGCAATATGTTGTACTGCATGAATGGGGTGAAATGCAAGAAAGTGAAAGGTTTACAGGCTTGACCCACTTGTTCACCTTCCTAAACTTATCTTCCCACTTCCTCATTTCCCCTCATTATACTCCTACCATCACTTCTCTCATCTAACCCATGTCAGTACAGAAAGAAAAGTGCTCCCACCCTACCTCATCCCCAATTCGTTTCCCCTTCATAACCAATACCAACATAGAAGAAAGATCTGACAACCCCCTCGTATACCTGATTAACTCTCTTGTCCAACCGATACCAGCATTGAAAGCCAGACACAACTCACTCTCACCAAAGCCACCCCCATGACCTGAAGTTTCCTCTCTCATGGCAATATGACCCTCCCCCACTCCTGTCAATGCCTCCTTAGTGATGGTGCTATGATAAAAATACACCCAGTCCACTCTGTAAATTGGAAGTGTTGGTGCTATGACAAAAACACCCAGTCTATTTTGAAAGGTGGTAGTACCAGTCATGATAAATCTTCCCAGTACATCCTGTAAAGAGGTTGGTGTTAGGATGGGTATCCAGCTGTAGAAAGCATGCCAAAAATGGAACATATGAGCAAGCATTGTCATCTGACTTGTCTAGCTTCAAACATGAAAACCCATCTTACCCATGCATGCATAGAAAATAGACATTAAACTGCGATGTTGATATATATTATGTTATGTTCTTTTACTCTTTTATTTGTTTCACCCGTTAGTCTGAGACCATGGTGTGACACCACCTTAAAAGGATTTAATTTGTATTATTAACCACAGTACTTTTTTCAAATGTGGTATCTACTTTATCGATCTGTTTTTTTTTTTTCGAATTGTTAAATGAAAAGACATAAACAAACAAACGTAAACACACAACAAACATATACATCATCATCATTTTATATCTGTCTTTCCATGTTTGCATGGTTTGGATGGGTATACATATATATATATTGTGTAGGTGTTACGACAAAAAGCACCTAGCATACATTGTAAATGTGGTTGACGTTAGGAAGGGTATCCAGCCATAGAAAACCAGCCCCCAAACACCCAGCACACACTGTAAGTGTGGTTGGCATTAGGAAGGGCATCCAGCTGTAGAAAACCAGCCAGAAAATCTCCTATATGAGTGGGACATGGTCCCCCGACCCAACTTGCTTCTAAATGGGACAAACCTGTCTAATCCATGCTAGTGTGGAAGATAGATGTTAATCGACAGTGATGATGATGATCATATATATACACACATACACAACTGGCTTCCATACAATTTCTATATACTAAATTTCCAATACAAGGCTTTGGTCAACTCAAGGCCATAGTAGAATGAATCCAAAGCTATGTGGTTGTGATGCAAACATCTTAACGACACATTCGTACTTGCACCTATATCATACAATGTTCTTGATCTCTTTACATTCAAGTGATCAGTGTGTTGATATTTGTATCAGAACTAATGCTATTATGTTGTTTGTTGTTAATTCTCCCTTAGAAATCTTCAGTTAATCATTCTGATACCAAATCTTCTTAAGCCATACATGGTTATATGTTTTAAAGTGTGTTTAGCATTTAAACCGGCTGTATCTGACCATTAATTCTCTCACCCCTTTCTGTTTAAACTGGCCGCTCATACTGATGTTACGTATGGTTCTCAAAATAAATATCAAAATCTCATAGATTTGATATTATGTGAGATAATTATTTGAGGTAAAGCCTTTACCATGAAAATATATTAGTAAATATAGAATAATGGAAATGCTAAAAGGTTAAACCTTCTATTATAATTTTATGTAAGAAGTTTTGCTAAGTTATGTTCCAAATACCATCTTAATAATGAAAAACCCTCCAAATTCTTGATAATATTGAAAATCATAGAAATATAGTAATGAAAGGGGGAAATTACATACTAATACCATATAAAGCTTTCTGGCACCTTTCAGTGTTATTAACTAGAATATTTTGATGTTAGAAAGGGCATCCAGCCATAGAAACCATGCCAAATATGGAATGTATGAGTAAGAAGACTAGGTCACCTGATTAGTCTAGCTTCAGAACATGACAACTCTTCCAACCAATGTCAATATGGAAAGTGGACATAAAAACAATGATGGTGATGGCGATTGTTATTAATGGTGTAAAATGATAAAAAAAGTCTCCTTTATTAAGATTAGTAGTCATTTAATAAATATTTATCTCAAACAAGTCCAATGATTAAAACCCTGTTGAGTTTATTTTTTTTTTTTAAAGATCTTGTATTTATATATTATTTATTTGTGTTCCTTTTTTTCTGTATTTTCTAAAGCCAATATCTTTGGTACTTTTGGATATTGAACCAATGATGTCAGTTCTGGAGGGAGTTGCAATGGAACTTCAAGACTGTGCTCTTCCACTGCTAAAGAGTAAGTTAACATTTCATAATTTCATCACGTATATTCATCTGTTCTTTTTGGTTTTAGTCATTTGAGTGTGACTATCATGTAGCACCGATTTGAAAGAGATTTAGTCAATCATTTTCACCTCTGTATATATTTATTTATTTTTTTTTTTTTTAACTGTTAAGTTATGGGACGGAGACAAACAGTAATTATAGACATGGGCACATACACACACACATCTTATATATAACGATTAGAGGATTGCGAGACTGTCCGGGATATTTTTTCTGAACACATTATTAAAATAAGTTGGATTACTTTGAATAAATCATGAATGAATATTATGTAATTTATCTCCTAAATTTCGTAGCTGTTGATTAAACATAAATATTCTTATATATAATGATTGCTTATTTTAGGATTCACTTCTTTTAAAATTTTCAAATGTCAACAATTCAGGTTAGCATCCGTATCACCTGGCATTTCTTCACTCAGTGTCCCTCACCCACATGCATCGCATGTCCAAAGCAGTGCAGTCTTCTCTCTTGCACGCTACATCTGATTCTTTATACCCAGTTTTTCACTCAGTTCATCCATACCCTGTCATTCATACACACTAAGATTACATATCCAACAGAGTATGTTCACTTCATTTCTCTCCAGTGTCTTGTATATCCTCAGCATTTACTGCCCATGTCTCACTGTCATGTGACACTGTATCACACACAGGCATCAGACAATCTACCCATCATTCATTAAAAACATCCCTTTGTTGTCAATAGAGGCAGTAGCTCCCTGAACTTTTCCTCATCATGTTCTTATTTTAGCTACTATGTTTTCAGAGCAACCCCCTCTACTGTTAAGTCATCTAAGTAACAGAAATTATCAACTACTTCTATGGTACCTTCCTGTAAATGGAAAAAGATTTATTTCATTGTTGCTCTTACTACATACTATTCTTGTGCATCTACCACATACAAAGTCTATCTTTTATGTTAGTCTGCCTATAATCTCACTATACATCTTGTGTACCTTACATTGTGTACATTGTATAGAATTTCTACCCACTCCTTTTCTGCACATTGAGCATGGTCACTTCCCAGATGGTATCAAAGTCTTGTATTTTTTACTGCTTACTAAAACTTTGTTCTTTGCTATGTTTACTTTGACCTTGGTGGTATTTGAAATCAAATCATAAAGAGCCACAATTAATATTTCTCTAACAGTTCTTTCAATCCATGCTCTATGATAATAATAATTACAATAATAATGTATATTATTATTCAGCTTGTCACAATGTGTTTGAGTGTTATGCTTCAAACAACCTCAACTGTGCAGTGAAATTGAAGACATAATCAAATTCTTTATGTAAGCATGTAAAAAAACGGACATAAAAATGCTGCTGATGAATGAAAGAATGTTATGAAAAGCTATAAATATCAAAATTATGATGGTGTGGAGGTGGTGGTGGTAGTAATGAGGATGATGATAATGAACATTTGTCTTTCTCTCTCTTCAGACGTAGTACCTACTTCCTCTCTTGAAGTTGGTTTTATGGACATTGATGTGGCTATTCTTGTTGGTGCCATGCCACGTAGAGAAGGAATGGAAAGGAAAGATCTTTTGGCCTCCAATGTCAAGATTTTTAAGAGTCAAGGAAGTGCTATAGACAAATATGCCAAAAAGACTGTCAAGGTAAGATCAGACTGCCATCACCATAGCCTTTTTTCGACTGCTTTTCCATGCTGGCATGGGTTGGGCGGGCTATTATCACTATAGCCTCTTTACACACATTGCCTTCCTTCTTCATCTCCTCTGTGATGTTCAGTGTTTTGAGATCCACTCTCACCACTTCTGTGCAGGTTTTTGGTAGCCTTTCTCCTACTGTTTCTTCCTTCCACTATTTTTGTTCAGAAATTGTATTTATTAGATTTGGAAAATAGTAAAAGAAAATGAACTGGTTTAACCTTTTTGATACCTAACTGCTTGAAACCACCCATGGTTTCTATGTTCTAAAACTATTTATTTGAAAATGGTTATATTTATCTAAATACCTTCCATCATATTGTTATGTAAGAACCTCTTAGTTCCAAATACTAGTTTATTAAAATTCTTGATTAATGTGCCAGACATGACAGCCTCCCTAGTGCTGGTGTTGTGATAAACTGTATCCCATATACTCTACAAAGTGGTTGGTATTAGGAAAGACGTCCAATAATAGAAACCATGCCCAAGAGTTAAGGGCTCTTCAGTCATGGCAACCTCCTTAAAATAAAAGGCATCCATTATAATCTGTAAAATGGTTGGCAATGGAAAGAGCATCCAGCTATAGAAACCATGCCAAAAAGTTGAGAGGACAGTTCAGTTGTATCAAGGACATGACAACCTTCTTAATGCTAGTGATGATAAAAAGCACCCAGTACACTCTAGAGATAGGAAGGATATCGTTCAGTAGAAACCATGCCAAAACAAAGGGTTGAGTATTTTTCAATCATGTCAAGGACATGACAATATTTATATTGCTGGTGTCACACCCAATACAATCAGTATTGCATTAGGTGTTTGAAAGAGTATCCAGCTGTAGAAGTCATGCTTAAAATAGAATGTATATGAGATGTCGTCCCCTGACCCTTATAGGACAGCAGCTCCAATAATTAAGTACTGACTTGGTCTGTAAAGACCCATTTAACCCATGCTATCATGGAAAAATATGTAAAATGACAATGATAATGATATAATTAACCAGTAGAAGGATGTTCTGCATTTTTTCGGTCTTAATCTGCAATATACAGGTATAATTCAGATAGATTTTTTTCTTCTTCTTCACCCACTTATTCCTGAGAGGGCTGTGGGAGCAGTCTTCAAACACTCCTTCCAGTGGGTCCTGTTAGAAGCAACTGTCTCCAACTGATCTGGCTGGATCCCCAAGTGTGACCAGCCAAGTTCATGGATGTTATCCAACCATCTTGCTTGGAGTCTACCCCTGGGTCTCCTGTCTGTTGGTTTTGCCATAAAATCTATCCAGCAATTCTTTCTTGAGTCATTCTAACCACATGCCCATAGTATTAGAGCTGTGATCTCTCAATTCTTTTTTTAGGGGTGGGGGGGATTACTTGAATATTGTTATAGCAGCTATTTTTACTGTTCAGATTGGAAACCAGTCTTTGGTGTGTGTTTGTCAAGCAATGTGTTTTAATATTTTGTAATATTCTCTATATATTTCAGGTTCTTGTGGTCGGTAACCCAGCCAACACGAATGCTCTAATATGTATGAAATATGCTCCAAGTATTCCAACAGAAAATTTCTCAGCATTGACACGACTTGACCAAAACCGAGCTCAATATCAAGTATGTATTTTTCAAATTTTTTTTTTTTTTCTACTAGAACAAAAATGTCCTTTTATATTCGTTTTAGAACCATTTTAAATCACCAGAAATTCGTCATGATTCTATATTAAAATTTGTTTATTTTAAAGTGTTTATATTTATCTAAAAACCGTCTATCATACTTTTATGCTTCAAATGCTAAGTTAATAATGAAAAAGTTATACTATTAAATCACTCCTAATTTTTGATTATTTCCAATATGGTGTCTTTCATTAGAAATCTTTCTTACTCATTCATTATATATATATACAGAAAATTATGATGGAGAATCAAAACATATATATATGTCACCTTTAATTTAAGTTTATCATTAGTAAATCGTTAGTAAATTCAAGTTTTATCATCAGTAAATCCGTTAAAGTTTGCCATAAGACTTCTCATTAGAAAATCTGTTAAAGTTCGTTGTCATGTTCATAGCCATGACATTCTCCTCCCCCCTCCCCTGTTCTGTACTTCAGTCATATAATCGAAATGGATTCTAGCTGTTGGCTGAACTTGTAATGTAGAAATTTCGACATTCTTCCTGTCTGTAAATCCATCTAGAATTAAGTACTCCCATTAGAAAAGCAGTTATGTCTGACTTTTATTTGTTTTTCCAGTATCTCCCAGGTTTGCTACACTTTTATTTTTGTTTTTCCAGTATCTCCCAGGTTAGCTACGCACGTCTGTCTTCCGGAAGTCACCCCCCCTCCTCCCTACCATAGATATTTGGCCAATCAAAACTCAGCAGTTTTATAGTAAGGTTTCTAATGTTAATCTCTGTCGCAAGGCCGATACTTCTTAAGCTTAGATCTAGGTGTTGCTTGCTACGATAAATGGATTATGGAGTTGGGGAATATGAAAACTCACAATAACAGCAAAGATGAATTCACCACCTGTTTCAGGACGAGTATGCAAACGTTCCTCTTTATATCAGATGCGGGAGCCCAAGACCAACATAATTCCATCTCCCACACCCCTCCCTGTGCTCCCCTCCCATCACTTCCTCCCCATCGAAATCCAAAATTTCAGAGTTGGTACCATGAACGTATGCACATTTAAAGGTCACTCAAACGAGGTTGTAGAAATGCTTGAACGTAAGGAAGTTGATGTTTGTTGTGTTCAAGAGACCAGGTGGAGGGGTGGGTCTGCTAGATTCATTATGGGCAAGAAACGATGCTATAAGCTTTTCAGGATGGGTTGTGATAGCAGGTTGGGTGGTGCTGGAATTATGTTAGCAGAAAAATGTGTAGATAAGGTAATTGCCATAAATAGAGGGAATGACAGGATAATTAAAAGATTAGTTCTAAATAGGGCAACTGTATCTATTATATCTGCTTATGCACCCCAATCAGGATTACCAGACGTTACTAAAGACAGGTTCTATGAGTCTCTAATGCTCACTACCTCCCAGATACCCAACAGTGACTATAATTATTGCTGGCGACCTTAGTGGTCATGTTGGACAACATTGTGATGGCTATGATGGAGTCAATGAAGGTTATGGGTTTGTTACTTGAAAAGAGGAAGGCTTCAGGATCCTGGAATTCTGTGATGCAAATGACCTGACTGTCTGTAACACAAACTTCAAAAAACGTGAGTCATTTGATCCCGTATAGATCATGGGAGCACACCAGCCAGATAGATTTATCCTTACTAGAAAATGAGACAGTCTGTTATGAACACTAAGTCCCTCCCTCGCGATGAATGCGCCTCCCAACATAACTTAGTAGTTAGTGACCTCATAGTCAGGGCCAGACGTACTTGCCAGCAGAAGAATACCTTAAGGAGAAGATTATGGAAGTTTAAAAACCCCACAGCCAGTAACAAATTTAAAAGCATATTACTTGTTGCTTTTGATAGTAAGGAAGAGCAATTAGAGACATACAATATAGAGGAACAGTGGGAATTCATGAAAGTTAACCTGTTGAAGGCGACTGATGAAATCTGTGGCTGGAGCAGACCGTTAGCAAGAGGAGTGTCATGGTGGTGGAAAGTAAGGTGGAGGAGTCCATCAAGGACAAAAAGCAGGCATGGAAAGAATGGCAGGATGGGGGTAGTAGAGAACTCTATCGGGTAGCTAGGAGGGAAGCTAGACAACAAGTAAACTTTGCAAAGAGGGAAGCAGAGAATAGTAATTTCAAGCATATTCTACAATGCGAGGTGTTCAGGATTGTGAGGCAATGTCTCAAGGAGGATTGTGATATTGTCGGGGAGACGTGTGTCCATAACGACGATGATGTACTTGCCCTCACTGATGGTGATAAGGTAGCTTGGAAGTCTCACTATGAGAGACTACTGAATGAGGAGAATGAATGTAATAAAGATAGACTGCCCCACATGTATCCAACAGAAGGACCATCTGTGCAAGTTAATGGTAATGTAGTAAGTAAGGCAATCAGAGATATGAAGAGAGGCATAGTTGCCGGAATGGTGGAACATACTATGGTCACATCATCATCATCATCATCATCATCTTCGTTTAACGTCCATTTCCCATGCTAGCATGGGTTAGACGGGAGTTGTCTCACTTGAGGCAAGGTTGGTCGGGTGACCATGTCTCGCTCTTATAGGACTATCTGGCAGGTTTTCTACGGCTGGATGCCCTTCCTAACACCAACCACATTTACAGTGTGGTACTGGGAACTTTTTACCGTGTTACCTACACGGCCACATTACAGCGTGGACTGTGTTTTTTTTCTCGTGACACCTACACGATCTCGATCTCATTATCTCATTTATTTGGACTGGATGTTGTGGGAGTGGGAGGATAGGGTAGGGGTAGTGGATTGGGGTGTATATTTGGTAAAGAGGTGCCTACTGACTGTAGGTTTCGCTTTGTACATAGGCAAGGCGGGTCTTCTGTATTACTGCGTAGCGCCAAAGATCTCGGTCCAGTGACATTGTCTTAGAGAGGTGCAAGTGTGTAAGGTCGGAATTTATCAGATCGTCTTAGGTTTTTCTGGGTCTACCTACTCCGTAATTACCATCAATTTTGATCACCCTGCACTTTTTTATACAGCTGTCGTCTTTCATGCGCATCACGTGGCCATACCAACGTAGTCTTCTCTCGAGTAAACATCATCTGATCCCTCTTCCGGATAGTAAACCAAGTAATACAGAATGGGGTCATACAAAATGACTGGTATAGCAGCAGCATCGTCAACTGTTACAAGGGCAAAGGAGAACGCCCTAGATAGAGGAAACTATAGGGGCATTAAATTAGTTGACCAGGTTATGAAAGTCACAGAAAGAGTTATTACTCAACTGATTAGGGACCGAATTGATCTACATGAAGTGCAGTTTGGGTTTGTGCCAGGTAAAAGTACCACGGATGCTCTTTTCCTTGTACGGTAACTACAGAAGTACCTAGCTAACAGTAAACCTCTCTACTTAGCTTTTGTTGACCTGGAGAAAGCCTTTGACAGAGTCCCACACACCTTAATCTATTGGGCTCTTAGAAAACTAGGAGTCGTAGAATGGCATGTGAGAGCTATACAAGCCATGTATAGAGGAACAGTCAGTAAGGTTAAAATTAACAATGAATATAGTGAAGAATTTAGCGTAATAGTAGGGGTTCATCAAGGCTCTGTACTTAGCCACCTCCTGTTTATTATTGCCCTACAGGCTATAACAGAAGGGTTTAAGACTGGCTGCCCATGGGAACTTCTATATGCAGATGATCTAACACTCGTAGCTGAATCTATGGCTGAACTAGAGAAGTTCCAAACATGGAAGCATGGCCTTGAATCGAAAGGTCTAAGTCAACTTGTCTATGACTAAAGTTCTAGTATGTAGAAAGGAGAATAGGGCACAGGTACCCTCTGGGAAATGGCCATGCTCAGTGTGTAAGAAAGAAGTAGATAGAAATTCCATTCTATGTCCCAAATGCAAACTATGGGTACAGGTAAGCTATCTAAGAATGTAGATTTTATATGTGGCTGATGCTCAGGTGCAATAAGTAGCAAGGACCCACTGGATGATATCTCCTTCAACTGCCCAGATGGTTCTATAGAAATAGTAGATACCTTCCATTAACTGGGTGACAAAATCAGCAGTGGAGGAGGGTGCTCTGAAAGTGTTGTAGCCAGAGTTAGAACGGGATAGAAAAAGTTTAGAGAGCTAATACCGCTGTTGGCCACAAAGGGTTTTTCTCTAAAAATGAAAGGCAGATTGTATGATGCATGTATACAAACAGTGATATTACATGGTAGTAAGACTTGAGCATTGTGTGCTGAAGGCCTGCGTAGATTAGAAAGAAATGAAGCTTGGATGTGTAATAGTAATGTATGCGAACGGCGAAGCATAAACGAATTGAGAGAGAGACTAAGCATAAGAGGTATCAAATATTGTGTTCTGGAGAGGAGATTGTGTTGCTTTGGACATGTGATGCGTATGAAGGACCACAGCTGTATAAAAAAGTACAGAGCAATGAAAATTGATGGAAGCTATGGAGTGGGTAGACCAAGAAAAACCTGGGACTAGGTGATAAAAACTGACCTTGCTCACTTACACCTCCCTAAGACAATGTCACTGGATCGAGGTCTTTGGCGCCATGCAGTTGTACAGAAGACCCGCCTTCCATTGCATACAAACCTACAGTCAGTAGGCACCTCTTAACTCAATGTATTCCCCACCAAACACACCCTATTCCATCCTCTCTTTTCCGTTCCCTCCACTGTGTCGATGACACAACAGTCCACATTGTAAGGTGGCCATGTAGGAGACACGGTAAAAAGGCTCCCAAACCACACTGTAAATGTGGTTGGTGTTAAGAAGGGCATCCAGCTGTAAAAACCTGCCAGGGACACTTCTGTACAAGCGAAACACGGTCTCCCTACCATTCCTGCATCAAATGGAACAAAGCCATTTAACCCATGTTAGCATGGAAGATGGACATTAAACAACGATGATGATATATATATATTATAATAATTGTTTCTACGTTAGGCACAAGGCCAGCAATAACCCAGTGTATTGCTGGTACTTTATTTTATCGACCCCGTAAGGATGAAAGAAGGAACAAAGAATCAGTGTTGCATCATATTCCTATTTAATTACATGTTTCACTGTCGATCAGCTCGAGGATCAATCTATTAATGATGGAACCTGACTCTAGATATGTTTTAACATGTAGACTTGCATTTCTCTATATAACCCATGCTAGCGTGGAAAGTGGACGTTAAACGAGGATGATGATACACTTTGTTAGCCTTCTGAGACAGGCTTTGCTCGACACATCTTCAAATATCTCATTGAGTGAGTAATTGTGAGCAAACTGGTTTATGGCAAATACTCACTATAACCTTGTCTATATATATATATATATATATATATATATATCATCATCATCATCATTTTACGTCCGCTTTTCCCTGCTTGCAAGGGTTGGATGGGTCCTATTCAGCACAGCATCTCTCCACTTGTCAAGGTCCTTCATCATCTCCACCATGAGCTTCAGCGATCTAGGGTCAATTCTCACCACCTCCGCCCATGTTTTTCATGGTCTACCTCTACTGCATCTTCCTTCTGGGATTTCTTGGCACTTTTTTACCCAGCGGACATCCTCCATGCGCATCACATGTCCATACCATCTCAGTCTTCTCTCCTGCACACCACAACTTATCCCTCTTATACCCAGTTTCTTTCTCAACTCATCTATGCTTGGTCGTTCAAGCACATTTACACTGCACATCCAACGGAGCATACTTGCTTCATTCCTCTGTAGTTGTTGCCCATGTCTCACTACCATGCAGCATCGCGCATCGGCATCATATAACCATCCTTTCGTACGCAGGGAGAAACCCTTCTTTGTCAGCAGAGGAAGCAGCTCCCTAAACTTCTTCCAACCCGTCCTTATTCTAGATACTATGGCCTCGGAACACCCCCCTCCCATACTAATCTGAACACCTAGGTACCGGAAGCTATCAACCACTTCTATAAAACCCACCTGCATTGGAAAAATGTGTCTATCACTGCAATTACTAATGTCAACTTTCCCAGTACATCTACTGCATATTTAGTTTTCCCTACCTGTTAGTTTGTCTGCTATCCCACTACATCTCTTGTGTACCCAGGATCTGCATTGCGTACATTTTATGGAATTTATCATCATCATCATCATCAACGTTTAACGTCCGTGTTCCACGCTTGCATGGGTTTGGACGGGGGTAGTCCCACTTGAGGCAAGAGTGATTGTCTTGCTCGCATAGGACTGTCTGGCAGGTTTTCTACAGTTGGATGCCTTTCCTAACACCAACCACATTTACAGTGTGGGTCTGGGAGGTTTTTACTGTGTTGCCTACACGGCCACATTACAGCGTGGACTGTGTGTTTTTTTGTCGTGACACTTACACGATCTCATTTGTTTCGGCCTGGATGGTGTGGCACCAACACAACTTTACATAGAACGGGGTGGCGTGGATAGGTGGGGGTGGTGGGACGGGGAGGGGGGGTATTTTGTTAAAGATGCCTACTGGCTGTAGTAGGTTTTACTATGTATTTAGGTAAGGCGGGTCTTCTCTGTTACTGAGTACCGCCAAAGGTCTCGGTCCAGTGACATTGTCTTGGAGAGGTGTAAGTGTGTGAGGTCGGAGTTTATCAGCTCGTCCCAGGTTTTTCTAGGTCTGCCTATTCCGTGGCTACCGTCTATCTTTATTGCCCTGCACTTTGTTATACAGCTATCGACTTTCATGCGCATCACGTGTCCATACCAACGTAGCCTTCTCTCGAGTAAACAACATCTGATCCCTCTTATTTCTAATTTTTTCCTTAGTTCGTTTATGCTTTGCCGTTCATGTATATTACTGTTACACATCCAGCGGAGCATGCAAGCTCCGTTCCTCTCTAGTCTGCGTATATCCTCTGCACACAATGCCCAGGTCTCACTGCCATGCAACATTGCTGTTCGTATGCAGGCATCGTACAACCTGCCTTTCATTTTTAGGGAGAACCCTTTAGCAGCTAATAGTGGTATAAGCTCTCTGAACTTTTTCCAACCAGTTCTGACTCTAGCTACTGTACTTTCAGAGCACCCTCCCCCACTGCTGATTTTATCGCCCAGGTAACGGAAACTGTCCACTATTTCTATAGAACCCTCTGCGCAATTGAAAGAGCTAGTATTTTGTGGGCACTTGCTGCTACTTATTGCACCAGAGCACCGGCCACATGTAAAATCTATGTTCTTAGTTAGCTTACCTGTGATCCCACTACATCATTTATGCACCCATACTTTGCATTTAGGACATAAAATGGAGTTTCTACCTACGCCTTTCCTACACACCGAGCACGACCATTTCCCAGAAGGGACCGCCGCCTTATTTTCTTTCCTACAAACTAGAACTTTAGTCTTAGCCAGGTTAATTTTAAGGCCTTTTGATTCTAGGCCATGCTTCCATGTTTGGAATTTCTTCTCTAGCTCGGCCATTGATTCCGCTATGAGTGTCAGGTCGTCTGCGTATAGGAGTTCCCATGGGCAGCCGGTCTTGAACTCCTCTGTTATAGCTTGAAGGGCAATAATAAATAGTAGGGGGCTGAGAACAGAGCCCTGATGGACGTCAACTTTTACGCTAAACTCATATATATAAAATAAGTAAAGCGACTAGATAAAAAAATTAACTCAATTACTTTTTTGAGATAATTTTTATCTGAATTGCTTTACCTATTTATGATTTTATAACGTTCTAACTAATTGATTATTTAGTTAATTCATTCATTGAGCAAAAATAGTAACTAATAGACACCTTTATATGCTTATGTGTGTGTACCTCCAATAATTTGTTTTAGTAACACAGAAGACCCGCCTTGCCTAAGTACAAAGCGAAACCTACAGTCAGTAGGCACTTCTAACAAAAATGCACCCCCGTCCCACTACCCCCCACCCCATCCACACCACCCCTTTCAATGTAAAGTTATGTTGGTACCACAACATCCAGTCTGAAATAAATGAGGTCGTGTAGGTGTCACAACAAAAAAACACACAGTCCACGCTGTAATGTGGCCGTGTAGGTAACACGGTAAAAACTTCCCAGTCCACACTGTAAATGTGGTTGGTGTTAGGAAGGGCATCCAGCCATAGAAAACCCGCCAGATAGTCCTATACGAGCAAGACAACCAATCTTGCCTCAAGTGGGACAATTCCCGTCCAAACCCATGCTAGCGTGGAAAATGGACGTTAAACGATGATGATGATGATAATGATGAATGAACAAGACAAGGTCAGCCGAACGGACACTGCCCACAACAGGACAACCTGTCTAACCCATGCTAGCATGGAAGAACAGACGTAAAACGGTGATGATGATATGTGCGTATATACACAAATATATATATATATAACACCCAGCCCACACTGTAAAGTGGATGTGTAAAAGACACGGCAAAAAGCACCCAGCACACACTGTCAATGTGGTTGGCTTTAGGAAGGGCATCCAGTCATAGAAAACCAACCAGAAACACCCCAATATGACCCAACTTGCCTCTAATTGGGACAACCCATCTAACTCATGCTAGCGTGGAAGATAGACTTTAATGTATGATGATGATGATGATACAATGTACCAGCCACAGGATACCACATCTATGGTGGATGAGTTGCATAACATAGTTCTTTTCTTTCATCATGGTTTGCTAACCAGAATGACCGGATCTGCCTATTTGTAAACTACACAACATAAATGATATATATATACATGATCTTTTTAACTGGTTGAAGTCCTTCATTCTCAGTCAAAGAGAGGTAGACACGGTTCTAGGTCAGCATTCCTCACCGTATGAGATGTAATCTGGTGTACCACAGGGATCTATTCTTGGTCCCCTTTTGTTTGTGGCATATATTAATGACATAGATGCCAACTTAAAGAATGCCACGGTACTGAAATATGCAGTTGACACCAAGCTGTACCTTAAGATAAAAAGGACAGATCCTGAACGCTATAGATCTTTTCTGCAATCAGACCTGGACTCAATGGATCACAGACTGGCAACTCAAGCTAGCTGTCGACAAGTCTATCACCATGTAATTTGGGAGGAACACCCCAGCGTCCACATACTCCCTCCACAACACTAATATCAAGAAGTCTTCTTGTTGAACGTGACCTGGGCATTACTGTCAGCAGCGATTTGCGTTAGACGAAGCACGTCTCTAAAATTGTCAAGAAGGCTGAGGGTGTCTTAGCATCACTCAGCAAGACCTTTGTCAGCCGCTCTCCAGCTATCTATTTAAAACTGTATATAGCTATGGTGCGACCACACTTAGAATAATTTGCATCACCAGTCTGGAACCCCTATCTTGCTCAGAACATTGACCGCCTGGAAACTGTTCAGAGACGTGCAACCAAGCGAATACCCTCCATCAGGCATCTATCATACTCTGAACGCCTTACTTCCCTAGGCATGGATACATTGAAGCTCCGACATCTGGCAACTGACTTGGTAAACACCCACAAAGTTATTAACTATCTTGCCAACAACAACCCTGAGCACCTTTTTGATTTCCATGTGTCTAACACACGACAGCATGCCTACAAATTCAGAAAATAGCATAACTCCCATGACTTTTGGAAACATTTTTTCACACTCAGTTGTTGAAGCATGGAACAAACTACCTGCATCAGTTGTTAGCTGTCAAGACACTGTATCCTTTAAAACCTCCATGCTTCCTGAAATTCGTCAACACTACACCTGACGTCCCCCCTCCATTCACATGTACACATGTATTTCATGACTCGTACACTGTTCATTTTCCTGACATTTGTACATTATTCTATGTACTATACATGCACCTTTGATGAGTTGTAGTGCACCTGAGCGCTGTACACAATAATTTCATTATATATATTATACATCCTCATCATCATCTTTTACATCAACTTTTCCATTTTAACATGGGTTGGATGGGAATTTTGAGGCAATGTTTTACAGCCAAGATGCCTTTCATGAAACCAATCCTTTAGTTACTTCTTATGACAGGCATAGATATGGTGTACCTATTCTAAACCAAATGTACATGAAAAGGTTAAAGTGTTTATATTTACCTAAAACCATCCATCATAATTTTGTTATGTTATGTTCTAAACACCAGTTTAATAATGAATTATGTCACTAAATCCCTCAATTTTGTTATCATTTTCAAAATGATTTAACCCTTTAACATTTGCATTATTCTCTATATACTATTGTATTTTCGCAGTAAAGGCTTTATCTTACATTATTATCTCACATAATATCAAATTTATGAGATTTTTATATTAATTTTAAGAACAATACTTTAACATTGGTATGAGTGGCCAGTTTGAACAGCAGAGGTGAGAGAATTCTGGCTGGATACAGCCGGTTTGAATGCTAAAGGGTTAAAAATCATCGGCAGTGAGAAATCGTATAAGACAGAGAGACAGACACACAGGACATTGTTGGCATGAATGAAATGGATTTAAAACATTTGCACCCCCCCTACCCCACTCTGCATCTACTTTTTTATTTTTATTTTTATTTTAATTGCCATTCATATATATATATATATTTTTTCTTTTTTTCCAGATTGCTGCTAAGTGCAACGTCTCTACCCAGAATGTTAAAAATGTTGTTATCTGGGGAAACCATTCTTCTACCCAGTACCCAGATGTTTCCTATGCAACTGTAACTTTACCAACTGGGGTAAAAACAGTTAAACAAGCAGTTAATGACGATAAATATTTGAAGGACGATTTCCTAAAGGTATTATTGGTTGTTGTTGTTTATGCCTCCCTTCCCCTTCCCAGATCAACACTCATCCAGCAAACCTATGATCAAAGGCGTTCCAGTTATGGCCATCTTAGACTATATTATTGGTGGATTGGCAATATCGGTAGAGGCTTGGACGCCATCCTTTGTGAATAGAATTACGACCCTTTTCATTCTGTGTTAAAATCCCACCGAGGTTAGCTTTGCCTTTCATCCTTACGGGGTCGATAAAATAAAGTACCAGTCACACTGGGGTTGATTTAATCGACTTTCCCCTCCCCTTCAAATTGCTGGCCTTGTATCAAGTGTAGAAACAATTATTAAATACCGCCCCCCTCCCCTGGTTTTTTGTTTTTGTTTTTAAAGACAGGGGTGTAAGAATCAGACTTACAACCACGTCATTGCATCTATACATACATACATATATATATAACATAAGAAGCTCTACCCCACCCTGTGCAATCATCATGATTGTACATGGGTTTACAACAGGAAAACACTTCTCCAAGGCACAAACCTGAACAAGATTTTTCTGTGGAAGACCAGTAGTCAGCCATGCATGCCACTCTCCCCTCTTCACACCCACTGATGGAAATATTGTCCTTGGTCTGATCCCACGATCGACTCCTTTTCTTCCTTGTTTATCAGCATTTAATACTTTTTTATTTTATTTTTCAGTGTGTTCAACAGCGTGGTGCAGCAGTTATTAAAGCCAGAAAATTATCAAGTGCCATGTCAGCTGCTAAAGCTATTTGTGATCATGTTCATGATTGGTGGTGTGGAGTTCCACAGGTAACACCCTTTCTGATCATTTATTTCTATTAAAATATGTATATATACTGTATATATGGACGCAGCATGTGTGAATGGTTAAGAAGTTCACTTGGCAATCTTTAGGCGCTGGGTTCAATTGTACTGCATGGCATCTTGGGCAAGTGTCATTTACCATAGGTCAACCCATGCCTTTGTGATTGAAATTGGGTAGACAGGAACTGTTAGGAAGCCTGTCAGATGGACTGAGTTGATTTGTGGAATTGTCCAGCACAATAAATATTGCATTTACACATGCCACACACATCACATTACACAATATCATGTCTTGTCACAACATGCTACACCTCTTCACGACACACCATGTCCACACCATATTAACTGTATACAAGTCAATAAGGGAACCTCTGCATTGTCACTGAAATGGCCCTGAAACCTCACCTGACTGTCCTTAACAAAAGAAAAGAAAAAGAAAAATTTGATATTGTAGTCTGAGGTACACTATACCACTTGAAAAAGATAGATTAGATGGTCATGGCAAGAATGCCATTGATAATGAATATGCTTGATCAGAGCTAACCTTGGGCTAAACCACAAGATCAAAGTTATTAAGATTGCTAGGCATTGTTTTAATAGTTTCACTTAACACAGTCAATTTAAGTTAACTATTTCATAAACAAAAATATCAGGTAAACAAAGAAAGCCAATTCGATTATTATTAGTGTGTGTGTTTTCCATTGTGATAAAAATTTAACAAACCTAATGATATATCAGGAGATTGATTTCTGTTTTTTTTTTGTTTAGTCAGTGAGGGAAGGGTTGTAGCAGGGTCTTCAAGACTGTTAGGAAGGTGGTAGGAAGGTATCCTCAAACTGGAGACCTGGTCCAAATGCTTGCAACAGATTGAACACAACTTAAGGTACCCCAGGGCCAAGTCTAAAAGTCTGTCTCAAGCCAGTGCTTATCTCTCTTTCATGGCTGTATTTCTGAAATACAATCTATTTCCATTAATTAAGAATTTTGAGGGATTTACTAAAATTATTTATTAATATTGCTCTTATTACTTTTGCCAAATCGTTTCACAAAAAAATCCTGCTTAACCCTCTCATTACCATATTTCTAATGAAAGACACTGCCTATGATTTTCCAATAATTTTGAAAATAATCACAAATTTGGACGGATTTAGTAGTGTAACTGTCATTATTGGATTGAGTAGAGAGTCAGGCGCCATGCTTTCTAGCATAGTTACGTCCCTTTACAGTCTGAGTTCAAATCCCGCCGAGGTTAACTTTGCCTTTCATCCTTACGGGGTCGATAAAATGAAATACCAGTAATGCACTGGGTTATTGCTGGCCTTGTGCCATAAGTAGTTATTTGAACATCTTTATGATCTGAGTTCAAATTCCGTCGAGGTTAACTTTGCCTTTCATACTTACGGGGTCGATAAAATAAAGTACCAGTAATACACTGATTTAATTGCTGGCATTGTGCCAAAAGTAGAAACAATTATTGGATTGGCAGTATCGATAGTGTTGGACACTGTGCTTTGCAGCGTAGAGTATTGGCCTTATATGGTTTGAGTTCAAATCCCGCCGAGGTTAACTTTGCCTTTCTTCCTTACAGGGTCAATAAAATAAGGTACCAGTAATGCACTGGGATAATTGCAGGCCTTGTACCAAGAGTAGAAACAATTATTAAGTTAGTGTTTGGAACATAAAAAATGATTTTACATAAAATAATAATGGAAGATTTTTAATTGAATATAAATTAACACTTTAAAATAGTTGTTTTTTTAATTAGAAAATAGTTAAAGGATGTTTAGCACACTATTTATCTGTACAAGTACGTTTCATTACTAACAGTAATGGTAAATAAGGATTTCAGGACTGATTAGGAGTTACTGAACACGCTTTAATTCTAAACGTCCTGTCCCCCATGAAACCACACTAACAAGACAGTCTTCAAAAGTACAAAACAGATAATGATTACAACACATGAAGTCTTTACTTTATTCAGTTTATTGCAAAGTTTCACGACAATCTGTTCACTATACACATTTGAATTAATAAACCACATAAAACAAAATAAGACTATCTATCACATTAAAAATGAGTCTTTACTCTAATACTGTAAGTTTTTACAATGAACTTTTGAAATAACAAACTTGTTTTTAGATATTTTCTGTTAACTCATTACTGGATGTCAATAAATTCTATATTTCAGGGCACTTATGTATCGATGGTTGTTTGTTCAGATGGTTCGTATGGTATTGATAAAGGTCTCATGTTCAGTTTCCCAGTGATAACCAAACCTGATCATAGTTATGAAATTGTTAAGGACCTGAATGTTGATGACTTTTCAAAATCCAAACTGAATTTAACTCTCAAAGAACTTATTCAAGAAAGAGATCTTGCTTTGAGTGTCTGCGAGTGACTTCACGATTCTAAATTGTAATCTTGCCTTAGAAGAGTATCTTGTGAAAAATATGATATTTTTAGATATCCTTAATTCTTAGTTCAACAAAGAAAATATTTCTCTGATAAAAATTAAATTCAAAAAATGTTTCTACAGAAAAAAAAAATCAAATTCTTAAGTTAAATTCCTGTATTTTCTTGAATAGATTAAAGAGATTGTGCTAACTATTTTAGCAAAACTTATGTCTCTGTGGAAAGTTAGATATTTTTGGTTATGAAAACTAAGGTATATATATCAGTTGATTTATGGCGAAACTGTTTCAGAAAGAAGAATCGATCAAAGGTTAAATTGGAAATTAAAAAAAAAAAATTTTAAAAATGAAAACATTACATTGAAATGAATATGGTTTTAATGATCTGAAGAACAAAATACTGAAATTTTGCTTGTAATTCATGTCTTCAGAATAAATATTTGTAATTGAATTTGACTGTATTCTTTATATTTTGTACTTATTGTATTATCTCTCTCATATATATTTGTGTGTGCGTGCGTATATTATCGAGGCAAATAACTTTGTGTCTACTCTGGGATTTCTACATAACCTTACCTATTGAGTACGCTGAGATGCAACCAGTACTAGCAGGGAAACCTTATGCTAGTCCTGCTAACCTCTTATTATATATATATTTTTTTTGCCAGTATTGGTAGAGGGTCAGATGCCATGCTTTCCAGCATAGTTACGTCCATTTACGGTCTGAGTTCAAATCCCGCTGAGGTTAACTTTGCCTTTCATCCTTACGGGGTTGATAAAATAAAGTACCAGTAATGAACTGGGTAATTGATGGCCTTGTGCCAAATGTAGAAACAATTATATATATATATATATATAAACAAGCAAATTATAAACGTAAACATGTAAGTATGTTTTTGAAACGGTGCACGAGTTTGAAATTAGAAATTATAAGCTTTCACCATATTTTAGACTAAAGAAATTTCTAGCCTGATAGTGGGATTTATAACCCTCGGAGAAATGGAAAAAGATGAGTGTTGCCGTACATGGGAGTCAAACCCACATCTTTGGTTATCCAGACCACTGTGCTACCGAGGGTTATAAACCCCACTATCAGGCTAGAAATTTCTTTAGTCTAAAATACAGCGAAAGCTTATAATTTCTAATTTCAAACTCGCGCACCGTTTCAAAAACATACATGTTTACGTTTATAATTTGCTTGTTTATCATTCACTTGCTAAGTTCATAGCTTCTAATTCGAATGGAAGGAGATGGGATGTGTATTGGTGTAATGGTAGCACAGTGGTCTGGATAACCAAAGATGTGGGTTCGACTCCCATGTATGGCAACACTCATCTTTTTCCATTTCTCCGAGGGTTATAAACCCCACTATCAGGCTAGAAATTTCTTTAGTCTAAAATACGGTGAAAGCTTATCATTTCTAATATATATATAAAGGTCCTAAAGTCAACTGGGCAAAGACTAAAGACTAAAGTCCTAGTAAGTAGAAAGGAAAATAAAGCCTTGATCCCTTGTTCCGGGTGTAGGAAATGGGTGGGTAGAAATTCCATTCTCCTTCCCAAATGCAAACTACGGGTACACAAGAGATGTAGCAATATCTCAGACAGGCTAGCAACAAATGTAGATTTTACATATGGTTGATGCTCTGGAGCATTAAGTAGCAAGCACTCACAGGAAACAAGCTCTATCAAATGCTTAGAGGGTTCTGTAGAAGTAGTTGACAGTTTCTCTTACCTGGGTAACAAATTAGCAGTGGAGGTGGGTATTCCAAAAGTACAGTAGCCAGAGTGAGAATGGGATGAAGAAAGTTCAGGGAGATATTACTGTTGCTAGCTATGAAAGGCTTTTTCCTCAAAATGAAGAGCAAATTGTATGATGTGTGTATACAAACAGCAATGCTGCATGGTAGTGAGACCTGGGCACTGCGTACAGAGGACTTATGAAGATTGGAAAGAAATGAAGCCTGGATGTATAATAGTAATATACATAACTTGTAGAACATAAATGAACTGAGAGAAATTGGGCAGAAGAGGCAGTGTGCAGGAAAGATTATGGTGGTATGGGCATATGATGCATGCAAAGTATGACAGGTGTTTAAAAAAGTGCAGAACACTCAAAGTTGATGGAAATTATGGAGTGGGAAGACCTAGGAAAGCTTGGGATTATAAAAACTGTCCTCACACAATTGCGCCTCTCAAAGGCAATGACATAGGATCACAATCTCTGGTTTTATGCAGTACTGCAGAAGAACCGTTTTCCCATGTGTGTGGGATGAAGCAACATCTAATGGTCTCTTGTATGCACCACTTCTCTCCCCCTCCTCCTTCATAACACTCTACCCTTCTCCAATTAAGTAGCCCACCTTAGACCTACCTCTCTAATCCCCACCCAACATACATGCTCTCCCCCACTCTAGACCTATCTCCCCAAACCTCACATTTCATACATGCACCCCTACTTTCCGCATCTGATGCACTCCTCTTGATCAACCCATGTATGCAAGCATGGAAAGCTGGACATGCTCTCCCACAATGCTGCTGAAATGACTAAAAGCTCTGTCCACCCAATAAGGTGGTCATGCTGGTGACAACAAAAGCCCCTAGTCCCTCATATAAGGTGCACATGTTGGTGCCTTGATAAAAGAGCACCCAGTCCCCCCTCCCCACTGTAAGGTAACATGATAAAAGAGTACTCAGTCCTGAAAAGTGGTCGAATTAGGGACACAAGTAAAACACCCAGTACACCCTGTAGAGTGGTCATGGTAGCGATATGTCAATAAATTCCCAGCCCACCCTGTAAAGTGGTTTTAATGGTGACACCAAAAAAACACTGTAAATGTGGTTAGCATGAAGAAGGGCATCTAGCCATAGAAATCAAGCCAGAAAGAGTTTTGTATGAGTAAAACAAGGTCATCTCATCTGACTTGTCTCATAATGGGACAACTTGTCTAACCGTACTAGTGTGGGGGAAATGGACATTAAACAGTGATGACACACAGATGTATATATATATATATCATCATCATCATTTTACGTCCGCTTTTCCCTGCTTGCAAGGGTGGGAAGGATCTTATATATATATATATATCAATTTAAAAAAGTGTCACACAAGGCAAAAATCATGCAAAATAAAAAGTGAGTGAAGACAACAGAAAAATGGATGTAACATAGGTCAGTCTCTTCTTATCAGTCGACCGCTGGGGGTCCTCAGTTTTGCTATATATGTATGTATCTGTGTGTGTGTATATATATATATATATATATATGTACGTTTAAATATACCTGTATTTTTTCAACCCGTTAGTTCTTTCGTTGCTTTGGTATTGTGTTAGATTTTTGCCTGCCACAATGTTCGATTTGTCAACCTATTTAAACGTATGTTATTACTCTAAGGACCATCTTTGTCGAGTGCTTTGCTAACTCATTCATATCGTAGGTCGAATTTGCTTGCACACTGCCAAAGATTCGATTTTACTAAGCCTCCAATTATATATATATAAATATATATATATATATAATATTAGGTATGAATTGATGTTGTAGCTGCCATATACCAGGTACTACTCGAGTTGTTTGAGTCAATCACAAAGCACTCAATAGAGCGGTTATGTTAATACAAACCCATGCAAGCGTGGAAGATGGACGTTAAACGATGATGATGATGATGATGATGATTACCGTCAAGAGTGAATTCTTTATATATACACCAACACAATATAACTTTAGATCAGTTTGACAATCGCCTCCGGCGAATGCAAGAAAGTTCTCTAGAAAGTTTACCAGGATTTTAAAAAAACTTTCCACCAAAGTTAACAAAGGACTTATTAGATCTACATAGCAAAAATTGTAAAATTACAGAATTATAAAATTAAATTCTTATAGAATACCAACTACAAGTGAAATTATTCTTTTTCTTTTTTTTTTCAATTTTTTTCAAATATATATATGTGTGGGGTGGGAGGTGGGGGTATATGAAGATTAGGGTAAATTTAAGAAAGTTGGATATAACTTTCAATTAGAAGCTTGAGCTGTGAAGTATATATACTTTCTAATATTCCTACATACAACAGTGGTAGATTAATAGTAGAGTGTCGGGCAACATGCTATATAGCATAGGGTTACACCCCTTTACGATTTAAGTTCAAATCCTACCAAGGTTAACTTTGCCTCTCATCCTTACGGGGTTGATAAAGTAAAGTACCAGTAATGCGCTGGGGTCGATTCAATCAACTTTCTCAGTATTTTAGGATTTTATTTTGTTCGGCTATGGAAGCAGTGACCCTCACATTTACTGTGGCATCCAGGATGTGGGAGGGAGCAAAAGAGTCACTAATTGTGGCATTCCTGATGAGACATCTACCTTTTACCCAAGGACAAAGAGTAAGATCATCTGGTCTCTTCTCATCAATTCTGGATAATCTAGCTGGCTCCAGAATTGAGGGGATACTTACCAGTGCTAATGTCTGCTTGATGGTAGCTGCATGGAAATGGTATTATGAGAGGTTATTGAATGTGAAATGTGTGGGTAGAAAGGTGGCTATCCCCAGTGGACCCAACAGGTAGAGCAGCTTTTGAAGTCAGTTACATGGTTAAAGAGGCCATTAAGGGTATAAAGAACAGAAAAGTTGCAGAGATGCTGAAATATCTGTTGAAGTAGTGCTCAAACTGGTTACTTGTATAGTCCACCAGGTAACTCATGATATTATAGCCTGGTGTAGAGACATGAAACTGATTAGGATGAGAATTAAATCAGATGAGATGCAGTTTCGATTTGTGCCTGGATAAAGTACAGCAAATGCCCCCTTCCTCTATTATACTTATCCTTGACAACAGAGCTAGAAATAAGAAAAATGAAAATGTCTCATCACATTCACCTGATTTGTGTCACATTCTTTGCTCGCACACGTGCAAACGCATATTAACTGACGAAAGAACACCCTATCCCAACATAATAATTTATGTAAAGAATCCAGTGAATCTGGCGAAATATTTTTGTTTTCTTATTTGGAGCTGTAATATCAAGTATTCCCTATTATTCTCCACAGTTTAATATCACTACAATGTGATCTAAGGGTGATTTTAGTTTTTATGCTATTTCTAGCAAATCAAGGGAGCACTTAAAGATCGAGAGGAGACTTCTGGTGTTCTTGGTCATCAGACCACCTCCTTACTCACCAGCATCAGCATGGAGTTGGCTACCTGCCTTGCGAGCTAGAATGACTCTTCCAATGTGTCTCCCTTACCATCCTCCGGGGGAAACACCTCTATTCTGTCTACCGGGGCCACAGGGTGGCCAGTGCATGGGCCCCCATTTGCTAATAATAGTGAGAGATGGGGAGAGCAAGAACGATGGAGGCAGTGATAGTGGGAATTTGATTCTATTATGTTCAGTCGTTGTTTGGAATATTTAGTCAGAGATTAATTTGACTTGTCTGTATAATATCATGAGTAATTTTTCTTGATTTCTTATTTGATATTATTAATGAACGATAAAAAAAAAAGCTGACAAAAAAAAAAAAAAAAAAAAAATATTTCCTCTTGTGTGAGACGATTTGGAGTAAGCAGAGTAGCCTACCTTGTTTTTGTTGTATTCGAGGGAAAGGGAGGGGTTATCCCAACCCACATCTTGCATTTTCTCTCATAGAACTTTAATGGCCCGGTGGTTTATTGTTTTAAGTAGATGACAAACAATTACATTAATTTTCTTTAACCGTTATTAAACAGAATTAAATTCTAAATATGTACCTAATAAATTATTCTGAATATACTAATACAAAATTCCTGCAGATACACGAAAAAGAGATTATTTGATGTCCATGTGTATTGCGATATTTTCTTTCTTCTTTTTTTTTCTTTTTTTTTTAAAGTATTTTGCAATATTACTTTTTCTTTTGAAATTCACATATACTGATCCATTACCGTTCAATTTACTATGTGCGGCAATATTCGGTTACTTTAAATGGAAGAACATTCTGAATGCTGACAAATTTCCTTTGAAGTCAATATGAAAAACTTTAGTTTTGAATTCGAGTTGTCGCCCTTTCCTCAACAAAGTTTCCTTCCCGTTACGGAATATATAATGGTGCTTGTCATATTAACTATGTTGGCACTTAATTATTAATTTCTTGGATTAGCAGAATCATTACAGCACCGGAAAAGGTGCTTCAAGACATTTTACGTTTTCAGTTCAAATTAAGACGATGTCAACTTGGGCATTCAAAATGTCTTCTGGGGGCTTTTGACTTGTAACATATATAGTTTTTGCGTTGGTTATTAACCCTTTTGTTATCATATTCCTAATGAAAGTCACTGCCTGTGGTTTTCGAATAATTTTGAAAATGATCAAGAATTTGGAGAAATAATTGTTTCTACTTTAGGCACAAGGCCAGCAATTACCCAGTGCATTACTGGTACTTTATTTTATCGACCCCGTAAGGATGAAAGGCAAAGACAACCTCGGCGGGATTTGAACTCAGATCGTAAAGGGACGTAACTATGCTGGAAAGCATGGCGTCCGACCCTCTACCGATACTGCCAATCCACCGCAAGGATTTGGAGAAATAATGTTAATTAGAACCAGACAGAACTTTTGTTCTGAACTGATATAATTACTTTTCTGTTTACAAACTAGACAAAAAAAAAGTGTACGCATTAAATTCTGTGGTGTATATATATTATATTTTTGATGTTGAAAACAAACACACATATACACACTATAAATGTGGTTGGCATTAGGAAGGGCCAGAAACCTAACCAGAGACAGTCTTATATGAGCAAGACACAGTCACCTGACCCAACTTACCTCTAATGGGACAACATGGACGTTAAACGATGATGATGATGATGGTGTGCATGCATGTGTTTGTAGTTATACATGAGTATTTACATCTGTGAGCATATGTGGCTGTAAGTCTTTCTGTATATATCTGTGTGTGCATGTAAGGTTGTGAGTTCAATTCTAAGACCACGCAGTTCCTTTTGTACTTGAGCAAGCAAGTCACTATATTTCACATTGCTCCAGTCCACTTAGCTAGCAAAATTGAGTTGTACCTGTAATTAAAAGGGTCCAGCTTTGTGCCACACAGTGTCACATTTCCTGGGAATGATCAAACACCTTTATATTTTAATTCCACGAGGAGGCTATTCTGTTATTCAAAAAACTGTAGTACTCATCATTGGAACTGATAGAGGTCCAACATGTGTCGGTGTGTGTGAGCATGTTTGCTTGTGTATATAGATGTCAGTGAGTGTATAAATACCTTATAAATCATATTAAACTCGACACTCTTCTAACAAAAGAGTGTATTGACAACTTTTATGCTTTTGTTCCATAAAATAAACAAAATCAATATACACACATGCACATATATATATATATATATATATATATATATATATATATATGTGTGTGTGTGTATATATGGTTGCTTCGTTTGGCCGAAACTTCTAATTCACTGCTACTTTTCTACTTAGAAAAAGAAATGTGTCATTCAGTTAATGTTTGAATGTTTTAAATACTATGATATTTTATACACACAAACTAATATATATCTTCATTGAACTTCGTCATCTGTTGTGTTTTCTCCATTTAATTTTCACACACAGGCATATACTGTGCTGTTTGTTTTGCTATTTCAGTTTACCTTTTATATACATATATGTATATACATATGATCATCATTTTATGTCTGCCTTCAATGCTGGCATGGGTTGCAATGCTTGAATCCTTGCTTTTCTTTGACTTTCTTCCTCTTGTCATTCTGGTGATCTCTGTATTTCATCTTACATCCATTTAAATCAGAGGTTTTCAAACATTTTGTGCAACCCCCCCCCCCCCCCCGACCACATAATCCTCTCAGTGCCACCCACCCCTATTTTAAGAGAGACCTGCCTACACGCAAATTGTAAATGATGGATTAGATGGGTTTGTTCCATTTGAGGCAAGTTGGATTGGGTGACCGTCTCTCACCCGTATATTTATATGATATGTATCATTTGATATTTAATATACTATTACATCATCTCTACTGACCCCCCCCCCCCCCTTAGGCCGCAGCACCTCCTGGACCTTCTCAGCGCCTCCAGGGGAGTGGTAGCACCCACTTTGAAAACCTCTGATTTAAATCAATGCATAAGTCTTGTGTTGGATGTTTTAAGCTGAGATCATATCACAGGTATTTCAGTATCCTTGTGAAAACACTAGAAACTACAGTTTCAGGATATTTATCCTTCTACAGTGATGTTTACTCACTCGGTATTGGGGAAAGAATAAGCCAGAGTTCATATAAACTTTATATATAAAACATATGCTAAAGATGGTTATTTGCACATAAAGCAGGTCATAATTTATGGGAGTGAGACATGAAGCAACAAAGAAGACTAGGATGAATGAGAATGGTCCAGAGATATGATCAGAGAAAGAAAACAAAAAAATTGCAGATGATGATGGGAATAGGACCAATGATGAATGTTGTGAAGAGTAATAGAATGAGATGGTTGGGTCATGTGTTGAGAAAAGATGAAAATAGCTGGGTGAAAGGAGTGATGGATGTGAATATGGAAGGAAGTAGAGGAAGGGGAAGACCAATAAAGACAGCTAAAAACAATGGGGAAGGGAATGAAAGCCAAGGGTTGGTGAGGTGGGGAAAACAGACAAAGTAAAATGAAGAAACCTTGTCATGGGATCTGCAAGGCTAATCTCTGATATAGCTGGGAATATGGCCTTAAAATGCTTATTGTATTGCTGTTAAGTTACACAGACATATATGTAAAGAGAGATATGGATGCATTCACTTGCACACATACATGTAAATATATATAACTTTGATAACTTCGATAGGTATCGGCCCAGGCCATGTCTAAATTAATAGCACCACCTGGCGAAGTCTTTCAAATCAGGATTTGGAAACTATGGCCCACTCAAGTAGAGAATTATTGTTTACAGAGTCGTATCCAGGTGTAGGAGGTTTATCCGGAATTTCTTGAAGGAATTTGTCCAAAGTTTTCTTGAACTTTATTGGATCAGTTTCTGTTTTTATGTGTTTTGGTGTAGTGTTAAAGAAAACGGGGCCAATTGAGGTGAAATAATTGTGCCATATTGTTGTTATGATATGTGAGTTTGATTTTTGTTGTGGGCAGATAGCACAGGACTCAAGCCTTGGGTGTACTTTAAAGGTTATGTTAACATCATTTGGGCAATGCTGATGGAATATTTTCCAGATCATTCAGATAATGCAGTGCTCATGGTGAAGTTGGAGAGAATAAAGTTGGAGCTTTTCTAGTCTATATATATATGAATGTGTGAAACAACGAAAGACGTCACATCTCAGGGTTACCACACTTAATGTTGGCACCCTGACAGGTAGATCTGGTGAGATAGTGGAGATGCTTGAGAGAAGACATGTGGATTTGTGCTGCATGCAAGAGGTGAGACGGAGAGGAGCCTCAGCAAAACTAATCGCAGGCAAACAGCTTAGCTATAAGCTTTTCTGGGTAGCAAACAGAGGGGGATTTACGTATAAGCTAAACAAGCTATAGCTTAGGGTCCCGAAAAAATTGAAAAAAACGGTGTATACATTTCCAAAATATAAGTTTAAAAAGAACTGCATTGCAATAGTTTTAAACAGTTTTCTGCTTTAATATTGAACGTTTTGCAGTTTTTATAACATATAAAGGGTCCCATTATCTCAAATAGCTTAGGGCCTCATCAAATCTAAATCCGGCCCTGGTAGGAAATGATGATGGGTTAGGTGGGGTAGGCATTTTACTGCCCGAGAGGTGGATCAATAAGACAATAGAGGTAGTTAGAGTCAGTAATAGAATAATTAAGATTAGATTAGTTGTAGGCAAGAGACTGCTGACAATTCTCTCTACCTATGCTCCCCAGGCAGGCCTAGGTAGAGAAGAAAAGGACTGCTTTTATGAGTGACTTCTATAGACAACCACAATGACAGAGGACAGAGAGAGACCTAGTTATACTAGCAGGGGACTTCAATGGTCATGTTGGACAGCTCCAGGATGGATACACTGAGGTACATGGTGGTCATGGTTATGGCTCAAGAAACGAAGGAGTGAGACTTCCTGAATTTTGGGATGTAAGTGAATTAACCATTTGCAACACTAACTTCAAGAAACCTACGAACCACCTAATAACCTACCAATAAGTGAGCACATAAGCCAGATTGACTTCTTGCTAGTTAGGCAATGAGACAGACAGATGGTGTCAAATACTAAGGCATACCCCAGGGAAGAATATCCCCCAACATAGGTTAGTTGTTTGTGACATCTCAATAAGCAAGAGACAAAATGAAACACACAGGAAGGTGTGGAAAAGGAAGATCTAGAAGCTAAAAGACCTTTCATTAAAATACAAATTTAGGAAAGTCCTCCAAGATGTGCATGATGAAAAAGAAGACAATTTAGAATCATATGACGTAGATGATGACTGGAATTTCTTACATGACAACTCACTGCAGGCTACTGAAGAAACTTGTGGTTGGGGCAGAGCTTCAATCAGACAGAGAGTGACCTGGTGGTGGAACAGCACGGTAGATAGGGCCATTAGAGACAGAAGACTGGCATGGAAGGCTTTGAAAAATGGTGGGAGTAGAGACTGATACACAGCCACTAAAAGAGAGGCTAGATGTCAGGTATACATAGCATGCAGGGAAGCTGAGAGTAGGAGGTTTGCCAATGTTCTGCGATGAGAAGATCAGAGACGTGTGGTGTTCTGCATTGCAAGGCAGTGTGTCTGTGTAAATCAGGATGTTGTTGGAGATAAGTGTGTCCGAAATGATGCTGGTGCACTTAGTGTCACGAATGATCAGAAAAAGGAGGCCTGGAAATGTCATTATGAGAGACTGATGAATGTGGAGAACAAATGGGAGAGAGGGAAACTACTCCCAACGGAGGGACCAGCTATTGAGATTGACGACTATAGGGTCAAAGAGGCAATTAAGGAAATGAAAAGTGGTAAGGCTGCCGGACCATCAGGGATAGTTGCTGAGATGCTGAAGGCATCAGGAGAAATAGGTACTAAACTAGTTGCATGCATCGTCAATCAAGCTATATATGGCAAAGTCATACCTAAAGACTGGTGCAGCAGTATTCTTATGAATTGCTACAAAGGTAAAGGAGATGCTCTGAAGAGGAGCAATTATATGGGCATAAAATGCAGTTTGGTTTGTGCCCGGGAAAAGTACAACAGATACCCTCTTCTTAGTGAGGCAACTACAAGAGAGGGTCTTAGAGAAGAATAAGCCACTATACTTAGCTTTTGTTGACCAAGAGAAGGCATTTGATAGGGTACCCCGATCTGTCATCTGGTGGTCCTTAAGGAAATTAGGTGTTGACGAATGGCTTGTGAGGACAGTGCAACCTATGTACAGGGGTGCTGTCAGTAACGTGAGAGTAGGAATGGAGTTTAGTGAGGAATTCCAGATACAAGTAGGAGTACATCAGGGTTTGGTCCTCAGCCTGCTCTTGTTCATTATAGTTCTCCAAGCCATAGGAGTTTAACACCAGCTGCTTATGGGAACTTCTCTATGCTGATGATCTGGTACTTATAGCAGAATCAGTAGAGGAGCTAGAGAATAAATTCTGACTATGGAAACAGCAGTTGGAATCAAGAGGACTGAGAGTGAACCTAGTGAAGACTAAAGTGTTGATAAGTAGAAAAGAGGACAAAACTCTGATTCCATCAGGGAAATGGCCATGTTCGATATGTAGAAAAGGAGTTGGCATAAATTCTATAAAATGTACACAATTCAGATCTTGGGTACACAAGAGATGTAGTGGGATAGCAGGCAAACTAACAGGTAGGTAGAAATACGTATGCAGTAGATGTACAGGGAAATTAGACAGTAGAAGTCGCACTGATAGACACATTTTTCAAATGCAGGTAAGATCTATAGAGATGGTTGATAGCTTCCGGTACCTAGGTGATCAGATTAGCATGGGAGGGGGGTCTTCCGAGGTCATAATATCTAGAATAAGGATGGGTTGGAAGAAGTTTAGGGAGCTGCTTCCTCTGTTGACAAAGAAGGGTTTCTCCCTACGAATGAAAGGCCGGTTATATGATGCCTGTGTGAGGTGCGCGATACTGCAAGGTAGTGAGACATGGGCAGAGCTGCGGAGGATATGTGATGGCTGGAGAGAAATGAAGCAAGCATGCTCCGTTTTGTTGCAATGTCAATGTGTGTGAACAACCAAGAATAGACGAGTTGAGACAGAAACTGAGTATAAGAGGGATAAGTTGTGGTGTGCAGGAGAGAAGACTGAGATGGTATGGACATGTGATGCACATGGAGGATGACTGTTGGGTAAAGAAGTGCCAAGAAATCCCAGTAGAAGGAAGACGCAGTAGAGGAAGATCACAAAAATCATGGGCGGAGGTGGTGAGAGCTGACCTCAGATCACTGAAGCTCACGGAGGAAATGATGAAGGACCATGACAAATGGAGAGATGCTGTGCTGAATAGGACCCATCCCACCCTTGCAAGCAGGAAAAAGAGGACGTAAAATGATGATGATGATGATACATATATTGTCATGCGGCCAATAAAAACACATGCACCTATTAGTTTTCATTTCAATTTACATTTCAATTTATTATAAATTTCCAGTTGGCTGGCTGGTTGGTTGGTTCGATAACTAGATTGTTGTTTATATATTGTCAAAGCTCTTTCGTCACACATTCTGTGACCTCCTCAGTGACTGGGTTTTTATTTTGTGTCTCTCCCTTGTTCTGTCCTACACCATATTTTTTTTGTGTGTTGTGTGCTGTGTACTGAGTATGTTTATTGTGTAGATCACTAACATTAGGGATGCTGTCATGTCCTTGACATGACTGAGGATCCTTCCAGTCCTCTGTTTGGCAAACATTCTACAGCTGGATGTCCTTCCTATCAACAATATATATCATCATAATTATCCTCATCATCATAATTTTTTTTGTCCATTTTTCCATGTTTGCATGACAACATGGTAGTAGATCTCTAGATTTTTTCCATCCTTATTATAGTCATTATTGTCTCAGACCACCCTTCTCTGCTGTTAATTAAGTTACTTAGATAGCAGAAGCTATCAACCACTTATATATATATATAATGTAGTTGCTGTTAGGAAGAGCATCCAGCCATAGAAAACCAGCCAGAAACACTCCTATAAGAGTGAGACACAGTCACCCGACCCAACTTGCCTCTAAATAAAACCCATCTAACCCATGCTAGTGTGGAAGATAGAAGTTAATCGATGACGATGATGATGATAATAATGATATATATACCCACACACATTACATATATATATATACATATATATATATATATGGTGGCTGCCAACTCGTTTTCGCGTACGGCCACTACTTTATATCCATGTAGGAGAACCCCTACCGATGCGCTGAACGAGTGTGACTTTTTAGTCCAGCCAGCGACTTGAAAACTCTGGTACAAACACTACACTTGTGACAATTATTGACACAGTGCTGGGCCCATGGTACCATGTGACGACAAGTGCAGAGAGATCTCCAAATATAAAGCAATGCCTGTGCCGTGAAGCTTTTATAGTGAGCAAAGGCACTGCACAAAGCCAGTCCCACTCTCTTAACCAAGATGATATTTACCAAAAAGAAGAACAAGTCAACATCATTGGATACCATCAGGGTTGCAGGTGTTATATCAGAGTTTTCCTTCACCTAGAATTCTGCCTTGACAAAGGCTAAGGGGTCATCTCTCCCGGATATATATATATATATATATATATATATAGACGCATTTATACATGCACACTATATATATACATATATATGTATATATATACATATGTATTTATATATATACATATATATATACATACATACATACACATACACTTATACGTACATACATACATGATGACTGCAACTCGACTTTGAGCAATGCCATCAACATATGGAGAACCTTATTTAACTGTGGTTTCTTTCCAATCTTTGGAAAACCATCTTTAATTTGCTCAAAATTATTGTTTTGTCTTGTACCTTATTCCACCGACAGCACTTTGTAACCACAGGAGGATCAACAGTACCATTAGTAGGGGGTTGAAACTGCCAGAAGTCCAGCAGAAGACCTTGGAGTTTTGCGTCTTTCATTTGTATTTTTTAAAGATTTTTTTCCTTCAAAAAAAGTTTTTTTCGTTTTGCCTTGTTTTTGTTTGTTTTCTTCTCTTTGATAATTTTCTTAAGTTTATTATTACTAATCGGTGATGAATGTGTTCTCTCTTCTCCCCGCAATAATTTCAATGGCTTACATTTTTTAACTCAATATCTCACTTTCATCTTTTTACCTTTTTTCCTTTTTCTTTCTTCATTTCCTTTGTTTCAATCTTACAATACCTTTTCCCTGACATCACAAAAAAATTCTAAGCGTACATGTTATAGCTTAATTGCTGTAAGTTATTGTTTTGTCTTCTTTCTTACTCCATAGACAGTGCTTTGGCTTCTGTCAGACGCTGTGGACCAACAGTACCATTGGTAGGGGTTGAAACAGCCAAAAGTCCATTTATACGACTGAAGACCTTGGAGTTCTATGTCTTTTTTTAAGGTTTTCCCTTCAAAATTTTTTTTTCGTTTTGCCTATTTTTCATTCATTATTTTTTCTTTGATAAATTTCCTATGTATATATATGTGTGTCTGTGAATGTGTATCATCATCATCATCATCATTTTACATCCGCTTTTCCCTGCTTGCAAGGGTGGGACGGGTTCTATTCAGCACAACATCTCTCCACTTGCCACAGTCCTTCGTCATACCCACCGTGAGCTTCAGTGATCTGAGGTCTACTCTCACCACCTCCGCCCATGTTTTTCGTGGTCTACCTCTACCACGTCTTCCTTCAACTGGCATTTCCTGGCATCGGTCATCCTCCATGTGCATCACATGTCCATACCATCGCAGTCTCCTCTCTCACACACTACATTCTATCCCTCTCAGACACAGTTTCTCTCTCAACACATTTATGCTCGGTCGTTCAAGCACATTGACATTGCGCATCCAACGGAGCATGCTTGCCTCATTTCTCTCCAGCCGTCGCATATCCTCTGCAGTTGCTGCCCATGTCTCACTACCATGCAGCATCGCGCACCTCACACAGGTATCATATAACCGTCCTTTCATACGCAGGGAGAAACCCTTCTTCGTCAGCAGAGGAAGCAGCTACCTACACTTCTTCCAACCCATCCTTATTCTAGATACTATGGCCTCAGAACACCTCCCCCCTCCCATGCTAATTTGATCACCTAGGTACCGGAAGCTATCAACCACTTCTATAGAACCACCTACATTAAAAAAATGTGTCTATCAGTGCGACTTCTACTGTCTAATTTCCCTGTACATCTACAGCATACGTATTTCTCCCTACCTGTTAGTTTGCCTGCTATCCCGCTACATCTCTTGTGTACCCAGGATCTGCATTGTGTGCATTTTATAAAATTTATGCCAACTCCTTTTCTGCATATCGAACCTGGTCATTTCCCTGATGGAATCAGAGTTTTTATATTGTGTATATATATATATATATATTTATAAATATAAGTATGTACACATACACACACGTATATATACACACACATATATATATATATATATACATACACACACATATATACATATACATATGTACGTATGGGTTATATCAAACATTAATAATAATGTTCGATTCATTTGTAAACAAATGGCCCAATTTGAAGCTGTGCTGTGCTGGTAACCGATTGTCACCTGTTTGTTCAACACTGGCTTTGAGGAACAATCAACATGTTTCTGGGTCATTACCCTTCATCAGGACTGTATACCTCTGCCAGTCTGTTGAACAGTTGAAAATATATAGTATTTTCTTAAGTACACATCAGCTGAGTAGCCTCATTCGCATACCGAGTGAGTTATGGCTGGCCTTGCCGAATATTAAAAATAAAAATAGAATTTTATTTCTTGCCCTAGCACAGCTGATACATAAATGTAAGTATGCACATGTAAACACACACATATATACACATATATACAAACGGCCAGTGTTGAACAAACAGGTGATGATCTGTCACCGGTACAGCACAGCTTCAAATCGAGCCATTTGTTTACAAACGAATCAAACATTATCATTAATGTTTGATATAACCCATATGTATATGTATATATGTGTGTGTATGTATATATACATGTGTGTATATATATATGTGTGTGTACGTGTGCATACTTACATTTATGTATCAGCTGTGCTAGGGCAAGAAATAAAATTCTAATTTTATTTTTTATATATATATATGGATACATATGCATGCATGTATCTGTGTGTATATCATGACTCATACACTGTTCACTTTCCTGACATTTGTACATTATTCTATGTACTATACATGCACCTGAACACTGTATACAATAATTTTCATTATTATTATTATTATTATTATTATTATTATTATTACAGTTGCATTTATCTTGCTTTATGTTCATACGAGTTATCACCAAGTCACAACCAGTGACCTCAAGAGACAACAAGGTCCGCCATGTTCAAGAAAGAACATACATACTCACACATGCATCTTTAGGTGTTTAGACTTGTGATGTACTTATATTGACAGAATCTTCCTTAGCATATGGGCAGTTCCCATTAGTACTAACTTTTGTATTTCTCATACACGCGGGTTTCCTGGGATTTGCGATAAGTAATCATTAGACCCCTTAGGTATCATTCCTAGAGTGCCCACAACCACTGGTATTGTTTTAGTTCTCAACTTCCACATTTTTCCAATTTCTATCTCCAGGTCCTTATACTTGCTCAATTTTTCAAATGTTTTTATAGACACATTCTTGTCTATTGGAATGTGCATATCAATTAGCAGGCATGCCCTCTTTTTAAAGTCCTTCAGTATTATATCAGGTCTATTTGCAGCTATTTTTCGGTCTGTTTGGATGCTAAAGTTCCACAAGATTGAGATGTGATCTTTTTCAAGTATGGGAGGTGGTTGATGCTCCCACCAATTCTTTTGATGGGGCAGGTCAAAATGCTTACACATTATCCAATGTATGTATTGTGCAGCTCTGTCGTGCCTGTTTAGGTATTCGGTTGGAGCTATAGGATTGAAATTATATGGTCAATGGTCTCTGGTTGTGTTTTACATACACGGCATACTGGGTTGCATCCATTTTTTATTATGTTGGCAGACACTGTTCTTGTGCTGATATAATCAGTCCTTCAGTCTCCGATTTCAGTCCAGAAGATGCCATCCACTGATGGGTTAAAGTTTTGTCAACATCAGGATTGTTAGCTCTTTCTGGGTATTTTCCATATAGAGGCTTTTCTTGCCATTTCTTAACCAGTTTCTGTAACAGTTCTTTCTTTGCAGTTACTTTTACCTGCTTTGCTTTTTCAGTGTTTTTCATTTCAGCAGTAAATGGAACTTCTGAAATTTGTAGTTCATTACTGTATCTTTGTGCATCTTTTGTAATGGAGTATGATCTTTTGATGCTTTCATGTTTCAAAACGAGTTTGATCATCCAATCATGTGATTCCCTTAGATATGTAGATAATCCAATTGTTGCAGTTTTCAAAGCAATATCTAACTAGATTAATCCACGTCCTCCTTCTTTCCTAGGGAGATATATTCTATCTGTATCTGCCTTAGGGTGATATATTCTGTGCATGGTTAAGAATTTTCTAATTTTTGTATCAAGCCTACAGATCTCTGTGCTTGACCAGTTGATGACATTGAAACTGTAGGTTACTACTGGTATGGCAAGTGTGTTTATGGCATCGAACCTATTCCTTGCATTCAATTCCGTTCTTAAGATTGCTCTTACTCTGCGGTACAAACACCTAGATATTTGTAAGTTTCCTCTTGATCAAGTTCTCTTATCACATTCCTCCGATCAAGATTAATGTCTAAACTTCTCAGCAGCTTTCCTCTGGTGGACGTGGCTTTGGCGTATTTGTCTAGTCCAAACTCCATTTTAATATCATCACTGAACTGCTTCACAGTTGCAATTGTTCATCAATATTTGCAAATAGTTTCAGGTCATCCATGTAGAACAAGTGATTAATGGTTTTGTCATAGACTTTATATCCATGTTTTGTTTCATTGAGCATTTTACTTAATGGTATAAGTGTGATGCAGAATAAAAGCGGTGATAAAGAGTCACCCTGAAAAATTCCACAATTAATATTAACTTCTCCAGCTTCCAGTGATTTTTTTTTCACTATTCAAAAGGAGTGTCATTTTCCATGTCTTCATACTGAATGACAGGAACCTCCTGACAACGGGAGATATTTTGCAAATCTCTAAACACTTTTCAATCCAACTGTGTGGCAAACTATCGAATGCTTTTTTGTAATCTATCCAAGCAATTGATAGATTTTTGTCTCTATTATGACAATCTTCCAGTATCATTTTGTTAACCAAAAGCTGATCCTTACAGCCATATGAGCCTCGTTTACACCCTTTCTGCTCATTGGGAAATAGATCATTTGTTATCAGGTGATCATATGTATATTCAGTTAGGACTGATGTTAAAATTTTATACATTGTAGTCAAGCAAGTTATCGGTCTATAATTTTTGGGATTGTTTGTCTCATCATTCTTCGGAAGTAGGAATGTAATGCCGTTAACTAGCCATGATGGTATCTTTTCTGGCTCCTTAACCATTTCATTATAAAGTTGGGCTAACAGCTCATGAGACTCTGTAAAGGCATTTATCCAAAAATTTGGTATTTTGTCTTTCCATTTGCTGGATTTTCTAAGAGCTAAACGCAGATGTTCAACTGTTATATTTTCCCATGTTTGTTCCTCAAGGTGAGCTGTATCTTTCATTTGTCTGTCTATTCATGGAGCATGTATATTATGAACTTTTTCTTCGGCCCAGATCTTTTCCCAGAATTCTTGCACTTCCTCCTTCGGTGGTATTGATTTAGCATTGGTATTGTTGACTTGCCAATTTTTCTGTAGAAGTTTCTTTGGTCGTTTTTGAACATATTATTGTCCTTATAGAATCTAGATCGTTTTTCAAAACGCCTTATACGAGCAGCTTTGGCCAACACTTTTTGCTTGATTGTTTCTATCAGCATGTCTATGTCACTTGTTGATTTTATACTGTATTTTCTTTTCAATTTTCTAAGTTTAGTTTGTTTTACATATTCACCTACTTTGTAGTTTGCTAAAATTTCTATGTCAGATCGAAGAAGGTTTATTTGGCGATTGATGTTCCCTTTGTTTTTTTTATTTTCACTCCACATAAGTGAGTGGTGACTTTAGCCGATGCATAATAGAGATAATTTAAATCAGTAATGTTTAGTTTATTATTATTATTATTATTATTATTATTATTGTTCTTTGAATCTCAGTCATTGATGTTATTTAACTGGAAAGTTTGTTGAAATAAATATTAAGCCCCTACCTGCAGCCTCAGATATTCAGGACATATCGGAGGGTCGTTGTTGTCCCCAGCAAGCATGTCTTTTGAAGTGTTCCAAAAAGCGGGGCTGGACTAATCTTCTTTAACCATCCTTGGAAACTCTTTGAGATAGTACCTAGTGCGCCTATGACAATCGGGACGACCTTGACTTCATGGCAGTTCCAAATCCTTTTTAACTCCCACTTTAAGTCCTGGTATCGGTTAATTTTCTCCCTCTCCTTTTCTTGCACTCTCGTGTCAAATGAGCAGGCTACATCTACAATCAGGTATGATCTTTTATCCTTGTCCAAAACCACCAGGTCAGGCCTATTGCGTTCTAATTTTTGGCCATCTGTATCCTAAAATCCCATAGCACCTTCACCTGATCGTTTTCTATCACTGACTCTGGCTTATGCTCATACCACTTCTCAGAATGTGGTAAATTGTTTACTTTACATAGATGCCAGTGGATCACCCTGCCCATCACATCATGTCTCCAGCTTTTATAGTAAATCTGAGCTAGGTGTTTACACTTGGATACAATGTGAGCCACAGTCTCCTCTCTCTCCACAGATACTACACAGTGAGATAGCCTCCTCCTTGTCAATATGGTGTTTCACCCACTTCGTTCTGAGGGCCTGCTCTTGCACAGCCATCAGCATTCCTTCTGTAGCCTTTTTAAGGTCTCTTTTTAACCAGTTCCATGTCTGTGGATCTCTACATTCCGTTTTCTCAAAGAAGGTACTATGAAGGGATTTTTCATGAAGGTTGCTCTTCCTCCTTGTTGTTATTTCCTCCATGGACATCCCCTGGTCTATTGTCTTCTCCTTCAGTACAATTTTGAGCATTGGCTCCCTACTGTCAGTCACGTATTTGTGCAGGTTGTTTTTATCCATCTGAACACAGTCCTCTATGCTGATAAGACCTCTTCCACCTTCAGATCTCCTTAAGTAGAGTCTATCGACATCACTCCTCTTGTGGAACATGTTGTAGATAGTCAATAGCTTCCTATCCATTTCTTTTTGTTCAGCAACATTCCATCTCAGAATTCCCGCACTGTACCTAATAATAGACACAGCTCGGGAATTTACTGCACTTATGGCATTCCTACTATTTAGATATGATTTTGATACGTTCCTTACTCTCCTTATGTACTCAGATCTTATCAATTCCTTCATTTTTTTGTTCTTGATGTCATCTGCCTCCAGAACACCTAAATATTTGTATCCCTCTTCAGTGTCAATTTCCTTTATCATCTCACCTGTTGGCACCTGGATTCCATTGCTTCTGCTCAATTTATCCCTCTTCATCACTAGGACTCCACACTTATTAATACCAAATTCCATACATATATCATTGCTGAAAATACAGACAGTGTCAACAAGTACATCCAACTCCTCACTCTTCCCAAAGAGTTTAAGATCGTCCATGAAGAGGAGGTGGTTGATAGTAAGCTCTCCTCTTCCCAACTTGTATCCTGCTCTCACTTTTCGCAATATAATGGACAGGGGTATCAGGGCAAGGACAAACAGCAGAGGGGACAAACTATCTTCCTGGAAGATACCTCTCTTGATCTTCACGCCCCCCCAAGGATTCTCCACCTGATATTAACTCTGTTTCCCAGGACTTCATACTTTTGCTCAATAATTGTCTGATGTTATCTGCCACCTTGAAGATTCTAGGCTTTTGGTTATCCAAGATTGAGGTACCATGTCGAATGCCTTTTTGTAATCTATCCATCCCATGGCAAGACCAGTGTGCCTCCTCTTGCAATTCCTCATTTTATCAATAAGTAACTGGTCTTTTGTACCACAGGACTTCTTTCGTCCGGTAACAAGTTGTTTATGTGCAGGTGATGGTAATTTCCTCAGACACAATGCTTGTTAACAGTTTCCACATTACGGACAGACATGTGATAGGCCTATAGTTGGTAACATCATTACCCTTGATTCGGTCTTTCATTACCAGAACTGTGGTACCTTTTGTCAACCACTCTGGTACCTCACCCAACATCAAGCAGTCATTGAACATGGTTGTCAGTTTCAGGTGGAGGGATGTTATATTTTTAATCCAATACCCCTGCACACCATCTGGGCCTGGTGATTTCCAGTTGGTTAGTTTTTTGGCCTGCCCTTTAAGAGTTTCAACAGTGATACTCAAATCAGGTTGTTGGTGTGCTTGTTCACTAATCTCCTTTTTAACTGTCTCAATCCACACTGCCTGACTATTATGATCAACATCCTGCTCCCATATTCCTCTCCAGAATGTCTTAGTCTGTTCCGCCTCAGGGATCAAGTCGTTGCCTCTTTCTTTCCCTTCAAGCTGTCCAAACAACATCTTCTGGTTGTTGTCAAACATGCGGTTCTGTCTATACTGACTAACTCTGTTCTCATACCGCCTAATCTTTGCACTTTTTGCTACAATGCGTTGCTTCAGTTCCTCTATGATAATATTTAGCTCTTTCCCCCTAGTTTTGTATTTTATTTTCAATCTATCTTTAGTGTCTATGTTTTGTAATGTCCCATTCAGTAAAGACTCAAGCTTTCCAATGTCTTTTCTCATTTCCTTGATTTAACCATTCAGTCGTTTCTTCCACCAAGGTTCTGATCTTTCTTGTTTGTTGTTTCCTCTCGTTTTTATACAAAGTAATTTCCTCACCACATTTGAGGATATTGTTGCATTGGTGAAGGTTCCTCACCTCAAGGTATGGGATGACTTTGTTTACCTTAGCTGTTGTTTCTTTTAACTTTTTCCTGTCTACAAATCTTAGGTTCATAGATTTTCTACTATCATTGTTCATTTCATCTACCACTAAGTTCAGGATATCAACCAAATCTTGCCCTAGCCCGTCAGCATTCATTTCCTCAATGGCCGTATCTTTGTTCCAGATGTTATTTATTTCAACATTCAGATCATTGTCTGCTTCGGATGCTTCTTCAGGTCTCTCAACCTCTTCACCTTCATTTCCCACTGGCTCGTTTGCCTGATATAATAATAATATATTATTATTATTATTTTTGCCTTTCATCCTTACGGGGTTCGATAAAATAAAGTACCAGTAATGTACTGGGTTATTGGTGGTCTTGTGCCAAAAGTAGAAACAATTATTATTATTATTATTATTATTATTATTATTATTATTATTATTATGGAGGCACATGGCTTAGTGGTTAGAGCATTGGCCTTGCAATCGAAAGGTTGTGAGTTCAATTCTCAGACCGGGTGATGTGTTGTTTCCTTGAGCAAGACACTTTATTTCACATTGCTCCAATTTACTCAGCTGTAGAAATGAGATGATAGGGACTGGGGTCCCTATCATTCCACTGCAAAGTGGTCGTGGAGGTGCCACGGCAAAAAAGCACCCAGCACTCACTGTAAATGAGGTTGGTGTTAGGAAGGGCATCCAGCTGTAGAAATCAAGCCAGAATCAGTTCCCGTCCCACCCCTGCAAGCAGGGAAAAGTGGACGTAAAATGAAATGATGATGATTATTATTATTATTAGGGCAGTGGATTGACAGTATTGATTGAGCATCAGACACCATGTTTGCAGCATAGAGTTATGGCCCTTTACGTTCTGAGTTCAAATCCTGCTGAGGTTAGCTTTGTCTTTCATCCTTATGGGGGCGATAAAATAAAGTACCAGTAATGCACTGGGATTGATTTAATCGATTTCCCCGTCTCCTTGAAATTGTTGGCCTTGTGTCTATATAAGAAACAATTATTATTATTATTATTATTAAGGGTGGTGGATTGGCAGTATCGGTAGAGGGTCGGACTCCATGCTTTGACGCAAAGAGTTACGTCCCTTTACGATCTGAGTTCAAATCCCGCCGAGGTTAACTTTGCCTTTCATCCTTACGGGTCGATAAAATAAAGTACCAGTAATGCACAGGGTAATTGCTGGCCTTGTGCCAAAAGTAGCAACGATTATTATTATATGTCTAATTACACACTGTCTTTGGAAGTTGAGAGAACTATATAGAGTGTTAATTATACAATTGTCTGAGGTATCATTAATGTCTACATTATGAAAAACTAATGGAAATAAAATGGCTGTATAATCTTGTTAATCTTGAGATTAATAAAGCCTTTTTATCTTATTTTATTTTTTATATTTTTTACTGCCAATATGTGTGACAATATGGCTAAAATCCTAAATCCCTAGAGATTTAGATCCATAATGATCGGTTTCCATAACAACCATATAAGCCCCTTAAATGTTTAAATTGCTTAAAAAAGGTACAACCCCCCCACCCATCCAAAAAAAAACAAAAAAATAATTTGAAAAGATCCCAGTTGTTGATATTATTTGTTGTTTAGCTTCAGAGTTTCATGTGAGATGCGTTCATTTACGACACTTACAGATTCAAGCAACCGAGGCCAATCTACCATCATATCTTTATCAAAAAGAATCAATCAGCTTTACTTACAGGTAAATTTAACATTTGAGATATATATATATATATGAGAGAGAGAGAGAGAGAGAGAGAGAGAGAGAGAGAGTGTGTGTGTGTGTGTGTGTATCTTTTATTGCTTTATTTGTTTAACTCTTAACATCCTGTAATGGCTTAGCAGAAAATATCTATAAACAGGTTTATCAATTCAAATGTTTGCAGTATTTTTATTAGTGAACTGATTGTCTAACCCATGCTAACATGGAAGAATGGATGTAAAACGGTGATGATGATGATGATTGTTGTGAATATTTGTAGAAAAGACTTTAATTTCTAATGTAATGCAGTTATAGTGCTGTTTTGTATTTTTTTTTTTTTTAAAGAATATTTTGCTAGTGTGGTCTTATGTGACTATATTTCTAACATGACTACACTTGCCTGTGTGTTTTAATTAACAAAATAATCAACAATTATGAGAAGTTTAGTGGAATAACTAACTTTAAACATGATAATAAAAGGTAAATATTCAACTATTCAAATGTGATACTATCTGTCATGTAATAATGAGATTTCTATCCAATTCGAACAAATTAACCCTTTTAATACCAACCTGTCCCAAACCATGATTTGATCTATGAAACAAAACCACCCTTCTCTTTTTATTCTTCGCCCACTTATTCCTGAGGGTCCTCAAACACTCCCTCTAGTGGGTCCTGTCAGAAGCAACCGTCTTCAACTGATCTAGCTGGATCCCCAAGCGTGACCAGCCAAGCTCATGGATGTTATCCAACCATTTTGCTTGGAGTCTACCCCTGGGTGTTCTGTCGGTTAGTTTTACCTGTAAAATATGTCCAGTGATTCTTTCCTGAGACATTCTAACCACATGCCCATAGTATTGGAGCTGTTATCTCTCAATTTGGAGAAGTAGTGGCTCTACCTGGAGCTAGCTTCTTGTGTCCATATTTCTAACATGACTACACTCTTGCCTGTGTGTTTAACAAAATAATAAAATTAACAAAATAATCAACAATTATGAGAAGTTTAGTGGAATAACTAACTTTAAACATGATAATAAAAGGTAAATATTCAATTACTCAAATATGATATTAAATGTCATGTAATAATGATTTCTACTATAGGCACAATGCAAGCAATTTAGGGGCAGGGGAAAGTCAATTAACAATTTAGCATTTATATTACTTTATATTTACTATTGTATTTTCACATAATTATTTCACATAATTATCTCGCATAATATCAAATCTATGAGATTTTAATATTTATTTTGAGGACAATATCTTAACATAAGTATGAGCAGCTGGTTACAGCTGCTTTGAACAGAAAGAGGTAAAAGAATTCTGGCCGGATACAGGGTCGATAAAATAAAGCATCAGTAAGTATTGGAGTCAATTTAATTGACTTTCCTTTCCCCTTCAAATTGCTGGCCTTGTTCCTAAAGTAGAAACAATTGTTGTTTAGTTGGTACAAGCAATACAAACAGAAAAGGTGTCATGAGATAACAGAGAAACAGTAATTCAGATGTATCAGATACAGTGGAGGGAGTGAAGATTTCAAAAGTAACAGCCATATAAACTGATAAACCCTTGGAAATTATAGAAAAAGTAGTTACCTAGGTGATAGAAAAGATAATGCAAAAGGTTTTGTAACCTAGGTAATATAATTAGTGGTTTTATTCCAGGTAAGATTAACTAGATTTGAATGAGGATTAAGGAACTGATACTCCTATCAGCAGACAGGGATTTATCTCTTTATTCAAGTGAGATATAGATTATTGAAATGTTACACTGTATGACAGTGAAAACATGGTAGCATGGTCAAGAACTTCACTTCACAATCATGTTGGTCTAGATTCAATTCCATTGCATGGCATTATTGTCAAGTATTTTTACCATGGCCTCAGGATGACCCAAGCTTTATGGGTGAACAGAAACTGTAAACCTCTAATTCAATGGGCCAGCAGTCTGGTCACTCACTGAATTTCCCTCCAAAATTACATTAAGGGTATACATGTCTGTGGAATACTCAACTACTTACATGTTAATTCATGAGTTGGACACAGTTAATTGAATGACTGAATGTTCATCACTGAAACTGACAGAAGATCCATTATACAAATAACAATTAATGAACAACACTGTCCCCCACCCCGTTTTTTCAGGATATTTACTGAGATAATAGTTCTTATAACTTTCTCCACTTTATCCAACAGAACATGTTTTCAATGTGTAGTCCCAAACAACAATATCAGGCCAGTTGTGTTTTAATTTGGTGGCAGTTTATATTTTCAGATTCCATCAGTATTCTTTAGTGCCATCTATCTTAACATATTCCACCTCATTTGTTTTTAATTTTGTTTTCCTAAGTGCGCTCCAGATAGTTCTAGCTTTCACATCGTGTCTCATCAGGAGGTAGTAATGGGATGACATTCTTTCACAGTTGGTAATAATGTGGCTAACATCTTCGATCTTTGTTTTACATAGCCTACAAGTATGTATGTATTATCTCTTACTCTTAATTTCGAGTATATTTTTGACCGGCCACCTTCCTGGTGGCAAGGTTGTAATAGAAAATAAATTGTCATCCCTTGAATCGCAAGAATGTTTTGCAAATTTTGAAGGTGCCAGCTATTGCAGCCACTTGTAGAATATGAATTAGGGAGCTGCGCTCTTTGTCCGCAAATCCAAGTTCAGTTATACATTGGTCCAAGCGGGTTGGTATATAACGATGGGTATGAAGCTAAAGGTGTATCTTGGATACTGGATTTGTAAACTCCTCATCAATGGTCTGTAGATGTCCTCCTTCTCCTGTATTTTTCTGACAACATTTAGATCAAGTGGGCAGCTGATCTCCACAACAGAAGCCTCGTTTGTTTTTAATTTTGTTTTCCAAAGTGCGTTCCAGATGGTTCTAGCTATCCCATCGTGTCTCATGTGGAGGAAGTAGCGAGATGACATTCTTTCGCAGCTGGCAACAATGTGGCTTACATCTTTGATCTTTGTTTTACATAGCCTGCATTTATTGTCAGCTGATGGCCCTCCTCTTTTGTGCAGCAGATATTTGGTAGGGAGTTCTTGTTCCTATATTGCATAGAGATATCCCTCAAGGTGTGATGTCATAAACTTGTCAGAACTCCATGCCAGGCTTTTTGAGTGGTTTATCCCCTCTATGGTCTGTGTTTTACGTCTCAAGTATCCATGCACAACTTTTTCTGTAAATTGGTCAATTTTTTTTCACCTTGTTTGAACATTGAATAGGATCTTCCGATTTCTCTGGGTGAGAGATTTATATCAGCCTTTATTCCATATCTCTCCTCCAGATCAGTGGCTATCCTAATGATATTTTTTTCTTCATGCTCATAAACCTGGGTAAGATGGTTGCCAACCTTTTTCCTCTGTTGAAGGTGTTGCTTCAGTGTTACTATCCGGGTCTCATATGTTGTTAATATTGATTTTAGACCCTGTCCACCTTCCTTGCGTGAGAAGTATAGCCTATCCACATCACCATTGATGTTAAAGTTCCCAGTAACACTGAGAAGTTTTCGAGTTCTAACATCCATCTCACTTAGTTCTTGCAATGACCAGTTCAGCAGGCCAAATGTTGGCGTTAGAATTGGCACAGCATAAGTATTGTGGGCAATGTACTTGTTGTATGCTGACAATTCTGATGACCATATTTTCTTTACTCTTCTGAGGTATTCAGTTCTGGTTTTCTCCTCATTTATCGGTCCATCATATCTGACATTCTCATCCTGTCCTAGATATCTGTAGTTGTCACCTGACTGTAGAGGTTGTATTGTCAGGCCGTTCATCTCTAGATTTCTAGAGGAGGGCACAGTTATTCCACGTTTTACTGCCAAATATGCACACTTGGACTCACCAAATTTCATTTTGATGTCTGTTGAAAATTGTGTAATGAGGTCCAATTGTTTCTTGATGTCATTGATATTTGGCCCATACAACTTCAGGTCATCAACAAAGAAAAGATGGGAGATACTTCTGGACCCACTTCTTTGTCCACCTTGTTTCCTGAGTAGGTAAGATAGTGGATTTAGTGAGAGAACAATGAGTAGCACTATCACCCTGAAAGATGCCCTTCTGGTAATGTATCTTATCAGTCTTAACTTTCTCCTTCTCACCTCTAAGTATCAAATTGGTGTACCAGTTCTTGGTCAGACGTTCAACAGCAGCTACCAGTGGTTGTGGGACTTTGGCTAACTGTAAAGCCTTAATAATCCACCCATGAGGTACACTATCAAATGCTTTTTGATAGTCCAGCCACACCAGTCATGTTTCTGCGATTCTTTGTTGTTCTTTCTTGAATCATTTTATTAGTTAGTAGGTGATCTATGCAACCCTACACCTCCCTCTTTCCACCAGCTTGCTCAGGTGTTATGATGTTGTTGGTAGCACAGTGATCCTGTAAGAACAGGTTAAGGCACCCATGATGATTAGGCAGACTATTGGGCGGTAATTTTTAGCAAGGGTGGTTTGGCTATTTTTGGGAATGAGGATAGTAGTGGCAGTTGATAACCATCCGGGCAGTTCTTGTGTGCCTTTAATGGTTTCTGTAAACAGCCGTATGAGATCTTGCCGATAGAAAGTGAAATTCTTCAACCAGTATCCTGTAATGAGGTCTGGGCCTGGCGATTTCCTATTCAACATTTTCTGTAGAGCTGTTTCCAGTATTGACCCATCTATGTCATATTGTTTTGTCTGGACATGTTGGCAGTAGTCCTGTTCCAGTTCTTTTAGCCATTTAGTTTGTCTGTTGAATCCGTCATCCGTTTCCCATACAGATCTCCAGTAGCTCTCAATCTGTTCTTTTGAAGGGGTGTCATTTACAGAGATTGAGCTTTTGCTACCGAAGCTGCGATTAACTGATTTAGGATCTCTGGCAAACAATCTATTTAGCACTTGTTGTTTATTTGCTGTTGACTTATATTTTAGTCTTTCTGTTGTAGCTGTGAGTTGTTGTTTCAACTGGTTTAATTTGGAGTTTAAAGTTTTAAATTTTGTATCTCCAAATCGTTTCTCTAATTTTTTTTTTACGTCTTCCTGGTGTCGTGTGTAGTTGTTCTCTATGTTGCATTTCATAACGACTGCGATGTATGAGATACTTCGTCTCAGGGACAACATTTTGCTTTTTAAATTTCACATCCACGTTGGTTCAGGATTTTTGTTCGTATCTTGATTGCGTGGTTTTAGATGTTTTTTTTATATGAAAGCAATGTGACAGCTGAATCATATAACAAAATGTTAAGCATTTCAAATGTCGTTTCTACACCTTTAGATCGTATAGCCTTCAGATAATTGTCAGCTATTTCGTTCACTGCTTCCAATTCCAATTTAGTGGGTTCTTTACTGATTCTGGTGTGGTATGGTCTGTCACTCACATTAAGGCTGTGTATCTCTTGAAACATATCATCCCATATCACTTGTAAGGTGTCCACAAGTTTTTGGTGTTCTGTTTGTACAGTAGAGTTATGAATTTCAGCCTCGTTGTTGATGTGGTGACAATTACTACTAGAGTTAGCTGACCATTCTCGCTGTTCTTCAGTGGAAGTGGGATGGATTTTAGCAAAATTGTTGGTGAGCTGTTCACTGTTAGATTTAGCTGGCCATTCTCTTTGTCTGTCAGTGGAAGTGGGGTGGTTGTCTACAAGGGATGTATTTGTAGTATCCCTCAATTCCGTTAGATGTATCAATTTACATCTAATGAGACGTTTTGCCTGTTCATTTAAATGTTTTGGAGAAAAGTCTAATTCTGGGTGTTTGGAGTTCCATAAAGTTTTTAGCCTTTGCATAAAACCAAACTTTTGGGGTTCAGATTGATTGTATGCTTCATATAATTCTTTGTTAAGCTCGTAACTCCACTGTATACAACGGTTGGAGTTGCGATTTGGTCAAGAAGACTTATACGTTTTGCCATGATAAGTTCGCCTATTCACTAATATTTTGTATTTATTTTTCAAAATAGTCGATGATCTTCTTTAAAAGTTTCGACAAAGTTCTGTCAGAACCAAATTTAAAGTTATTAACAGCTTGGGTAATATTTCTTTTCAGTTACTTTTTAATTCTACAACTGTGTTTTAAACGTTTTTGAATCGTTTGAATCGAGAAAAAAAACCCCGTTACTTCGTATATTTCTTTATGAATGTAATATAATATAACAACGCTGTATTTAAATGTTAAAGTTTATGTATCATTCATATAAATAGGTAGGTGTTCTACAACATATTCACAGTTCAAACACTTATGTTTTTGTTTCTGAATCAAAACGTTACTTGCATATTTCTTTACAAATGTAATATAACAACGTTGCATTTATATGTTAAAGTGTATGTATCGTTCATATATCATAAGTGTATGTATCGTTCATATATCATAAGTGTATGTATCGTTCATATAAATAGGTGTTTAACAACACACTTACAGTTCAAACACTTATGTAGAATTATTGTATGTAATCTTACCCAGTAATGTAGCTCAACTTTTTCCAATATACGGTATGTTGTCTTCATGTAAGCCGTAGTTACACACGTCCGATTATCGGACACTGACCACAACGGTCGCCATTGTATGTATGTTCTTCTGGTTTTAGAATTTCACAAAGTTTTACCAATAGAGAGAGAGTCGGTTTCTAACATAGACACAAGACTCTCTCATTGGAATTTACACATCAACTAGGTAGATATGTATGTATGCATGCATGTGTAGATATGGATGTTATTGTATGTGTGGATGTGTATGTTTTGAGTTGTATGTGTGCATGTGTATATGCTTTGTATCTGTACATGTGTATATGCAGTTATTAGATGCAAAATATTTGGAATGTTTTACATATTTTTACTGTTCCATTAATAGATTGTACTTGTAATTTCCTAACTAGTTGTGTTCTTTCTGTTCCTGTGAAGCCTAGCTTCTCAAGATTTGTATTGAGGCAGTTACTAAAATACCCCAGTGCCCCAATAATCACAGGTATAAATCTGAAGGTGTAAACAGGGTGGAGTATCTGCAGATTTCTCATCAGTTCTGCATAAATATTCTCCTTTTCACTGATCTTTGATATTATATTGGCATCTGCTGGGCAGCTAATTTCCACTACTGTGCATGCTTTCTTCTCCCTTTCCCATATAATATCTGGTCTGTTATGCCTGCATTTTATTGGGGTTTTTACTGGAACATTCCACCAGTACTCTTTCATATTATGTACATGGATGTCTTCCACATTGCTGTAGCTTTTAATGTGTTTATTATCGGGCTATCTTTTTTACGAACTGCATTGTACAGTGTTTTGGCCACTACATCATGTCTCATAGGTAGATAGTACCACGATGACATCTTTGGACAGCTGCTGATGACATGGGTGATATCATCGATGTTAGTTCTGCAGAGTCTGTACTTGTTATCACATCTAGGTGACTTGCCTGCATCCCTATCTCTTTTGTGAATCAGGTATTTAGTGTTAATCTCCTGTTCTTGGATTGCAAAAGCATATCCTTCAAAGTGGGAGCCAATATATGTATGTATGTATGTATGTATGTATGTATGTATGTATGTATGTATGTATGTATGTATGTATGTATGTATGTATGTATGTATGTATGTCAGGTCACCAGTTGGTGCTACTGGTAACATGTATCCCAGTACAACCTGTCTCATGGTCGGGTCGTTGGCGACTAAACTGGCAATCCCACCAAGGTTTCTTGGTGAGGAGGGTGACTTTGGACATCTTGCAGGACTAAAAACAAAACCTGTCAAAGGGCTAAGGAGCTCATAAGAGTCAATGGCCATCCAAAATCACCGGGAGAGATGACCCCTTAGCCTTTGTCAAGGCAGAATTCTAAGAGAAGGAAAACTCTGATATAACACCTGCAACTTTGATGGTATCCAATGATGTTGACTTGTTCTTCTTTTTGGTAAATACCATCTTGGTTAAGAGAGTAGGACTGGCTTTTGCAGTGCCTTTGCTCACTATAAAAGCTTTACGGCACAGGCATTGCTTTATATCTGGAGATCTCTCTGCATTTGTCGTCACATGGTACCAAGGGCCCAGCACTATGTGTCAATAATTCTCACAGGTGTAGTGTTTGTACCAGAGTTTTCAGGTCGCTGGCTGGACTAAAAAGTCACACTCGTTCAGCGCATCGGTAGGAGTTCTCCTACATCGATATAAAGTAGTGGTCGTACTCGAAAACGAGTTGGCAGCCACCATGTATGTATGTTTGTATGTATGTATATATCTTATCTCTTTCTCTTAATTTCGAGTATATTTTTTTCACCGGCCACCTTCCTGGTGGCAAGGTTGTAAAAGAAAAGAAATTGTCATCCCTTGAATCGCAAGAATGTTTTGCAAATTTTGAAGGTGCCAGCTATCGCAGCCATTTGTAGACTATGAATTAGGGAGCTGCGCTTTTTGTCCGCAAATCCAAGTTCAGTCATACTTTGGTCCAAGCGGGTTGGTATATAACCCGTAGCTCCAATAATGATGGGTATGAAGCTAAAGGTGTATCTTGGATACTGGATTTGTAAATTCCTCATCAATGGTCCGTAGATGTCCTCCTTCTCCTGTATTTTTCTGACAACGTTTACATCAAGTGGGCAGCTGATCTCCATAACAGAACACGTTTTCAATGTGTGGTCCCAAACAACAATATCAGGCCGGTTGTGCTTTAATTTGGTGGCAGTTTTTATTTTCAGGTTCCACCAGTATTCCTTAGTGCCATCTGTCTCAATATATTCTTCCTCGTTTGTTGTTAATTTTGTTTTCCGAAGTGCGTTCCAGATGGTTCTAGCTATCCCATCGTGTCTCATGGGGAGGTAGTAGCGAGATGACATTCTTTCGTGGCTTACATCCTCGATCTTTGTTTTACATAGCCTAAATTTATTGTCAGCTGATGGCCCTCCTCTTTTGTGCAGCAGATATTTGGTAGGGAGTTCTTGTTCCTGTATTGCATAGAGATATCCCTCAAGGTGTGATGTCATAAACTTGTCGGAATTCCCTGCCAGGCTTTTTGAGTGGTTTATCCCCTCTATGGTCTGTGTGTTACGCCTCAAGTATCCATGCACAACTTTTTCTGTAAATTGGTCAATTTTTTTATCTTGTTTGAACATTGAATAGGATCTTCCGATTTCTCTAATGATTTTTTTTTTCATGCTCATAAACCTGGGCAAGATGGTTGCCAACCTTTTTCCTCTGTTGAAGGTGTTGCTTCAGTGTTACTATCCGGGTCTCATATGTTGTTAATATTGATTTTAGACCCTGTCCACCTTCCTTGCGTGAGAAGTATAGCCTATCCACATCACCATTGATGTTAAAGTTCCCAGTAACACTGAGAAGTTTTCGAGTTCTAACATCCATCTCACTTAGTTCTTGCAATGACCAGTTCAGCAGGCCAAATGTTGGCGTTAGAATTGGCACAGCATAAGTATTGTGGGCAATGTATTTGTTGTACGCTGACAGTTCTGATGACCATATTTTCTTTACTCTTCTGAGGTATTCAGTTCTGGTTCTCTCCTTATTTATGGGTCCATCATATCTGACATTCTCATCCTGTCCAAGATATCTGTAGTTGTCACCTGACTGTAGAGGTTGTATTGTCAAGCCGTTCATCTCTAGATTTCTAGAGGAGGGCACAGTTATTCCACGTTTTACTGCCAAATATGCACACTTGGACTCACCAAATTTCATTTTGATGTCTGTTGAAAATTGTGTAATGAGGTCCAATTGTTTCTTGATGTCATTGATATTTGGCCCATACAACTTCAGGTCATCAACAAAGAAAAGATGGGAGATACTTCTGGGCCCACTTTGTCCACCTTGTTTCCTGAGTAGGTAAGATAGTGGATTCAGTGAAAGAACGAAGAGTAGCACTGACAAGCTATCACCCTGAAAGATGCCCTTCTGGTAATGTATCTTATCAGTCTTAACTTGCTCCTTCTCATCTCTAAGGATCAAATTGGTGTACCAGTTCTTGGTCAGGCGTTCAACAGCAGCTACCAATGGTTGCGGGACTTTAGCTAACTGTAAAGCCTTAATAATCCACCCATGAGGTACACTATCAAATGCTTTTTGATAGTCCAGCCACACCACAGTCATGTTTCTGCGATTCTTTGTTGTTTTTTCCTGAATCATTTTGTATGTATGTATGTATGTATGTATGTATGTATGTATGTATGTATGTATGTATGTATGTATGTATGTATGTATGTATGTATGTATGCATGTATGTATGTATGTATGTATGTATGTACGTACGTACGTAAGTATGTATGTGCTAATGAATCCGTACCTGAGGACTGGAGAGATGCAGTAATGGTGGTCTTGTACAAGGGAAAGGGTAACAGGAATGATTGTGGGAACTACAGAGGTATATCGTTGCTTTCTGTCGTAGGGAAAGTTTTATGTAGGGTGCTACTGGACCGTCTGCTCACACACATTGCAGATTGTGTTCTTCCTGAAAGTCAATCTGCTTTTCGTGCTGGACGCGGCACTACTGATATGATCTTCTCAGCTAGACAGCTCCAGGAGAAGTGCATGGAACAAGGCTTGGATCTATATCAGGTTTTTGTCGATCTGACAAAAGCTTTCGATACTGTTAACAGAGATGCATTATGGAAGGTTCTCCAGAAACTTGGTTGCCCTGATAAGTTCCTTGCTTTAGTTAGGTCTTTCCATGACGACATGAAGGCTTGGGTTAATGTCGGAGGTAACATGTCGGAGCCTATCTCAGTAAAAAATGGAGTGAAACAGGGGGATATTCCAGCACCGACCCTGTTTGCCATATACTTTGCAATGGTTTTCTGTATTGCATTCAGGAATTGCGAGCATGGTGTTTACATCTGATATCGAACCTCAGGCAGCATATTTAACATCAGGCGCTTTGCTGCAAAGACAAAAGTATTTACATCAATCATAAGAGACCCTTGTATGCAGATGATTGCGATCTTGTAGCGCACACAGCGAGTGATATGCAGCACATTTTGAATGCATTTTCTGACGCTTGCACTGCCCTAGGATTGACTGTCAGGCTCAAGAAAACCGTCGTCATGTACCAACCTGCCCCTGGTAAGCAGTACACTGAACCAAATATCTATGTGTATGGTAAACGACTTGGAGTGGTTGATCAGTTTGTCTACCTGGGAAGCACTGTCAATCGATACAGCAGCCTTGACAGTGAAATCTCACTTAGGATTAGGAAAGCAAGTGATGCTTTCGGAAAGCTAGAAAGGCGACTCTGGGGTCGGCGAGACATATGCAGGAGGACAAAGGTAAAGATGTACAGGGCCTGTGTGCTCTCTTGTCTTCTTTATGCCTGCGAGACCTGGGTCACATATCGACACCACCTTAAGCAATTGGAGCGTTTCCATCAGATGTGTCTCAGACGGATCCATGGCGTTCACTGGAGGGACTACATCAGTGATGTCGAGATTTTGGAAAGCTCTATGTGTGACAGTATAGAAGCTCTTGTGCTTAAGCAACGACTCCGTTGGAGTGGTCACCTTGCCAGGATGAAGGATTCTAGAATACCAAAACAACTCTTTTATGGAGAGTTGGTTAAAGGAAAACGACCGCCACATAAACCAAAAAAGAGGTATAAGGATTCCTTGAAAGCCTCTCTGAAAGACGCTAACATCTCTGCTGATACATGGGAAAATATTGCTGCTGATCGTAATAAATGGAGAAAGACTGTATATGAGGGAAAAGTTGACTTTGAGGCATCTCGAATCGCATACGAGAAAGTAAAGCGGGATGTGAGGAAGGGCATTGCTGTTGCACTTCCAGACGGCGAGGGTCCTCCTATGGTGCTGACATGCAACGTCTGTGCGAGACTCTGCCTAAGCAAAGCTGGACTCGAAAGTCATCTTCGCAGTCATAAAGTAAGACCAGTGGTTGACTACCAGGCTGCTGTTGGAGATGCTACTCATCATGCTTACCAAACATGTGGTAGAGAATGTAGGAGGGCTCAAGCAACATGCAAAAGTACACGAACTCCAACCACAGCCGGCTATTCCCAGTGAATGTTTTGGTTGCCGACTCTGCAAGACATTTTAGATCATTGGCTGGGCTAAAAAGCCACATTCGATCGCAGCTCTGTTAGTTGCTATCGTGTGTGTGTGTGTGTGTATAGATATGTTTATGTGTGTGCGTGTATGTGTATATATATATGTATATGTATATTATTATTGCTGTTGTCGTTATTATTATTGTTGTTATTATTATTATTATTGTTATTAATGTATATGTGTGTGTGTATATGTATGTGTGTGTATATCTGTATATGTATATGTGTATATATATATATATATATATATATATATATATATATATATATATATAATTCTTTATTTTTATTTTTATTTTATTTTTTATTTATTTATTAATTTTTTTTCTCCTCGTGCAATGGCCATACTCAATAACGAGGGGACAGCCATCATGTATGTATGTATGTATGTATGTATGTATGTATGTATGTATGTATGTATGTATGTATGTATGTATGTATGTTTTCAAGTCGCTGGCTGGACTAAAATGTCACACTCGTTCAGCGCATCGGTAGGGGTTCTCCTACATGGATATAAAGTAGTGGCCGTACTCGAAAACGATTTGGCAGCCACCATGTATGTATGTATGTATGTATGTATGTATGTATGTATGTATGTATGTATGTATGTATGTATGTAAAAATTGTTAATTTAAATGGCGAACGATTAGTTGGCGGTCAATTTAATTTTGATAAACTGTGTATCTATACACTAATTTCAGCGTTGTTTCAGAGTCGGCTGATTTTATCGTCAATATGAAAGGACAGAGGGGGAAAACCCCAAAGAAGAAATTTCCATTTACTGGAATATCTGTTACAGAACCTGTGGAGGTCTACTGTCGTATTAAACCAGCTGATGACCCCACTAGTGTATGTCTGGAAAGTGTATGTGATAACCAGATACGGCTGACACAACCTGTTGATGGAACCCGACATACACAGCCAAGAGAATTCTTATACACACTCCAGCAAGTCTTTAATGAATGTTCATCACAGAAAGAGGTGTTTGATGTGGTTGCTTTGCCTCTTGTTGAAGATCTTATTGCTGGTCGTAATACTCTTCTGTTCACTTATGGTGTGACTGGGTCTGGTAAGACCTACACCATGACTGGTAGTCCAAAAGATCAAGGTTTATTACCAAGATGTCTTGATGTCATCTTCAACACAATTGATCATCATCAGGCAAAAAAATATGTTTTCCAGCCTGACTACCAGAATGGTTTTACAGTTCAAAGTGAAGCTGATGCAATGGCAAAACTCCAAGATGATATCATGCCCTCTCGTTCTGATTGTCCAAAGACTCCTAAAAAAGACAGATCTGAGTTCTTGCAAAACCCACGTCTACGAGATAAAACAAAAGTTGAAGGTGTCAACAACCAGATTTTGTATGCTGTGTTTGTATCCTATGTTGAAGTTTATAATAATGCAGTGTATGATTTGTTGGAAGAGCTGACCTCTGATCCTATTGTTGGCTACAAGGCCCAGCAAGCTAAAATAATTCGAGAAGATAATAACAAGATGATGTATATTCATGGTTGTAAAGAAGTTGAAGTGAAAAGTCCTGATGAAGCTTTCAATGTTATCTACAAAGGTCAAAATCGGCGGAGAGTTGCTCGAACTGCTTTAAATGAATCTTCTAGTCGTAGTCACAGTGTTTTCAATATTCGTCTTGTACAAAGCCCATTAGACGATAGAGGAGATGAAGTGATTCAAGAAGCAAACTCAATTTGTGTTGGGCAGCTGTCTTTGGTTGATTTGGCTGGTAGTGAACGTACTGAACGCACCAAGAATGTCGGTGAACATCTCCGAGAAGCATGCAAAATCAACAACACTCTTATGACGCTACGAAACTGTATTGATATTCTCCGTGAAAATCAGAAATTAGGATCCAATAGGATGGTACCATATCGTGATTCCAAACTAACTCACCTCTTCAAGAGCTATTTAGAAGGTGATGGCAAGATCAGAATGATAGTTTGTGTTAATCCAGCTGCTAATGAAATTGGAGAAACTTTGCATGTTATGAAATTTGCTGAAATCACTCAAGAAGTAACTATTCAAAGAGTAGAAGGTCGTTTTCAGGAAGTACCACAGCCGCCCAATGGTAGACTCTATCCAAATCTTGAGGAATTTAATAGCGAATCTGGTTCAGATGCTACGAGTAGTGTCCCTTCTACCACATCGTCTGTTCCACTGTATGACTTAGGACCCTCTTTTCCAAGCATTGAGTTGGTCCATCCCTCTGATAATTCACCATTGAAAGAACTACAGAGATATTTGGGCATTCGGCTAGAAAAAAGGCAAAAATATATTGAAATGGCCAGACAAAACTGGGATGATTTCCGTTCACTTTTGCTAAAAGTGGAAAAAGAGTATACCTTCATCCCAGTCCTTGAAAAAGAAGTGTATCGTCTCCGCAAAGAAAACTCCAATTTAAAGAAAGACAAACTGAATATCAACAAAGATGTGCAGGAACTTCAGCAACAACTGAGAGCAACAACTTCAAAATTAGAAAGTGCTGAACGACAGTTACAAGAGAAGAATTCATTGATTAGGGCAGCTAGAAATGAAAAGTCACAACTAAAGAGCGATTATGAAATGCAAATGCAGCTGAATCAACAAAAATTTGAACAACAGGAATATGAGCGACAGAGACTGGAAGACGAGTGCCGGGCACATAAACAAAAGAATCATAAACTACATATTTTAAAAAGCCTTGTGAATGAACATTCGGAATCTAGTTCTAGCACCACACCATCAGTTACTCCAAAGCCAGTCAAAAAATTAAGAACATTCACTACACCAGCTCCCTACACTGCTCCCAGACCTGATCCAGTTCCACGGAAACCTATAACAAGGCTAGCTGCTGCACGTTCCCTCCATGATTTAAACCAAATTAGTTCTTCATCTTCCAAAAAAGGGCCTGCACCACCACCACCAAACCCACGTCATAGACGATCAAAGTCTTCCTCTAATGCTGAAACATGGTTGGAACACAGGGGCCGAGACCATGAACAACTTGCCACTGTCATGCAACCGAAGCTGAAGAAGAAACGATCAGTGACTAAATTGACTGTGAAAGACACTAAAGAGGTATCCAAGTATTGCCTTAACCACCAAGAGTTAGGATCAGATGGAG
>OZ024744.1:62335535-62363035 GCA_964016885.1 Eledone cirrhosa | reverse complement strand
TGTGACGCGCATTTTGCGATTGATTAGCTCAAAGTTCGATCTGTATCGATCGGGCCTGACTTCTGTTATTGGAATGACGGAATTATGATAACAGAAGTCTGCTTGAGTTGTTCAATCATGAAACGTGCGTCACATCTCAATAAATGTAGTGAAAATAAGACATCTCATCCATATTATCATTATTATTATTATAGTGTCAAACATCAGGCTTTGCAGCATAGAGTTATGGCCCTTTACGTTCTGAGTTGATATCCTGCCGAGGTTAACTTTGCCTTTCATCCTTACGGGGTCGATAAAATAAAGTACCAGTCACGCACTGGGGTCGATTTAATCGACTTTCCCCTCCCCCAAAATTGCTGGCCTTGTGCCTATATAAGAAATCATTATTATTATTATCCCGCCGAGGTTGACTTTGCCTTTCATCCTTACAGGGTCGATAAAATAAAGTACCAGTAATGCACTGGATAATTGCTGGCCTTGTGCCTAAAGTAGAAACAATTATTATTATTATTATATATATATACTAGCATTAAAGCCCGGCGTTGCTCGGGGTCATTAAGTTACCAAAGTTAGGTTGCACCACCCATTTTATGGCAGCACTTTTTTGTCTGCCAGGCACTGGGTGAATGAATTGCAGACCTGGAAGCATGAGCTGCGCCAGCAGTGACAATTGTAGTTTCGCCTATGGATATTATCTCTGCGCAAAAAAAATGTTGAAATTTATTGTTTCACAGTACTTGCGCAACACGCGCGTAGACGATGCCAGCCGAACAACAGAGCTGCGATGGAGTTGTTCTGCATGATTGTCTGTGTTTTCTAAATTTAAGACAGTAGGGAGGGTTGTGATATGAGGGAGAGTTAGCTGTTGTTTCTAGCAGGTTTAGTGACCTCATAGAGGATATGTGTTTTCTAAATTTAAGACAGTAGGGAGTGGTGTGATATGGAGGAGAGTTAGCTGCTGTTTCTAGCATGTTTAGTGACCTCATAGAAGATATGTTTTCTAAATTTAAGACAGTAGGGATGGGTGTGATAGGTGGGAGAGTTAGCTGCTGTTTCTCTGAGGTTTAGTAACCTCATAGCGGATATGTGTTTTCTAAATTTAAGACAGTAGGGAGTGGTGTGATATGGGGGAGAGTTAGCTGCTGTTTCTAGCAGGTTTAGTGACCTCATAGAAGATATGTTTTCTAAATTTAAGACAGTAGGGAGGGGTGTGGTATGGGGGAGAGTTAGCTGCTGTTTCTAGCAGGTTTAGTGACCTCATAGAGGATATTATTGTTTATCATTATCTATAAAAGGTAGGGCAGAGGATTGGCAGTACCAGTAGAGGGTCGGACGCCATGCTTTGACGCATAGAGTTACGGTCCTTGCCATTCTGAGTTCAAATCCCGCCGAGGTTAACTTTGCCTTTCATCCTTTCGGGGTCGATAAAATAAAGTACCAGTAATACACTGGGTTAATTGCTGGCCTTGTGCCAAAAGTAGAAACAATTATCTATAAAAGGTAGATTGTTGTTGTTGTTGAAGTGTGTGTTTGTATGCGTTTGGAAAAGAGGTTTTAAAAAAGATTTATCGCTTGTTGTTGAATAAATGTATCTGTTGCTTTTGAATAATTGTCGTTTCGTATGAAATGTAATAATTTGAAGTATAAAAGAGAAAGTAGCAAAATGTGTGAGTTGTAGATAGAGGTATGCAGATGATATGAGAGAGTAAAACGGACAGTATCACCATCAAGCTTGGAAAGAGAAAGTAGCAGAAAGTATGAAGTTGTATAGATTTTGAATGGTAGTGGAAAGAGTTTAGCAGTTTAAATGACAGAGAAAAATCGTAAAATATTGAGTTTTATCTATTTTTTGCGTAATTGTGGGTGAAATTGATAAAATGAGATATGCCAAGACGCAATCGAAACTATTTCGAATACTGAATTGTAAATTTCAATTGAAGAAATTCTATATCGTAGATTTCTATAAGAAAGGAGCATGACCACACACTGAGATTTATAGATTATGATATATATATATATATATATATATATAAATATAATTTCAGCGAGATCGTATATATATATATAATTGAATATAAAAGAGAGATAAATACAGATATATTTCTGAAATGTTTTACATATTTTTACAGTTCCATTATTGGACTGTACTAGTAACTTCCTAACTAACTGTGTTCTGTCTGGTTCTGTGAAGCCCAGCTTCTCAAAATTTGTACTGAGGTAGTTAGAAACATATCCCAGAACCCAATTATCACAGGTACAAATCTAAAAGGATAGTAAAGGTTGAATATCTGCAGATTCCTCATTAGTTCAGCAAAAATAATCTTCTTTTTGCTAATCTTTAGTACTATATTGACATCTGCTGGGCAGCTGGTGCCAGTTAGAACTTTTGGGGCTCAGATCTCATCTAGCATCCAGTCAAATAGTCCAAATGTTAGTGTCAGTACAATCACAGCAAATACATTGTGGATTTATTATGTGTAGAGAGCTCCTAAGACCATGATTTTCTTATTCAGGTGTATATTCCCTGGTTACTTGTTCCTTGTTACAAATTCCATCATAGGATATATTTTAACCTATCCCCAGATATCTGTAGCAGTACTCCTCAGATACTGGTGAAACAGTCAGGTCATTGATAGAGATGTTGCTAGGAAACAAGCCCTATCAATTTCTTGGTTTTGTTGCAGCAGTGGACAGGTTGTTACCTCGGTGACAAAATTAGCAGTAGTGATCCAAAAGTACAGTAACCAGAGTGAGAACAGGATGGAAAGAGTTTAGGGAGCTATTACTGCTACTAGCTATCAAAACATTTTCTCTCAAAATGATGGGCAGATTGTATGATGCATGTACTGTATATGAACAGCAATGTTGCATGGGCATTGTGTGTGGAGGACATACAAAGATTGGAAAGAAGTTTGCATACTCTGATGGATGTGTAATTGTAATATACAGAGAGTGGTGTCAGATGCAGTATGCAGGAGAGGAGATTGTGTTAGTATAGACAGGTCATGCATGTGTATTCAGTGTATAAAAAGGTACAGGATACACAAAGCTGAAGGAAACTATGGAAAAGGAAAACCTAGGAAAGTATGGGATGAAGTGATTAAAGCTGACCTTGCACAATTAAATCTCTCAAATGCGATGACAAAGTTATTAATATAGAGATTAGGCTGGAGAATAATTTTTATATTGAATTTTTTTCCCTATAATCAAATTTATATTTTTACTTTCTATTTAAGGCAGTGTATTAGTATAGACACAACATAATGACTGGAACTAGTAAAAGAGTTTTAAAAAGTAGTGTACAGTCATCAATCTCTCTCTAAACCAGAGGTTCTCAAACTTGTTGGGCCACTGCTCCCCCCTCCCCTCACGGCCACGTAATACCCTCCCCCACCTAACCCTATTTCCAGAGAGACCTGCCTACATGCAAATTGTAAATAATATATAATAAATTAACTGGTTAATTTATATATAATAAATAATATAATATATACTATGTATAAATAAACATTGTATATATATTTTTTATTTTACTATATATATATATAATGTATATCTTTTGATATTTAATATACTATTATATCATCTCTACCGCCCTCAACAGTCCCACTGGACCTTCTCAACGCACCGCAGGGAGAAGTAGTGCCCACATTGAGAACCTCTGCTCTAAACCAATGGACAAACATTTTGCAATAAACACCAAACCTGCCATTCTTGATTATTTGTATATTTTGGCAGGACATCCAACCTCATCTCACAAGTTCCACTTTGTTTCTCCAATGACACACCAACATAACCCCCCGCCCCCGCCCCCGCTTTCCCCCTTTCCTCACACCTTCTCACCTCGTCATTGTCCTCCTCTCCTTCCTCATCCTCCTCCTCCACTCCACCAAAAATATGTTGCCATGGCAAAGAATAGCAAACGAGGGATGTAACACTGTGAGCAAGGAAAATGAAAATGAAACTGTAAATGGTGAATGTGGTGATGATGGCAATAACATTGGCGATAAATATGACAAAGATATGATGACGACGATGACGGCGGCGATGATGATGATGATAGCGATGATGGTGGTGGTGGTGGTGCTGATGGTGATGATGATGATGGTGGTGGTGGTGATGATGATAATAACGATGATGGTGGTGGTGGTGGTGGTGGTGCTGATGGGGATGATGATGATGATAATAACGATGGTGGTGATGATGATGATAGCGATGATGGTGGTGGTGATGATGATGATAATAACGATGATGGTGATGGTGATGGTGGTGGTGGTGGTGGTGGTGGTGATGATGGTGATGATGATGATTATGATGATGATGATGATGATTGTGGTGGTGGTGGTGGTGGTGGTGGTGGTGGTGGTGGTGGTGGTGGTGGTGGTAGTGATGGTAGATATGATGATGATCATCATCATATCCACCATCACTATCATTATTTACCATCTGTTTTGTTATTTCCCATGTTGGCATGGGTTTGGCCGCCAGATCATTACAGATCAAGTCAGTATTTAATGAGAGTTACGTCTCACACACATGTTTCGCTCTTGGCATGGTTTCTCTGCCCTTCCTGGAGGATGCAGAGGGACTGGCACTGGACTGCCAGTGATGGAGGGCACAGGTGGACCTGGTTGGTTCTGTGTATGGTGATTGCTCTAGGATGACTGAGCCAGGATGACCCCAGTCTCATAGAAGAAGAAGAAGAAGAAGAAGAAGAAGAAGAAAAAGAAGAAGAAGAAGAAGAAGAAGAAGAAGAAATAATAATAATAATAATAATAATAATAATAATAATAATAATAATGAGGATAAGGAGGAGGAGAAAGAGGAGTATGATGATGACGATGACGATGATGAGGAGGAGGAGGAAAATAATGATATCGATGATGAGGAGGAGAAGGATAAGGAAGAGGGAGAAGATAATGGTGATGAGGAGGAGGAGGAATACGATGCTGATGAAGAGGAGAAGGAGGAAGAAGAAGATGATGATGATGAGGATCTGGCTGCTATTTCTACCATGTTGAACAGCTACATCTGTGTTGATGTTGTCTGGTCACAGAGAATATGGCATACAATTCTGTTCCATTCTTGAGTTAATTAACAATAGATCACTTTTGTTTTAATAAATCAAATCATTAGGAATACTAATTGTCAAAATGAAAACTAATTATGGAATACTAATTGACAAATTTCTTCTATGAGTTACAATGGTCATATAAAGGAAAATCTTTTTCAACACGCTGATGCGTATGTGTGTATGTGTGTGTATGTGTGTATGTGCATATGCATACATTTATATGTATGAGTATATAAATATAAACGTGCAAACACACGACACTCTTACAAAAATACACACTCACAGACTTACATTCACATAAATACACATACATTCACGCAAACTCACACATACATTTACACAAACACATATACACTCCACACAGCGTAGCAAATGGAACGCCAGCTGCAATTTTGCTATAGTTTTTTCACCATCCCCTTCCTTTTACATGCACATACATTCACACAAATGCACACACACACACACACATTGTGTGATGGACAGATAGAAGTTGCTCAAATTTATATATAGATGATACATAAAAAAATCTTATGAATTATTGAAGTGCTGGTTAATTTGAAATTTGAAAATATGGGAATCCCAAATGCAGAAAATAACTGTAGCAACAGTCGATTGCTATGTATAATAGCTTAGAAAATCTAGTAAAATACCCCTCCAAGAGATGCAGAATTTGATTCTTTGTAGCAGTTACTGGCCACTTTTTTCAATCCATTTCTTTTCATTGTAAAGCTCACAACAAACATCCTGTAATATCTTGGGTACACAACTGGCTTCTAAATTAAACTGTTCAGCCCTTAGAGACTATTTTAGTAGTAATGCACGTGATCAACAGGGGAATAAATTGGTGAAAACCTCTGGTACCTTGAAGAGTCTATGATTTAGATAACCTTTTCTCTAAAGTCAACCTTACACCTTGTATGACATCTTTGTTTACAAACATGAAGAGAATGCTACTTATGTTTTGTTGGCAAAATTGGAACATTTCTAATTGTTTTCCAGCAATAAGATTTGGCACAGCCAGCATTCCTCTTTCTTCTCTCAAAGCCATTACCTTGTGTATGGAACCCCTGGATACACCAACATTCCTTGCTGCATACATTAGTGACCATGATTTGGCGGGGTTAATGTCAATATTTAAAGCTTTAGATGGTGTGTTGAAGTCATGAGATTTCCCTTCGTTTCACAATGATCATCAGATCATCAGCTTTTGTTTGCAACTTACTGCTTACATTATTTTCTCTATTCTTTCATGATTGGAAATGTTCTGGATCTAGCTTCAGCATTGTAGCAATAGTTACTGCTTCTTCTACTTGTTCAATTTTTCATTGTCCACAATTTCCCACTTTTATTATAATTAGTCTTAGCTTGTTAAACATTCAAAATCATCATGCAATTTGGTTATGATGCAATAATTTAACTATATTTATCAGCACTTCTGAACATAATATGCAACTATTAGCAAAATAAAGCTGGTCACAATAATTAAAAAAATTATTGAAATATTTCTTCTAAATCTATCTTTGGTCAGAATACAAGCATTAAAGATTATCCGTGATATTAACATCTTGAAGAATATCATGTTGCTCCTTCAAAGAAACTGATATTGGCCGAAAGAACAAAATTTCTCTCCACTATTCAACAGCTCAATGACTCAATTTCTCAATTTCGTTTGAATCTTTGACACACCAATAAATGCAGCAATTTTGAGAGCCTGAAAATGTCTAAAAGGACAGAGATTGAAAATCTCTTATTGTTGTAGTTAGTTGTCGGTCTAAGAAGCAGTGAAGAAAGAGAAAAAGTTCTGCAAGCTAATGAAGTTAGTGAACTCAGTTTGGGAGCTACAGTACAATCTCTACAGTGTTCTTCACAAATATCTGAATTTTATAATGACAATTCAAAAGAGGAGGTTATTGCTTATTCCATAATGACTAAACAAGACACGCCATACGTTATGAAATTTTGTTCAGTAAATCTGGTCAAGTTAATTATTTTATCATTATTATTATTATTATTATTGCTTTTTGTTTCCTTAGGGAAAAACACTAAAAACTCTAAACTGTCACCCACCACCACCAAAAACAACAAAACAATTTCATAAACATCATCACAACCACCAACATCACCAGCAACACCACCACCATCAAATCCACCACTATCACCACCACCACCACCAACAACAACAACAACAACAACATCACGATTGTCATCGTCGTCGTTGTCATCATCATCATCACCATCACCATCTTACATCTGCCTTTTCATGCTGGCCTCAATTTGATTTTTTTTTTTTAAAGTATTATTTTTTTAATATAAATATATATATATATATATAGTGGTTAGAGCATTGGCCTTGCAATCGAAAGGTTGTGAGTTCAATTCTCAGATTGGGTGATGTGTTGTTTCCTTGAGCAAGACACTTTATTTCACATTGCTCCAGTTTATTCAGCTGTAGAAATGAGATGATAGGGACTGGGGTCCCTATCATTCCACTGCAAAGTGGACGTGGTGGTGCCATGGAAAAAAAGCACCCAGCACTCGCTGTAAATGAGGTTGGTGTTAGGAAGGGCATCCAGCTGTAGAAATCAAGCCAGAATCAGTTCCCGTCCCACCCTTGTAAGCAGGGAAAAGTGGACGTAAAATGATGATGATTTCTAATAGATGTTTTTGTTGATTTCAATATTAGTGTAAATGTTGCTAGGTAACAGAAATGGTGATGGGAGCAACTGGAACATCCATTTCTTTCTCCCACCATCTGCCACCTACAGGATACAATCTTATATAAAAATAAAAAAAAATAAAAATAGGATGTTTTCCCATAAAATAATTATTGTGATCACATTCTACAAAGAATCATTATCTTCTCACAATGCCCATAACCATCACTGTCATCATCCTCAGCATCATCTTTATCATCAATTTCATCATCATCCCCATCCCCATTGTCATCATCATCATCATCATCATCATCATCATCATCATCATTATGTGATCCCCTTCTACAATGAATGGTTAAGAAAGGAAGGAAGGAAAGGGGATTAAATCCCAGATTTTTTATTATCTGCCACAATTAATTGCTGTGTGATGGTACTACTGGTGGTGTGGTGGTGGTGGGGAAGCTTGAATAAACCATTATGTTTTTATTTTAGAGAAATAGCTTACACACGTACACACACCCACACACATACATATACATACACATACATACTTACATATATATACATATATACATACACACATACATACACACATACATACACACATATGCATACATACATATATACACTCATACATATGCACACATACATACATATACACACATACATACATATATATATACACACATACATACATATACACACACATACATATATACATATATATACATATATATATACATACATAACATACATACATACATACATATACACATACACACACATACATACATACACACATACACATGCATACATATATATACACACATACATGCATACATACAAGCACACATACATGCGTACATACATGCATACATACATGGTGGCTGCCAACTCGTTTTCGAGTACGGCCACTACTTTATATCCATGTAGGAGAACCCCTACCGATGCGCTGAACGAGTGTGACTTTTTAGTCCAGCCAGCGACTTGAAAGCTCTGGTACAAACACTACACTTGTGACAATTATTGACACATAGTACTGGGCCCATGGTACCATGTGACGACAAGTGCAGAGAGATCTCCAGATATAAAGCAATGCCTGTGCCGTGAAGCTTTTATAGTGAGCAAAGGCACTGCACAAAGCCAGTCCAACTCTCTTGACCAAGATGATATTTACCAATAAGAACATACATACACACATACATACATACATACATACATACATACAAATGTTTTCTTTACTATTATTAATTCTAATAACAATGGTAATAAAGTGATAAACCGATCGTTTTTAATTTCTCTGAATTTAGCTACTAACCATTGTCATCATCATCATTATCATCCTCATCATCATTAACATCATCATCATCATCATCATTGTTGTCTTCATCATATTTTTTATCATCAACGCCTACAACCATAATATTTGCCAAATATACTGTGGTTTGCAATATTGCGTTTTTTTTAGTGATCAGAGAGTAAACGAAAAACTCGGAGTAACAACAGAGAGCAATCTCAGTAATTACACTCTACTTTGGTATATAGCATCTTTTCTTCATGTTTGTAAATCCAAACCTGTGGCAGTGGTGACTTCTGGTGTCCTTGGTCCTACGACCACCTCCCTGCTCACCACCATCTACACAGGATTGACTACCAGCTGGTGTGTGCCTTGCAAGCTGGAATGACTCTACCAGCATGTCTCCCTCACCATTCTCCGGGGAAACGTCTTCTCTCTTCTGTCCAGTGGGGCCACAGGGCGGCCAGCATGTGGGCCCCCATTTGCTCACAATAGTGAGAGATGGGGTAAGTGGGAGAGACGGAGGCAGTGACAGTGGGAGTTTGGTTCTTTGTGTTTGGACCTGGTGTATATGTGTGTATATAAGAGAGAATGAGTCTAAATGATGTATACATGTATGTAAACAAAACAAAAAATGGTCTAGAGCAGTGCTTCTCAAACTATCTGACGTGGCGGACTGGCATTTTTTTTCAATGTGCCACATACCGCTAATATTTTGTAGTAATATTAATTTATACCGGAAACAATATATATAATGAATATAATAATAGTTGACCATTTTTTTATCTTCTATTTATTTTGTAAACAAATAATACAATATCAAAACATATAAAAAAGTAATAAAAAAAATTCCTCAAATGATTCCTTAGCATGGCCTGGACACTGGCCGCGTAGTTGATGGCTCGCGTACCGGTACCAGTCCGCGGACCACCACTTTGAGTAGCACTGGTCTAGAGGACACTTCAGTTGTGTCAAGGAATCAACAACTTTTGTAGTGTTGGGGATCTATACAATAAACACACACAACACATTCTATAAAGTGGTTTGTGATAGGAAGAACATCCAACCATAGAAAATTTGCTAAACAAAGGATTGGAAGTATTTCTCAGCTGTGTCAAAGACATGGCAACATGAATAAGAAACAGCATTGAAGGAAGTACAATCTCAGCATCATCTACTGACCAACAGTGAAGGAATGTCTTTCTGAGGTCAAGGGCAGGATTACCTTTGGCAAGGCATAGCCCCAGGTAGCCACCCAGCCTAGGGTTACATAGGAAACAGAATAGTAGGTGTTCAATCTCAGCACCATCCATTGTAAAGGGACCTCTCTCTCAGGTCAACAGTCATGCTGTCATTTAGCAAGGCATAGCCCAGGTAGCCACCCAGCCTAGGGTTACATAGGAAACAGAATAGTAGGTGTTCAATCTCAGCACCATCCATTGTAAAGGAACCTCTCTCTCAGGTCAACAGTCATGCTGTCATTTAGCAAGGCATAGCCACCCAGCCTAGGGTTACATAGGAAACAATAGTAGGTGTTCAATCTCAGCACCATCCATTGTAAAGGGACCTCTCTCTCAGGTCAACAGTCATGCTGCCATAGCCCCAGGTAGCCACCCAGCCTAGGGTTACATAGGAAACAGAATAGTGGGTGTTCAATCTCAGCACCATCCATTGTAAAGGAACCTCTCTCTCAGGTCAACAGTCATGCTGTCAATTAGCAAGGCATAGCCCCAGGTAGCCACCCAGCCTAGGGTTACATGGGGAACCCTGGGAAACAGCATGGTGGATGTACAATCTTATTGAAAGAGTCATCCATTGACCAACATTAACACTCACACTATAATGGGCAGAAGAACCTCACTGAAGTCAAACACCAGGATCACCAAATTTCCACCATTTATAGACCTAGCAACCATGGATGTCAGTAAGTTACTATGACAGTCACACTATATTGGGCAGAAGAACCTCTCTGAGGTCAAGATCACCAAATTTCCACCATTTATAGACCTAGCAACCATGGATGTCAGTAAGTTACTATGACAGTCACACTATATTGGGTAGAAGAACCTCTCTGTGGTCAGGATCACCAAATTCCCACCATTTATAGACCTAGCAACCATGGATGTCAGTAAGTTACTATGACAGTCACACTATATTGGGCAGAAGAACCTCTCTGTGGTCAGGATCACCAAATTTCCACCATTTATAGACCTAGCAACCATGGATGTCAGTAAGTTACTGTGACAGTCACACTGTGTTGGGCAGAGGAACCTCTCTGTGGTCAAGATCACCAAATATCTAACATTTATAGACCTGGCAACAATATATGTCACTAAGTTACTATGACAGTCACACTATATTGAGCAGAGGAACCTCACAGAGGTCAATGGCCAGAATCACCAATTTCCCAAAGTGTATTGCTGCTAATATCTATAGTCCTGGGCAGAGGAATCTCTCCGAGGTCAATGGCCAGAATTAGCAAGTTTCCAAAGTGTATTACTGCAAACATTTATAGGATTTGGGACCATCAATGTCACTAAGCTACTGAGAATTTTAAATAACTGAATTCAAGTAAGCTCAAGCAGATGATGATGATTGGAGAATTCTGGTTAATGTTTCAATCAAAATAAAATATAGACGCATGAGAAATAAGTAAATATACTTTGAGTTATAGGAGTTTTTTTTTCTTCTCAAGGGCACAATTGATGTCAATATAGTGAAATGTCTTTAATTTAGAACTGAAATTAAGCTGGATTTTCAGCTCAATGTTTTTTTCTTTATTTTTACATAGTCATTATAAAAATGTCTGTTTTATAGATTTCAAACTCCGCTTTTCTCCAATTGTATTTCAATAAATTACAGGTGGTCTTTTGTCCTGTTACCTTACAGAGAGGATATATATGTATACATATATATATATATATATATAACTTTAATAATAACAGTCTTGCTATTATTTATGCTATTAAACACCTCGCATTATTCTCCTACTCTGACAACACAGTAAAACAAAAACATATACATTATACTCTTGATGGTGCTTTTCACTTTCTAAACCATTAAAGCACACTTTTAGTATAATATACTCGTCTTCTGGTGAAGTAAACCTGGTTACTTTAGTACTTCTGTAAATGAATTTGTAACTTTTTCTGTATATCTATATATTGATATTGTTGCCACTTCCATTATTGATTCATTGATTTATTGATCTGTATATAAACTGATATCCTATGTGAAAAAACTCTGATGATACCGATTTTAAGCCTATTTCTGATGATTGAAGTATAAAATCATAATGGAACTTTAGATAAAAATTCTTTCTTCTTAAGAAAATTTTGAGGTTCTTGATTTTATAAGCTTACAACCTCGAGATGAATCTCTCTTGGTTGAAACATGTGTTAGTTTGACAGCTTATCGACTCTTTGGTGTTTATTATTCTTTACATTCTGGCAGTATCGGTAGAGAGTCAGACACCATGCTTTGAAGCATATAGTTACGTCTCTTTATGATCTGAGTTCAAATGCCTCCGAGGTTAACTTTGCTTACGGGGTCGATAAAATAAAGTAATGTACTGGGTAATTGCTGGCCTTGTGCCTAAAATAGAAACAATTATTCTTTTTATTCTTTATATATATGTATATATATATGAAAGTAACAGAAAGAGTTATAGCACAGCTGATTAGGGACCGGGTGAATATAGACGAGATGCAATTTGGGTTTGTTCCAGGGAAAGGCACCACTGATGCGCTCTTCCTTGTGAGGCAATTACAGGAAAAGTACCTAGCTAAAAGTAAGCCACTCTACTTGGCATTTGTCGACCTTGAGAAAGCCTTTGACAGAGTTCCACGTGCAGTAATCTGGTGGGCTCTTAGAAAACTAGGAGTAGATGAATGGCTTGTGAAAGCGGTACAAGCCATGTATAGGGGAGCAGTCAGCAAAGTTAGGATTGGCAATGAGTATAGCGAGGAATTTAGCGTACAGGTTGGGGTCCACCAGGGCTCTGTTCTTAGCCCTCTCCTGTTCATCATAGTCCTGCAGGCAATAACGGAGGAGTTTAAGACCGGATGCCCATGGGAACTCCTGTATGCTGATGACCTCGCACTCATAGCTGAATCTATGGTAGAACTAGAGAATAAATTCCAAACCTGGAAGCAGGGACTAGAGAGAAAGGGCCTCAAAGTCAACATGACAAAGACTAAGGTCCTTATAAGTAGACGAGAAAACAGAACCCAGATCCCCTCAGGGAAATGGCCTTGCTCAGTATGTAGGAAAGGTGTAGGTAGGAACTCCATTCTTTGCCCCAAATGCAAACAATGGGTACACAAGAGATGTAGCGGGATCTCAGGAAGCTTAATTAAGAATGTAGGATTCACATGCAGCAGCTGTGCTGAAACAGCAAGCAAACAGCCACAGGAAACAAGTACCACCAATCTCTGGGAGGGCCCTGTAGAAACAGTAGACAGCTTCTGCTACCTAGGTGACCGAATTAGCAACGGAGGTGGGTGCTCAGAAAGTACAATAACTAGGGTAAGAACGGGATGGAAGAAGTTTAGGGAACTACTACCACTGCTAGCTGCAAAAGGCTTCTCCCTCAGAATGAAAGGCAGACTGTATGATGCGTGTATCCGAACAGCGATGTTGCATGGTAGTGAGACCTGGGCGCTGAAGGTGGAAGACTTACGTAGATTAGAGAGAAACGAAGCCTGCATGCTCCGATGGATGTGTAACAGTAATATACGTGAACGACAAAGCATAAATGAATTGAGAGAGAGACTGAGCATAAGAGGAATCAAATGCTGCGTGCAGGAGAGGCGGTTACGCTGGTATGGACATGTGATGCGTATGAAGGATGACAGCTGCATAAAAAGGTGCAGAGCACTAGAAGTTGATGGAAACCGCGGAGTGGGGAGACCCAAGATGACTTGGGATGAGGTGATAAAAGCCGACCTTACCCAACTACACCTCTCAAAGTCAATGACACACGACCGTGACTTCTGGCGTCACGCAGTAATACAGGGTACCCGACCTCCCATGGGTACATGCTGAAGCATATAAACAATATGCCCCCCCCCCCCCCCACCGCAAGGTGGTCGTGGAGGTGCCACGGCAAAAAAGCACCCAGCACTCACTGTAAATGAGGTTGGTGTTAGGAAGGGCATCCAGCTGTAGAAATCAAGCCAGATCAGTTCCTGTATGAGCAAGGCATGGTCAGCCGACCAGACACTGCCCACAACAGGACAACCCGTCTAACCCATGCTAGCGTGGAAGAACGGACGTAAAACGGTGATGATGATGATGATGATGATATATATATATGTATATATGTATATATATATATATATGTATATATATATATATATATATATGTATATATTACCTAAATACATAGTAAAACCTACTACAGCCAGTAGGCATCTCTAACAAAATCCCCCCCCCATCCACGCCACCCCGTTCTATGTAAAGTTGTGTTGGTGCCACACCATCCAGGCCGAAACAAATGAGATCGTGTAGGTGTCACGACAAAAAAACACACAGTCCACGCTGTAATGTGGCCGTGTAGGCAACACGGTAAAAACCTCCCAGACCCACACTGTAAATGTGGTTGGTGTTAGGAAGGGCATCCAACTGTAGAAAACCTGCCAGACAGTCCTATGCGAGCAAGACAATCACTCTTGCCTCAAGTGGGACTACCCCCGTCCAAACCCATGCAAGCGTGGAACACGGACGTTAAACGTTGATGATGATGATGATGATGATCCATATCTGGTTCTCAGCTGAGAGAAAACAGTACTCAATATCAAAGTAGAGCTTTAATATTAATTTTATTAAGTCTAAATAATGAGTCTAACTCTGGAGTTTCACCTGTTTATCACTTGGTCATCAGACAAGAACTTTTGTCTGATGACCCTGTGATAACAGGTGGAACTCCAGAGTAACAATATGCACTATTTAACTATTAGATGAATATATACATATACATACATACATATATATCATCATTTCATTTTGCATTCACTTTTCCCTGCTTGCAAGGGTGGGACGGGAACTGATTCTGGCTTGATTTCTACAGCTAGATGCCCTTCCTAACACCAACCTCATTTACAGTGAGTGCTGGGTGCTTTTTTGCCGTTGGACCTCCACGACCACTTTTGCAGTGGAATGATAGGGACCCCAGTCCTTATCATCTCATTTCTACAGCTGAGTAAACTGGAGCAATGTGAAATAAAGTGTCTTGCTCAAGGAAACAACACATCACCCTCTCTGAGAATTGAACTCACAAACTTTTGATTGCAAGGCCAATACTCTAACCACTAAGCCATGTGCCTATATATATATATACACACACCCACATCATTTTTGTATTTGTTTTGCAAGATTCTTGAATTGAAATTGTTTGTTGAAGCAGATATTGTTATATTTTGGAAGGGTCATGTTGCCAATAAAAACACACATACCAGTTGAGTTTCACTTCAGTTTATTATTACTCAAGTAACAAATCCATTTATTGGTTAGTTTAGTAGCCGGGTGGTTGTCTAATTGCCATATTTATTTTTAATTGTGAAAGCACTTTTGTCACACATCCTGTAACCTTCTCAATGATTACCTAAGAAGTCTGTGAAATTTACTGTGCGGTGGGGAAAGAAGTGAAAGGAATATAAACAGAACCTCCATGGAACAAAACCCCTAGAATAAAATTCCCACTCCTACTTGACAAAACTCAAAAGAGAAAACAAAATCTATTTATAGATTTTAATAGTTAACATTATAAAATGTAATTTGTTTGATATATATTTAAATACTGTATTATTTTTTTTACTATGTGGGATTTTTGTCTGGTAAAGTAGGGATTTAGTGATTTGGTCCTGCAGTTTTTGTCCTGGTATTTTTGTCTGATGGGGTTTCTGTCCAGTGGGATTTTTTGTCATGGACTCAAGGTTAAAAACTTAACAAAGGCATTGTTGTAAGGAACATCAGCCAAAGTTTTCCTGATAAATGAATCATCATCATCATCCACACTAGCATGGGTAGGATGGGCTGTCTCTTTGGGAGGGATCAGGTCGGGGACAAGTGATTCACTCACACAGAATTGATTTGGCTTGGTTTCTACGATTGGATGCCCTTCCTAACACCAACTACATTTACCGTGTGTACTGGGGTGCTTTTTGTTGTGTCACCTACACAACCACTTTACAGTGTGGGCTGGGAGCTTTTCACCATATCGCCTACACGGCCACTATACAGCATGGATTGGGTGCTTTTTGTTGTGACATCTACACGAATAAGTTATGTATTTTACCTTCTTTCAATGTAACCATATCGTTTTTGTTTAATATAGTTCAAACATATTGTATGAGATATGTCAATGTACCAGGCAGAAATTTCTCATTTGGCCATCTGTTTCTTTTAAATCGCTGAGGTTTATATTTCCCTTGAGACAACACAAAAATTAGACAATATTTCTGTACCAACATAACCACTAGAAATTCATCTCTTTGTATGTAAAATAAGCAATACAACCAACCATATGTTTATAGTTCAAACACAACTCCCACTTCCTGCCATCCTTATTCATTTGTTTGCTCCCTTCCCCCATATCCCCTGTAATTCATGCTCAGCAAAATGTTAATATGTACTTTCTCCTAAAAATTCTTGTAAATAGTAAACCAAAAGTAAGGCTCCTATTTGAACCAATATTAAACATCTTGTACATTTATATAACTAGAATCTTTTTCAACATGCTGATGCGTATGTGTATATGTGTGCATGTGTGTATGTGTGCATATGCATACATTTATATGTATAAGTATATAAATATAAACGCGCAAACACAGACACACTTACAAAAATACACTCACAAACATACATTCACACAAGCACATACATACATTTACACAAACATATACACATACATTTATACAAACACACACATACACTCACACACAGCGTAGCAAATGAAACGCAACTGTTGTTTTACTATAGTTTTTTTCACTATCCCTTTCCTTCCTTTTATACGCACATACATTTACACAAACCCACACACATACACACATTGTGTGATGGATGGAAGTCATCCAAATTTATATATAGACTATGATTTACAAAAGAAACAAATGAATAGAAATTAATCGGAGAGAGAAAAAGAATAACAATAACACAGAAGGGCACACATTTGCATGATAGCTTCTATGTAGGCACTCAAGTTGCTAGAAACAACAGTAAAATCTCTCTCCCTTAAATTGCACACCAACATCTTTAAAAGGGGCAGAATACATTAGATAATTGTTTCTAGTTTTTGGTACAAGGCCAGCAATTACCCCAGTGCATTACTGGTACTTTATTTTATCGACCCTGTAAGGATGACGTTCTACTGATACTGTGAATGTAGTCTTAAAGCTGCGGTTCCCAGTGTAGGGTCTGGTCTGTGAGCTAGCTAAATTGAAAATTTTAATTACTAGGATCTTTTTCAATACGCTGATGCATATGTGTATATGTGTGCGCGTGTGTGTATGTGTGCATATACATACATTTATATTATGAGTATATAATTATAAACGTGCAAACACAGACACACTTTCAAAGATACACACTCACAGACATACATTCGCAGAAATACATACGTTCACACAAACACACATAGATTCACACAAGCACATACACATACATTTATACAAACACACACATACACCCACAAACAGCGTAGCAAATGGAACACCAGCCGCTGTTTTGCTACAGTTTTTTCACCACCCACTCCTTCCTTTTACACACACATACACACACACATTGTGTGATGGACAGATGAATGGAAGTCACTTAAATTTATATATAGATTTCTTTATAAACACAATATATACTCCAAATATAATCATTTCTCTCTTTTAATTGTCATTCCACTGGGGGGGGGGGGGGGGTAAATGGATAATTCATTCAAATTAAAGGGGGTCAATATATACATACATATATATTCATTTTACGTCTGCTTTTCCCTGCTTGCAAGGGTGGGACAGGAACTGATTCTGTGATTCTGGCTTGATTTCTACAGCTGGATGCCCTTCCTAACACCAACCTCATTTACAGTGAGTGCTGGGTGCTTTTTTGCTGTGGCACCTCCACGATCACTTTGCAGTGGAATGATAGGGACCCCAGTCCCTATCATCTCATTTCTACAGCTGAGAAAACTGGAGCAATGTGAAATAAAGTGTCTTGCTCAAGGAAACAACACATCACCCGGTCTGAGAATTGAACTCACAACCTTTCGATTACAAGACCAATACCCTAACCACTAAGCCATGTGCCTCTATTATATATATATAACAAAGAGGGTGTGGTAAGATACCAGGCAGACCACAACGCATCAGAGTACTCGATACTTAGGGATCTAGCTGTTGAGATGGCCGGAGCTCAGCTGTCGAGGTCCTGACTCTTTTCATATATATAAATATATATATATATATATATACGTATATATATATAAATATATATATATATATATGTATATATAAATAAGCAAGTAGAACCATCAAATACATAAATCTGCATGTAGATATACGTAGAAACCACCTGCCTCAAATGCTGGAAGGAGCACTTCAACCTTCTTGTTCATCACCCACCCATCCCAATCAATCCCTGTCAAGCCATAACTGCAGACATACCTGCAGCCAAAAATACTTGCAGATTCGATCTTGTCACTCCTGAGATGAAGCCAGAGCCTCCCCAAAGAAGCCCAACAAACGTAGAATCCCTGGCATCTGCATTATCACCATGGAGATATTGAAGGCAGGCGAAGATCACATGATCCAGTGGCTCACCCGCGTATCATCAACGATGTATGGGTGTCAGAGTGGCTCCCAAATAACTGGACCCAGGGCATCATCCTCCCCTTCTGGAAACACAAGTGTGAGAAACTCATCTGCAACAACCACAGGGGTATCACCCTTTTCTCCATCCCAAGCAACATCTTCCCCAAGATCTTCATCAGCTGTGTACTTACCGCCATTAGAAGCAGACATCACCCACAAGCTGGATTCATGCCAAATCGATCTACTGCCTTCCATATTTCTGCCCTCCATCTCATTATTATAAGATCTATGGAGTTCTACAGAAATCACAGCCTCTACGTCACCTTTGTTGACCTCATGGTGGCTTTCAACATGGCTGACCAAGCACCCACCCCTGAGGAAAAAACAGCAGGGTTAGACATGTCTACGTGATTTCCCCTGACCTCTTCAACTGTGTCATTGACTATCTGATGACCAAGGTCAGTGAGTGAGTTTCCTTTGGGAACTACCACGTCACCAAACTGGAGTACATGGGTGACACCACCCTATTCAGCAACTCGATTGATCTGCTCAAGGACACACTGACCATATACTGGGAGGTGAGCTGGTTGAAGACCAAGCTGATGCATGTCAGCAATGGTTTGGATTTTTCCCCCCTCTTCATATTGGCTCCAACATTGTGGGGTTTGTCAGCTCCTTCATTTACCTGGGCTTGACAGTCACCAACAATGAAGACCTGACTCTGGAGATCAACTGCAGATGTAGTCTGACCGCTGGGGTCATGCACACCCTCTGGAAGCCCCTTTGGTGCCATTGCTCTATCTCCTGGAAGATGAAGCTCCATATCTACAACATGTAAGTCCTTTCTGTTCTCTATGGATATGGAACAGAAACATAGCCCCTCACAAAGACCTAGGCAAAGAGGATCAACGGCTTTGATAGCAGAGCCCCCTGAGGACCATCGAGAACATCAGATGGTACCACCACATTTCCAATAAAGAGTTGTATGCACACATGCATCAGTCCACAACCCCCTGCCTCATAGCCATCTACTCAATGCACTGGTATGGACATGACCTCCACCTGCCACCAGATTATCCCACCAGGGTCTTACTCTCATTTGATGCAGCAGTTACAGTCTGGAAGAGGCCCTGTGGCAGGCCCTGCACCAAATGGCTGGATGTCATCAAGGGAGATCTCCAGAAGCTTGATGTCACCTTCGAGGATGCAGAGGGATTGGCACTGGACTGCCAGCGATGGAAGGTACAGGTGGACCTGGTTGGCTCTATGTATGGTGATTCCTCTAGGATGACTGAGCCAGGATGACCCCAGTCTCATAGAATAATAATAAGATATAGACACACTCACACATGCACACCTATATATATATATGACAAGTAAGTATGTTTAGAAACAGTGAGCAGGTTTGAAATTAGAAAATAGAATAGCTTTCACCGTATTTTTTTTACTAAAAAAAAATACGGTGAAAGCTATTCTATTTTCTAATATATATATATATAAGTAAATAATCGAGAATCAGAATCTCGGCCCACGAAATAACAATAAACAATCTTCGACATGTGTGGCAGAGGGCTCAATAGTTTTGGATAAACCAGAGCTATAACTATCGTTAAAATACCAACACATAGAGACGATGCCTAAAATCATTCGCACAGCCGAAAAAAAACGACCAGGAAAATTCGGGTCACTCAAATAATAAATTAATAAATTAATAAATTAAATGAATGTAAAAACATATATATATATATTATATATATAGGAACGAGTAGAAACTCGACGGCTGAGCTCAAGCCGTTTCGACGGCTAATTCTGGACCAAAATTAGCCGTCGAAACGGCTTGAGCTCAGCCGTCGGGGTCCTACTCGTTCCTATTACCCACTCTACTACCCTAAGTATTGAGTACTTTGGTGCGTTATGGTCCATCTGGTTCCTTACCAGATTTCCTTCGTTATATATATACATATATACACCTTGGAGGTGCTGATAATTCGGTAATATTAATATAAAATATAAGATATCTTTTCTAAATATATTCTTTTAATTGTTTGAGTCATCGCCTTGATTTAATCGTTTCCTGGTAATTATTTTATCGATATCTTTTCTTTGTCGAACCGCTAGATTACGGGATATAAATACAGGCACAGACGCAAACAGAGACATGGACACACATAAATATATATGTAATGGGCTTCTGTAGTTTCCGTCTACCAAATTCCACTCATAAAGCATTGGTCATCCTGAAACTATAAGAGAAAACACTTGCTCAAGGTGTCACGCAGCATAACTGAACCCAGAACCAACTAGTTGCGAAGCGAACTCCTTAATCACTCAACCATGTCCACACCTAACAAGGTGGTTGTCAGAGGTGGGATTTGAACCCACACCAGGAAAGGTAACTCGGTTTTAAATGCCGGTCGAATAGATAGTTGTTAATCAGCAACTCAGTCCTAATACTGAATACCTATGATTAAAGACGTTCCAATCATGACCATCCAGTTAATCATAACGTAAAAAAAAGTCGGCAGGGTGTGGTTCGAAAGAAATTTAACTGTTGTTTTGTCTTAGGACAACTACGATCGAGCAACCTATGATCGAAGACATTCCATTCGTAACAGGACATATATGACTATGTTATCCAATGGGTCCTGTTTTTGACATGGTAGGATGCGACATTTGGCTGTTATTTTTAGCAAATCGAGCGATTACGTACTGTTTACCCGGTTGTGTGGTTATGTTTATTATTTTTTCTCCATTTTTCTATTTTAAACTTACGACGGTAATGCAGTAAATAGACATTCTCGTCTACTAATGAAAGCTGGTTTAACATACGTCTTATATAAGGAGATCAATCAATAACGATATCGACCAACGCGTGATTATTGTGTATAGTATAAAATTACAGAACCAATCACAGCAAGTATGACATTTACCGCTCTCAACTGCTACCTGTCGACTTCCGGTTGTCATCAGTTCTGTTATAAAATAAAAAAAATACAATAAACGGGTCAACATTTAGCCATAAAAAAACTGTCTGTCAGTGAACTTGATTCACCACAAAGGAGCGTATTGCCTACAAATGAGACAGTGAGCCGTATGGAAATTCTGCCGATGACTGAAGTCAATAGAAAAACGACGGTCAAATTAGAAGTTGTACTCTAAAAGGTTAATTTATATATATATATATATATATATATATATATATAGTGAATTCAGGAAACAAGTGATGATGATAGTCTACTAATACGTTTGGGAAGTTCAAACGAGAGAATCGAGTGTTAAATAAATTACAAGAAAGGCTCCACAAAAACCAAGAAACTCGGAGTAACGACGTAGTGAAGAAACACCAGCCAAATATATATATCCACCCAACCTGCTACTCATCTCCGAATGAAATGACACCACAGTTTATAAATGTGCGATAATTAATTGAATAATTTTCCAACGAAACACAAAATAATAGCATCGACAAGAGTTTTTACTGAATGAACGAATTTAATTATTACATACATACATAATAGATAATTGTCACTACATTAGATTCAATGTATATCCAGCTTTGACAGAAAGAAATACGTGAATGACAACAACTATGTCTAACAAATTATTGTGTTCTGCCTGACACAAACATTTGACTATTGTCTAACTACACAATGGGAAGATTAAGGAAAATTCATTAGTGGAAAGTTATTATTGTTGTTATTAGTGTTTGTGTTTACTTCAAACCAAATCTTTATTTCTCAATGCTGGTTACAATTGGTGGTTACCATGTCTGAGGTAAGTTAAAATATATATATATATATATATAAACTTATGTGTGTAAATATATATGTATGGAAATATATATATAGGTAATTATATATATTTGTGTATGTGTGTGTAAATATAAATATTCCATTTCTACATTGTGATGATTACTCTTCTTTCCTTTGTATCCACACCTATATATATATATATATATAGTTTTACTGGTTTCAGTCATTAGACTGTTGTCTTAATTCACTTAATTAAAGAACATTTGCCATTCTATATAATTGCATAGTTTACGCTGTTATTAATCGCCAATAAATAGATTTTCTTTTTTTCTTTCCTTTAACGAACGGGTTGGCTGCTGGGTGCCGAAATATTTCACTTTTACAACTGTCAACACACGTAACACGTTCGTAATACACAAAAATGTATGTGTATGTTTTTATATGTGTATGTGTATATATATAATATATCTCTCTATATATATGTGTATATATATAATATATCTCTCTATATATATATAATAGTGTGTGTGTATCTATTGTCTATGTATTCTATGTACACATGAATGAACTGATGAATGTTTATATATATCGTGTATGTATGTATGTATGTATGTATGTATAGATGGATGGGCTGATATATCTGTGTGGTGGTATTTATCTACGGAGCCGGCAATGTGACAAAGCTTCTCGTAAATTCCAGTCGCGCGCACACACACATACCCCCCCCCCCCCACACATATATATATATATATATATACATATATATATATATATATAAATATATATATATATATATATATATATATATATATATATATATATATATATATATATATATACACACACATATATACATATATATATATAGGGATTGTAATGTCCAGTTACTGTAGCTTCACCAGAGTGAGTATATATATATTGAATAAAATTACAGGAGGCCGGACAGGTGAAATTTCTTCCCGTGGTGAACCTCCAAACTTATATATATATATATATAAAACGAAGGAAGTGTCGTAAGGAACCAGGTGGACCATTATATATATATATAATGTGTGTGTGTATAATATTAGTATACTAGTAAAACCGTTATTCAACTTAATACTCCATATTTTAAAGAAAATAGGGATATTAATACATATATCAAAGGTATATATTGAGTTAGAAACTCAAAATAGTCTCTCACAATTAAATATCTCAAGGAAAGATATTTTTCCGGGCCGTGTAATATAATTGAATATAAAAGATAAACACAGATATATACATGTGTTCAAATCGTAAGGGACGAGATTCGCTAGAGTGGAAAAAAAAAAAAAAAAAATACATATAAATCTTTCGGTCAAGTTTAAACGGTGTAAGCATGACTGTAGGGGTTATATGTATTGAAGTTGGCGCACACACGTATATTATGGGTTTTTGTAGCCCTTATGTATTTGTATATACGTAACTTAGTGAGTTTAATAATTTGTCAGTGTAGAATTTTTCATCTTTTTTCTTTTATTAAAAGCAGCGTTGTCTCTAGTTTGTTTATGAGTGTAAGAGTGTAATGGACCGTGTACCATATTCTCATAATATTGTCTGACGCATCTGCGACAGTCATCGATTAATGAAGAATGTTTACAGATAGACACGAAATTTATTTAAACAAACTTACTTTGAACTTGGAGATATACAAACAATCCAATTGATTATTATTAGGAATGTATGTGCGTGTGTGTGTACAATATAGGCGTGTGTATGTGTGTGTAATGCGTATGTCTTTGTACACACACACACACACACACACACAGTGTAGGTTGTGGGGAGACCGCAGTTAAAATTATTGTCGTCCCAAATGTCCCATTGAGTCGAAAAAAAAATGTCACGAATGCTTTTGTCAGTTTTACCAACAATGACAGCTGCAGTCTTCTCTGACCACCCAAGCAAAGACCTCCATCCGTTGATATTCTTTTATTGATTTCACTCGTTGTATTGTGGCTATGTTGGGGCACTGTCTCAGAGGCATCTTATCAATCAGATTCATCTCTTTTTGTCGATTTATTTATTGGAGGAATACCACAGAAATCGATTAGCTATAAAAATAGAATATACACAGTTACAAACGGGCAAATACAGCCGCACATATTTACATATATATTTATAGTGACACATATTTCTTTTGAAAATTATACTGCTCACATGTACTGAGTCCGCATTTAGTTAATGTTTGACAATTCTATGCATGTTTGTACATAAAACACTCTTCAATATATACACACACTCATACACGCATACACTGATAACTTATCTCAACCGTCCAACCCCCTCTTTCTCCTAACTCTACTCTTTCTTGATGGACGAACGTTCGATACGTTAAGACATTCCTTTTCCTTTCACAACAAGCGTGAATCTAATAACTTAGTGTAATTGTATGTGTTTATTATATCCTTGATTATATATATATATATATATATATATATATATATATATATACGATATTAACAAATGAAAACTATATTTATAAAACCATATTTATTTCATTATACATATTTCAAGGACACCAAGTTAAATTATGGTGTGCTTTCATCAGACAAAATTTAATATAGATCAGTTTTATAAATAAATATTGACATACCCTTAAAAAATGCAACCATTACTGTTGGAAGCTCCCTGAGCTTCCAACAGTAATGGTTGCATAAATATAGTATGGTTTTATAAATATAGTTTCCATTTGTTAATATCGTATGTTTACTCCAAATATTTGTTGAGTGCTATATATCAGTTATAAAAATATTTGCTTGTTGTATCCCAACAATTTAAATAGAACCTTTGCACACACACACATATATATTTGTATATATATATATATATATATATATATATATATATTAGAAAGTGAGGCATTTTTTTACAAAATGAAAAATAACCGAGGTGTCCTACACGAGTGAAAGTATAAAGAAAAAGAGATGAAATCGAAAATGCAACTGGAGTCTTATTTTTAAAAAAATATATATATATTTATTTGGTTCCTTTACCGGTTTCGCAGTTCTTCTGCTTTTCAAAAGGTGAGTTGAGATGGAGGGTCTGTGGTTTTTAGAAAAACCACAGACCCTCCATCTCAACTCACCTTTTGAAAAGCAGAAGAACTGCGAAACCGGTAAAGGAACCAAATAAATATAAATATTTAAAAAAAAAAAATAAGACTCCAGTTGCATTTTCGATTTCATCTCTTTTTCTTTATATATATATATATATATATATATATATATATATATATATATATTAAAATACAAATATTAATAAAATAGATGTTCTTTTGATCAATTACATTTTATTATACATATTTCGGATGTACAACAGTACGTCCTCATCAGACAAAATATAATCTAGAACATCTATTTTATTAATATTTATATTCTAATATTAATAACTCTGGAAAATTATTTTTTTGCAGAGTGCTTACAATCTACTGTAAAACTCATTCTTTGATATACTCATTGAATCTTGTTTAACTCTTTAATATATATATATATATATATATATTTATTTATTTATATATATATCTATAAATTTATTTATTTTATATGTGTATATGTATATGTATATATGTATATATATATGTGTATATATATATGTATATATATATGTATATATATATATGTATATATATATGTATATTTTATTATTGCCCTTCAGGCTATAACAGAGGAGTTCAAGACCGGCTGCCCATGGGAACTCCTATACGCAGACGACCTGACACTCATAGCGGAATCAATGGCCGAGCTAGAGAAGAAATTCCAAACATGGAAGCACGGCCTAGAATCAAAAGGCCTTAAAATTAACCTGGCTAAGACTAAAGTTCTAGTTTGTAGGAAAGAAAATAAGGCGGCGGTCCCTTCTGGGAAATGGTCGTGCTCGGTGTGTAGGAAAGGCGTAGGTAGAAACTCCATTTTATGTCCTAAATGCAAAGTATGGGTGCATAAAAGATGTAGTGGGATCACAGGTAAGCTAACTAAGAACATAGATTTTACATGTGGCCGGTGCTCTGGTGCAATAAGTAGCAGCAAGTGCCCACAAAATACTAGCTCTTTCAATTGCGCAGAGGGTTCTATAGAAATAGTGGACAGTTTCCGTTACCTGGGTGATAAAATCAGCAGTGGGGGAGGGTGCTCTGAAAGTACAGTAGCTAGAGTCAGAACTGGTTGGAAAAAGTTCAGAGAGCTTATACCACTATTAGCTGCTAAAGGGTTCTCCCTAAAAATGAAAGGCAGGTTGTACGATGCCTGCATACGAACAGCAATGTTGCATGGCAGTGAGACCTGGGCATTGTGTGCAGAGGATATACGCAAACTAGAGAGGAACGGAGCTTGCATGCTCCGCTGGATGTGTAACAGTAATATACGTGAACGGCAAAGCATAAACGAACTAAGGAAAAAATTAGAAATAAGAGGGATCAGATGTTGTTTAGTCGAGAGAAGGCTACGTTGGTATGGACACGTGATGCGCATGAAGGTCGATAGCTGTATAACAAAGTGCAGGGCAATAAAGATAGACGGTAGCCACGGAATAGGCAGACCTAGAAAAACCTGGGACGAGCTGATAAACTTCGACCTCACACACTTACACCTCTCCAAGACAATGTCACTGGACCGAGACCTTTGGCGGTACTCAGTAACAGAGAAGACCCGCCTTACCTAAATACATAGTAAAACCTACTACAGCCAGTAGGCATCTTTAACAAAATACCCCCCCCCCCCCGTCCCACCACCCCCACCTATCCACGCCACCCCGTTCTATGTAAAGTTGTGTTGGTGCCACACCATCCAGGCCGAAACAAATGAGATCGTGTAAGTGTCACGACAAAAAAACACACAGTCCACGCTGTAATGTGGCCGTGTAGGCAACACGGTAAAAACCTCCCAGACCCACACTGTAAATGTGGTTGGTGTT
>OZ024744.1:62318438-62323438 GCA_964016885.1 Eledone cirrhosa | reverse complement strand
TATATATATTATATATATATTATATATATATATATTATATTTATTAAAATAACAGATTAAAGTTTAAGCAAAGAATCGCTGCGTTCACCCTTAACGGGATCTTCTGAAACAAACAAACTCAATCTGTAAACGCAGAACTGGATATTTCAAAAAACGTTGCAACCGGAGGAAGACAGGAAGACGATACTTTGGTTCGTGGAAACGTTCGCTGGCTAAGAACGGGAAAAAACGAATATAATACGTCATTAATAGGAGTGGTGAAAGACAATTACGCGCAAAGACAGAACCACGTTCATGGTATAAAAGAGGTCGTAGACTAATGTTCTCTTAGGTGGTGCATAGAGACGTTCTCTGGCAATGAACGAAAAAAAACGAAGATAATACGTCATATGTGGAGCGTGGAGAACAATTGCACGCAAAGACAAAACCACGTAAATCGTATAGCAGAAGTCTTAGACTAAATTCTAACTAGGAGACCGAATGAATCTCCACTACAGAGTTAAGAACAAAGTAAATAAATACAATACAGAAGTAATAGAAATAAATACATACACGCAAATAAATACGTACATACACAAGCATACGCAAAAACTTACCATAGGTAAACAAAACCACGCACATATAAATATGTGTGTGTGTGTAAGCGTGTATACAAATAAATAAATAATTATATAAACGTATATAAATAAATAAATACGTATATAACGAGCGCACACACATACCTACATGTAAATACACGAATGTTCGGAGACGTAAGTCAACCAAAACATGAAGTACACATATAAACACGCCCTACATACGTACGAACCTGCATACTCACACAGACGCAAAACTCCCGTATATACATAGCCGAACCATATATACCAGAATATATAAAAAAATGTATATGCCATAACAATCAAATATACGTACGAGAAGGTATACGGACATTCACAAAACATACGGATAATATATACTTACCTATGCAAATAAGTAAAGGTATAAACAAAACATACTTAACTCCCACATCGAGACGTAAAATATCCACGTATAGATCATACTATCCGTTAGGGTATAACGTGGGGCTGTAATACAGGAAAGTTTTGTGGAATTTATGTTTACAATCCGAAATTGCCTCAGATTTTTTGTTTAAGATGTGGTCTGTGGCGTAGAGTATTTCCAGGGACTCAGCGGCGCAGAGGTCACATGGTCTTTTATTTCCGTTATACGATCTAGCCCTAGCTAGGATCTCCCAGTGTAACTTATATTGGGTGTGGTTGTCTTTTAGACTCCAGATATAAGCTGAAAGTGACGTCATATTCCTTCTTAGAGGGTAACGAAAAGAATGGGTATGCATGTAAAGACGCTGCTTGAATCTATTGGCAGTTAACCCTATGTAGGCCCTACGGGACGTGGGTGTTACAACCTTACATTTGTAGACAATGTTACTAGAGAGGCATTTCCCGGATAGGGGGCAATCAACCCGATTCCTACAATTACAGTTAGTACTAACTACAGGGTTGCACGTGTTCCTACGGCTAGGTAGTTTAGCTAAATTTGAAGCTGTGATATTATGTGCAAGGTTAGGAGTCGTAGAGTAAGAAATTTTAATAGTATTTCTATTAAAAATTTTACTATATTTATGTGTAGGGGAAAATGCTTCGTAATAAGGGAAAGAAAGATCTTAGCTAATGGTGTGGCCACCTCCATATTATATGGTGGGTTAAACCAACAAATACGACGGGATCTATTTCTTCTAGGTCTATTTTCGTACTCTGTATATGCTACCTTATCGACAAATCCACTTCGAGCAAGAACTTTATTGTAATAAGTGGAATGGTCGTTGAAAATACGCTCGTTGGTGGAAAGACGGGAAAGCCTCAACGAAATGTTTCTTACCAGGTTCTTGGTTATGCTGGCAGGATGGTTGGAATGCTTACTTATGTAATTAAGCGTATCATTCAGCTTTCTCTACGGGTAATACAACCCATTCAATAAGTTGAGGGTAACGTCGAGGTAATTAACAACCGAGAGATTGGCCTCAACCTGTATAGAGAGGTTGAAGCCTTTAAAGAAGGCTGTGATTTCTTTTCTGAACCTGTCGCAAGCACGAGGTCCGCACTTAGTCATGGTCAAAAGACCATCGTCACGGTACAAACCACTGCCCGCGTTGGGGAATTCGTCCTTGATAGAGAAAAGAAGGAAAAGGCCGATAAGATCAGTAACCTCCGCAGAATCACTGGCGCCCATACTCACGTCGAATGGGGTACTATTGGATTTTTTAATCCAAATAGTCGTTGAAATTAATCACCGACTTACGGGCATTGAGGATGATATCAACTTCGAAATCCTTAACCACTGAGTGTTTTAGCGAAATTGATAGCTCTAAGGAGAAGTGGTAAAGTGATGGAGGAGTAGTAATTGTTGATGTCGAATTGGATAAAACGGCAATGTTCCTTGTTACATATGCCGTTGAACCAATCAATCACCGCGAAGGAATTGTTCCACAGTGCAAGAGGGGCCAAACTTCTAATTTCAGGTATAATTCTATCAAGAATCGTGTTACTCAGTCTACCTAAATCGGACTTCGTAGGGTTAATAAGCCGAATAGAGGGGTTGTTCGGAAAATTGGATTTGTGATCCTTCAGGGTAAAGTGGGGAGAAATAGGGTCCAGAGGTTCAGTCCGGTCCAGGATGTTGAGATCAGATGTGATTTTAAACCCAGCTATCTTCGTTTTTTTCGTTCATTGCCAGAGAACGTCTCTATGCACCACCTAAGAGAACATTAGTCTACGACCTCTTTTATACCATAAACGTGGTTCTGTCTTTGTGCGTAATTGTCTTTCACCGCTCCTATTAATGACGTATTATATTCGTTTTTTCCCGTTCTTAGCCAGCGAACGTTTCCACGAACCAAAGTATCGTCTTCCTGTCTTCCTCCGGTTGCAACGTTTTTTGAAATATCCAGTTCTGCGTTTACAGATTGAGTTTGTTAGTTTCAGAAGATCCCGTTAAGGGTGAAAGCAGCGATTCTTTGCTTAAACTTTAATCTGTTATTTTAATAAATATTTGCTCTACGGTTCTTATATATTTGATATATATTTATCCTTATCGAGCTCTCTTTGGATTTTAGTCTTCAAATTTATTATTATTACTATATATATATTATATATATATATTATATATATATAATATATATATAATATATTTAGTAAAAAATTGAACGGGAACAAAACAGAGAGGCAGTACGAACAAAGGTTTATTAGTTTCACGCTCTTGAGAGTGGGGTGGTGGTGGGGAACGACGTTTCAGGCATAAGCCCTTCTTCAGGTGAAAAGTGTGTGGTAAGAGAGTTCCAAGGGTGTGTAGGGGAGTGGTGGAGAGACATATAGAAAAAAGAGGGTGAGAGGAAACGGTACAAATGAAATAAAATATAAAAGCATAATAAAAATAAACATGAAGTAAAACAGGTGGTGGAATGTTGTGGGGCGTGTAGGGGTGGTGGAGTGGGGAGAGGGAGGCGGGGTGTCCGAGCGGGGAGGGCTGAAGGTGGTGTGTGTATGTGAAAGTAAGAGTTGGGGGAAGAATGGGGTTGCATGTTCAGGAAGAGGTGGGGTGTAGGTCGGGTGTGTGGATGGGGAGGGGTGGGAGGAGAGGATTCCGGAGGCTGAGTGTGTAAATATGTGGTGGTACGCACGTGTGTGGTGTTTATGCGTGTTGTGGATGTAGGTGGCGTGTGGGAAAAAAATGTTTTTGAGTGTATGTCAGTGGGTGAGTCCTTAAGGTAGTTCCGTAGAGGATGTGGTGGAATGCTGGGTAATATCCTTGGGATGTGGTGGATTCTAGGGATCGATGTTCACATATGTGTAATCCATGGTGGGTTGGTCGGAAGAGGGGGAGATGTGGCGTGTGCGCGCAACAGGAAGTGGTCAGAGGGTCAAGGCAGGAGGAGGGTTGTGTGTCTGTGTGTGCGAGGAGGTGGTCAGAAATAAGGGCATAGCAGCAGTCGGATAGAATGGTAAGTGAAGAAAGTCAGTGTGTGTGGAGGTGCGGTGGACAGAGGAGACGATGGGTGGGTGTGAAAGTTGGAGTGTGGGAGGGGGGGTGTATTAGTAGAGGTGTTAGTGGGATGTGTGTGTGTGTGAGAAAGGGTGTGGGTGGAGCAGGGAGAGAAGGGTGTGGGGGCCGGTGGAGGGAGTGTAGTGTACTGGTGTGTGTGTGCGTGTTTGGATGAGTGTGTGTGTGGTGAAGTGGGTGTTAGTATACTGGTGGTGGGGAAAGGGTTGAATGCGTGTGAGTGGTGGGTGTGTGTGTTCGTGTGCGTGGGGTCGGGGGGTGTTAGTGATGTTAGTTGTGGGGTGGATGTGTGGGGGTGAGGGTTAGTGGTGGTAGTAGGGTGTGTTTAGTGTGAGCGCGTGTATATATGTACCGGTGGGTGGGTGCGTGTGATAAGGGGAGGGGGGAGAAGGGAAGGATGTTAGTATGTTAGATGGGGAAGGGTGGTCGGGTGTGGGGTGGAGGTGTTAATATTGTTAGTTGTGGGGTGGGCGGTGAAAAGGAGGGGTATTGGTGGTGTTAGTGGGGGATATGTGTGGTGGGAGGGGGGGCGGTCGAAGGCTAAAGGAATAAGGGTGGGGTGTTCAGGCCGGGGGGAGTGTGGGTCTGTAGGGTGAAGATGGTTCGTTGTTTGACCCTGAGGAGAGTGGCGGGTGTTCTGTGGCATTGGAGTAGGCCACAGACTGTGAGGTGGTGTGCGGAATGTCCAGGGGCACCAAAGTGGCGGGCGATGGGGGAACTACCACCGAGACGAATATCTCGGAGGTGTTCGGTAAACCGGTCCGCCAGGTGACGTCCAGTCTGTCCGACGTAGGTTGCGCTGCACTCCGTGCAGCGAAGTCCGTAGACTAGGTTGGAGGAGGTGCAGCGGAAGGCATGCCGGACAGAGAGAGAGAGTGGCTGTTGGGACCCTGGAAGGTGGTGGTGTTGGTGATGTGGGGACAGGTGTTGCAACGGGGCCTGGA